>CM044436.1:27390743-27402547 GCA_024363595.1 Xenopus borealis | reverse complement strand
ATTCTGGGGGGGGGGGCACAGAAGCTGTGCCTAGGGGGGCAGGAAGGGTAAATCCGGCCCTGGAAGCAGTTAAAAAATTGGACTTGGTTGAACACGAGCTTAGAAAATTTGAACAAAAAGTATTATTTTTTCTTTCAAGCATTTAAAATTCACAAGGGCCCTGATAAGAGGGTGTGTGATTCACAAGGTTTATGGCTTGTGGGTGTTTTGGGTGGGGATTTGGCATTAAGAGGCATAGGTGAGATTAATCCAATCGGACCCCATTTCAAACGGGACATTAATTTGAAACATGAGGCTGTTCACTTCACATTTAGATTAATATGATTGGCAGACTAAAATATGAATAAGAAAGGGAGTACATAAAAAACAAGATAAGAATAATGCAAGTGGATCACTCCCAGATATATCCACCTTGAGGTGGGTGATATTGGGCTAATCTGATTGTTGTCCCAATGATCGGATTGCAGCTATGGGAATACAGGAATTAGGACTGCATCAATGGTCCTAGCCCTGACATGATTTTTGAAGCGGTTTGCATGAAATCTGGCCAATTTCCAGCCATATATTGGTTGGGGGAAATCCTATACACGGGCCAATAGGCTGCCGACTGTCAGCTGCATTTAACGGCCTGTATAAGGTCACCTTTACTTATATCTAATAACGATGATGATCTAAAACAGCATAGATAAAAGACAGTTCCTTAATGTTTTCAGGGGACATCAAGCAGGAGGCCAAAACCCCAGGCCACATGTAAGAGTTTATTTTAATTTGAAAGCAGGTTTAAATATATTGCGTTGATAAAAGTTTAAAGAAATGTACTTTGTTTTCATTAATAGTTTCATTCATTGGTATGAGCTTCAATGCTGCTTCCTATGATGCACCGAATTGAGGATTTGGTTTGGTATTTGGTAAGGATTCTGTCTTTTTTTGGCAGGATTTGGGCCAAATCCTCATGCCTGGCTCAACCAAGTCCTTTAATTGTGATGTGACTTTCTGGCACAGAACAAGGAACTAAAAAAATGTCTGACTACAGTTTGGTTCAGGATTCAGCCAGATTTTTCATCAACGATTCAGGGGTTCGCCCGAATTCCAAAATAATAGATTCACTGATTCCCTATCTGAATATTCACATATTTTGGAGATTTCCAAAGAATCAGGTTTTCAGGTAACAGATTCCATACTTGTACAGTAATAACTTATTGGGGCCCCTAAAGAAAAAGGTAACTGAAGACTAATTTACAGCAATCCCATTAATTTTGCCAAATAGTTTTGGCATATGAGAACGTTGCTTTATTATTTAACGTATTTTAGTGCCTCTAAATACACATTTAATAATCACTCTGTGCAAAAGATGCGTGTTCTTCTTATATCCAGGCCCTGGTGCTATTACAAGCCAAAGGTTATGTCAGGGAGAGGAGGTAACATATGTAGCTAACGTCCATATGTACTCCTACCATTCCCCCAGATCTCATCTTGCTTGTGCTCCCCTCCTCCTTCTGCTAAAGTTCCCTGATACCTGCTTAAAAATCCATATCCCAGGAGCGAGCACACGCACCTCACTTCTTATTTGTAAGTAAGTGCTGCTTTGCCAGCTGTTCCATTTGCTCAGCACGATGGTAGGAACAGTGTTATTATTAACTAGTTGTTGCTTCCAGCTGGGAAATTGCCACCTATAATTTGCCACCTTCTATCCTTTAAACAAGGTAAGCTTCAGTTTGCACAATAAAACCTAAAATACATTTGTAAAGTGGCATGATTTAGCTGGGCAGCTGCACCGCACACTGTTGGTATAGACTTCAGTCCTAATCCTTGCATCATAATAGTCGCAACGTGAAAGGCCGACCACTCTTTTGTATTAGTTCATTCTTTCAAGCACCTTGTTTGCCAACAACAGAATTTTAAATGAATAGCAAACGGGAAGATGGTGCTTGAGCTGATTCCTGTGCATAGTTACATAGTAACATAGTTAAATTGGGTTGAAAAAAGACCGAGTCCATCAAGTTCAACCCCTCCAAATTAAAAACCCTGCATACATACACACACATATCTCCACTCTTTCAAACACAAACCATATATGCCCATAGATATACTAACTGTAGAGTTTAGTATCAAAATAGCCTTTGATATTATGTCTGTCCAAAAAATCATCCAAGCCCCTCTTAAAAGCATCAACAGAATGAGCCATCACAACATCACCCGGCAGTGCATTCCACAACCTCACTGTCCTGACTGTGAAGAACCACCTACGCTGCTTCAAATGAAAGTCCTTTTCTTCTAGTCTGAAGGGGTGGCCTCTGGTGCGGTGATCCTCTTTATGGGTAAAAAGGTCCCCTGATATTGGTCTATAATGTCCTCGAATATATTTGTAAAGTGTAATCATGTCCCCTCGCAAGCGCCTTTTTTCCAGGGAAAACAACCCCAACCTTGACAGTCTCCCCTCATAATTTAAGTCTTCCATCCCTCTAACCAGTTTAGTTGCACTTAGTCTCTGCACTCTCTCCAGCTCATTTACATCCCTCCTAAGGACTGGAGTCCAAAACTGCACTGCATACTCCAGATGAGGCCTTACTAGGGATCTATAAAGAGGTATCATTATGTTTTCATCCCTTGAGTTTATGCCCTTTTTTATGCATGAGGAAGTGCACTGTCTATGATTGATAATAATGTTGTCCCAAGTGCTATAGGCAGCAGGTCTCTTTATATGAATGGGCTTCAGACAAGGAAAAGTGTTTTCACGATTTTCACAATGGACAGTATGGAAATGGATATAAATTTTTTGATACTCATAGTTTCCTAATATGGATAGTAACATGTAATCCTAGACTGGAATTTTTCACCATTACCATGTACTTGAATCTATGGAAGGCTTGCACTACTTCTCAAACTACGGCCCTCCAAGGTTATTTACCCGGCCCCCGCTCCCAGATGCATCCAGCATCATTAGCATCAGCTGGGGGGACGCGGTCTTAGCTAGGGTTACAGGGGAACCGCCAAACCCCTGCTTTCAGGGAGAAACAGATACATAGTTAGGTGTGCAGGGCCGCCATCAGGGGGTTACTGGGGGGACAATTGTCCCAGGCCTGATGGCTTTTACATGTTAAGGGGGGCCGGCTGTGCTGTGTTTCCTGGATTATCCCCCCCTTGAACTGCTAAAGTAGGAGCCTAGCCATGTCGAACACCAATTATTTTTAAATGAGAAGAAAAGGCTGGAGGCACTTGGGGTTGCAAACATTAGTCACCCCCAAGTGATTGTATCTACCTACCTGAAACCCCAGGCCAGTGCTCCTATCAGCAGAAATCTGCACCGGTCTGGGGTAAGACCAGTGAGCACTATGGAGTGATCTACAGTACTTCCATTTTCTTCTGTCTTCGATTTCCCCTGACTAACGCATGTTAGTCTTTTTCGTTAAAGTTTGGCTGTTCATTCTACTCCGCATGTGCAGCTGTGAGAAGACAGAAAAGACTGAAGTAAACCTCTGTGGTGCTCACTCATATAACCCTGGGCCGGTGCAGATTTCTGCAGATAGGAGCACCAGGTTGGGGTTGCAGGTATGTAGATACAATTGCTTGGGGGTTCCTAATGTTTGGCACTCCCAAGTGATTGTAGTATGACTTACCAAAAACCCAGGGCTGGTGCTCCTATAAGGAGAAAACTGCACCAGCATCAGGTTATAGGAGTGAGCACCACAGAGACATGCGCATTAGAATGAAAAGCCGTACTTTAACTTTAAAGTTAGTTCTGCTGATAGGAACACCGGCCCTGGGTTTTTGGTAAGTTGCTACAATCACTAGGGGGTGCCTAACATTTGGCACCTCCAAGTGTCTCCAGCCTTTCCTTCTCCTTTAATACCCTTTTTTGCATTACAAATAAAATATGTGCAGTGTGCATGTAAATTCGTTAATTTTTTTTTTTTTCAAACTATAGTCTGGCTCCCCAACAGTCTGAGGGACCGTGCACTGGCCCCCTTGAGGACTCTTGCAATAACCTTTTAATGAAGCAACTCTCAGAGATGGAGGACCCTAGTTTTACAGAGCTATAATTGTATCTGTAACCGTCATTCAAACAATCATTCAAAGGGACAAAAGTTCAGCTTAGATTAAACTAACTTAAAATAGCTAAACTATTCTTGAAGGAGATGTACACCAAAAAAAAACAGTTCTTGCATAATTAAAGAAAATGTAATTCTAAGCAACTTTTCAATACACAGCAATTAAAATTTAATTCAGTAGTTTCAATGGTTTTTAAAAGTATCTGCAAATGTAATTGTTATTAAAAGCGGTATTTGTTTATCCCTTTCTGTTTTCTGGGTCTGACCCTTGAAACAATGTATCGGTCAGTTCACCCCCTAGATCTTTTAATCAGCTAGTTTCTGCTACATTGTTTTAAGAGACAGAACCTAAATTACAGAGAAGGTTAACTTCCAGACAAAAAGTGTTTTCAATTTGAGTTATATTTACAAATATATTCATTGCAATAATGCTGGAAAGGGGGGTATTCTTGCATCCTGAACCAATGCCACTGCCTTGACTTCGATAAACTGTTTTTTGTTCCATTTAGGGAAAAAAACTGTAAACTTTCTGATTACTTACACTTTGAATGATGCCAAACACACAACATGCCATTGGAAGTATTTCAATGGAGCTAAAAAAATAAATAAATAATTTTTGCATATTTATGAAAGTTTTAGACTCTGCCAAGGAATAAGTACAAAATCTTCCAGCCTGTCAGCAGAAGAAATGTGACTTGATGACTTGGCTGTCACTCACTGGGAAGGTAACTTGCGGCATGCTGTGGGCATGCTGAGTCCCGCTTACATGCCAGACGTTCAGGGTTCTCCATTGTGTCTGCTTTTTTTTTGGAGGGGGTGCTGTAGGAATAACGCACTGTGTATCTGTTACAGCACAAGTTGTTCCTGAACAATCGCATCATGTGCAATTCTGAGAGCGTGGCACACACCGTGAGCTGCTCACCCAGAGCCTTGGGATCAGTTTGCCGCTCATCAGCACCAGGCAGAAAACATCTGTATATATATTACCAGCTACTCGCTTTGTTCTTTGTTATTCTCAATAGTTAACCCAAAATCCCTTGACTTTATAATAGTCCAACTGTGAGACTGATGTATCCGAATAAAAGTAGAACTATGGAAGTAGCAACAGCTGAGAGGAGATGCTGTAATGGTTCATTGTGATCCAATGTGCTCTGTGCTAGAGAGCATGATTGTGTTTAGAATTAACCTTTAGCATTTAGTACACTTGATTTTCTATTTGTTTGGCTATTTGTTATGTTTTTTTAATGGCATGCATTTTTTGTTTTGCACCTTTCAACACAATCCATTTAAAATGGATCAGTGATGTCTGAATAACAGAAAACAGGTTGGCTCTAAGACTGGATTGTTTATATATATATAAATATATATATATATATATATGTCTTGAGAAAGGTCCAGACTGGACCGAAACGTTGACAAATAAACTTCACCTTGGTTGATTCTACTATGAAGTCCTGGAGTGCGTATTTTCTTTACTTTTACAAATCAAGGTATTGGTGTATTTCATGTGTGGCCCTCAGACAACTTTTCTTCTTCCAATGTGACCCTCGAAGCCAAAAGTTTGGACACCCCTGGTCTACATTGTACTATAGGTACATTTTAAAGGGGACCCTAAAAAATAATTCCAAATCCTTTTCTATTATGTTAGTTGAGCAAAATAAACTTAAGTTACACTATATATTTTACTTAAATTTGTTTCCTTAAGTCTTATTTTCCTTAAGTTTATGTGCCAGAATGGGAGACTCAAAGCAGATGTGCAGTGCCCTACAAACTTATAGAGCATGAGGAGGGAGGGGGAACATGAGGAGAGCAGTGACATCTAGGAAGTGCTGAATGGAAAGTGAAAGTAATTGACTGCCCCACCTCAGGCATAGAGACAGGAAATGCGATATATGATTGACAGCTCAGATATTTAAACACATTTATAACAGGTTAGGATGTTTTAATGGAAAAAAAAATGTGTTCCATGTTAAATTTGCAAAGGACGTTCTTCATACAGCTTTTTATGTCTGGGTTGCAGGTCCCCTTTAAGATGAACATCCCCTTTTAATAAATAAAAATTATTTTATTTACACCTAATGACTAATGCTTAGTTATTTAATTTAGTGTTGAAATTAATGTTTTTTTTTTTAAAGCGGCCAATTTAAAAAGGACAACAAAACACACTGCAAAAATATCAAGGGCAAAGTGCCATGGTTTTTACTGACTGTACCACCTGGGCTCACACTTAGAGGGAGATTCATCAAAGAGTGAAGTTAAGAGTGAAGTTCCGCCACTAGAGGGAAATTACACAGCTCTCCATTAATTTCAATGGCATTTTGAAAGGCGTATTCATCAAAAGGTGAACTTTCACTTCACCCATTGATGAATACGCCTTTCAAAATCCCATAGAAATGAATGGAGAGCTGTGTAATTTCCATCTAGTGGCGGAACTTCACTCTTTGATGAATCTCCCCCTTAGTGCTTGTGCCTGGCATTTACATTTTCCCTATGGTTTCATCTACAAGATATGAGCAAGACCTTAGAGTTGGCTCTACTTATTCTTTTTCTATGCTAATGCACGCGCCATATGCCTTAGATATTCCTAATCAAATCACTCTAGTTTTTGTATCCATCCTGATGTGTCTGGAGAAGACCCAACATACAGTTATGTTGTTGTTGTTTCCTATTTGGCTGCACTAAGTGACCACAGTGATTTTATAACTAGAAACTGGTATACAGGTACTAAGGATCAGGATAATGGCAACACATTGACTGTCTAGCTCAGGGGTCCCCAACCTTTTTTGCTCGTGAGCCACAAGCATGAAAAAGTCCATGTGGATGTCAAATAAGAGCTCTGATTGGCTTTTTGGTAACCCCTATATGGACTTGCAGCGTAAAGGAGAGAATTGTTGGCAGGACTTCTGTTTTTTATGCAACCAAAACTTGCCTCTAAGCCAGTAATTCAAAAGTAAGCACCTGCTTTGAGGCCACTGGGAGCAACATCCAAAGGGTTGCAGAGCATGTTGCTCGCGAGCTACTAGTTGGGGATCACTGGTCTAGATATTACAGTGAAAGTCCTGTTATGTTTTAACAGGAGACCAGTAAATCAGAGAGTTAAAGCCTCGCTCACTGCAGAGCATGTTCTCTGAAATAGTTGATTGGAGATGAATGGTAGAGGGCCATTTAAATATAAGTGTAACCCCTTTTTGGCTGATTAAGACCAAACCAACTAGCGATGATAGAGCATGGGCTACATGCGACCCTCTTTCACCAGGTAGAGCTTTCGCTAAGGGGAAAATACACATGCTGAGGTAGTTGAACTATAACTCAATAATGCCAGAAATGTGAAATAACAGTTGTTGGACGCCAGGGGTTCTTTGCAGACAGGTAGAACAGGCTTTATTTACATACAAAGCGCCATAGGGTAAATCATACTCACAACTGTGGTAGATATATCATATGCCAGGTACATTCAGAGGTGTAGCAGATACAGCAAGGAAAGACACCATGGTAGAAATAGCAAGTAGGAGTTGATAGGATCACCTTCCAGGATATCAGTACCTCATGTGGACCGGATCCCTACAGCAGACGTGGATCAGGGTTAAGTACACTGCCTGAAGTCCCTTGTCAGTACTGTGGTCCCTTCACTACAGGCAAAGTAGAGCCTGGGGGAGAGCTAATCCCTTCTATCATCCTTGGTGGAGCTTGAGCTGCTCTTGCTAGCTTTCCTCTCTGACTCACTTCCACTAGGAAGTGCTTTAAAGAGATATAACCTAAACACTGGCTTCACCTCGTTCACGGGGTCCCTGTATCCCCGACTTCTCTAAAGGTGGTTGTCCCTTTAGGGCCTAACACTTCTGGGGCCTTGTTGACTCCAGGCTCAGTGGAACATCTGCCCAGATCAACTGCTGCAGGCCAAAGAGGAAGTGCCCCTCCCTGCAAGCACTTTTGTTACAGCACTGCCAATAAATTGTTGTTACATGGGATTTAACCCAGCAACAGGGAAAAGGAAGGTACTAGTAAGGGAATGAAGCCATAAGGGCCATGCTACTTATGGATCCCTACATAAGCTACAAAAATAAAGAATAACAACTCTGTATTGTGGTTGCCAGGATCAGTGCAAAATAAGAACACAGTTAAAAAATCACACAAAATAAACGAATAAGACCAAATGAAAACTTGCTTAGAATTGGTATCCATATAACATACTGAAAGTGAAAGGGGTGGTTTGCCTTTACCTTCACATCTACTATGTTATATAATTCTATGCAACTTTCAATTGGCCTTCATTGTTTTTTACATTGGTTTTAATTATTTGCTTAATTCTTCTGACTCTTTCCAGCTTTTGAATGAGGGTCACTGACACATCTACAAAAAAATTTCTCCGTAAGGCTATATAAATTTATTGGTATAGATACTTTTTATTACTCCTCTTTCTATTCAAGCCCTCTCCTATTTATATTCCAGTTTCTTATTCAAACCAATGCATGGTTGCTAGAGTAATGTGATCCTCAGCAACTTGATTGCTGAAATTGCAAACTGCTAAATAATAAAAAAAAAAACACAAATAATAAAAAATGAAAACTAATTTCAAATTGTCCCAGAATATCACTCTCTACATCACACTAAAACCTAGTTTAAAGGTCAACAATCCATTTAAGCCCTAACAGTAAACCTAGTACACAAACCCTTTTTAAAAAAAAATAAAATTATGATGAATACATTTGCTTTATTACTATCTTTGCAGTGATGAGTTTGCTGAATTTCTTTATTAGTTCAGCATGATTTCAGTATTAATGGCACATAATCGTTAGCTGAATTATCTATTTCAGTTTTAGCTTTTGTCTTTGATTACCTTTAACGCATTTACATCATGCAGAAATGAATGTAAAGGTGAACAATCCCTTTAATGTGTAGTTTTTGCAAGACCACTTTGAAAGTCAGATGCACAACCTTAAGTGATACGGTTGGTAACATATGGGAATGTGGGAAGCATATGGGTGCTAAGACAAGCATTAATCGAAATACTTTTTTGTTCTACTCATTACTGCAGACTAGAAGCAAATGATTTGTGCATGGGGCTCTATGGGAGACTCATTAAAGTCCTGCATTTGTGGCTTGCCCTGTCCTATAATTTGGCAACCGCTGGAGAGTCACCAGTTTAAAGGTTCTGGAAACCATAGATCTTTCCTGTCCCTATGTGGTTCTATAAATGATCTTGCCCAGTATAGACAGCCATATTGGGGCACATGCATTTGTATAAAGGTGCCAGCTCACTTGCTATGTGCATGCATGTGATGTAGATTGCTCGGCATGTCCTATGATCTTGTGTCATACTCATGGGAGCTGGGCACTCACCTATTTTTGAGCAGAGAGACTGAGCACTTGATGGGAGCATTGAAAAAAAAAAACAGATCCAGTGAATAATATCTATGTCCTCTTATATTATAAAGTCATTTCATTGTGTGTGTGAGTAATGCAGCCAATCAAGCCCAAACTGGTCGGTCAGTCAGCAAGATTATACTGATGACCTGCATGGACACATGAACTGTATAGGCTTAGTGGCCTGGATATGAATGCACTGCGTTTCCAATTAGCTGATAAGTGAAAACACTGCAAATTGGCCATCAACATGTACTGTATGTGGCTGTAGATGGTAGTTCTGTTATTTCTGTACAGCTGAAAGCTCCCCAAATTTGGCACTAAACTATTCTACATATCTTTAATTCCTAAGTGACTGAGCTGAACACAGTGCTAATATTTACTTAACAGTTACAAAAGTCCCAGTATCTGCAGCTTTGTATTTAAAACATAAACTGGTTATTGAGAACTGGACAAGCGTCCAAGGCCAGTAAACACTTCCAGCTATTTGCGTCTCAAGTTGTTGCAGCAACTTGTATTCTCTTGTGTTCTCTGTTGACTAAATTGTTAGTCAAAAGCATGACAATCCCCAAACTTGGATGAACGGGGAGAAAAAAAGGCCATCAAAATAGAAGAGGGAAAACAAATTAAGAACTAATTGTGGGGAGGGGTTTAATGCTGGAGCTGATTGGAGTCAGCGTTCCTTACACCTAGAATCTGGGGATGTTCTGATATGCTCCATCTGGGATGACAAGAAGAGAAGCATTCTGCTGGTAAACAAATTAATCTTTGCAAAGGTCACCATTTGTTGTAAGTTTTTATCCAGTGCTTGTCATGTGGAATAGGAGATTGGCTGTCATCTCACTAGGCAGGGGCCTCCAACTCTGCTTCTCTACCGCTTAGAAATCCCTGGAAACAGCTCAGTGCCTGCTTGCAATGCCATGGACGGCTGCGTTACATCTGTCTCTGGACAAGAAGCGAGGGCCACCTCTGAATTCCAATAAGATGGGCCCATGCTTTTCTGCCTGGCCCACTGCCCAAGTGCAAAGCATGAAGCAGAGTGAGCCAGAGATAGTTTCTCTTCCTCCCCCTGCAACTCATTCTACTAGCCTCTTCTCCCTCCCTTCTACTCCACTGCTGTCACCCGCTTCACCAAACAGATGTGGCAGTTGAAAAAGTTCTGCCTGCATTCTCTCTTCCGCACCTGCCGCTTGTATCTCTGTCAAGGTCCAAAGACTAAAGTATAAGAGATTCTTGGGCTGTATAACAGCCGGTTATTGGGCTGCTTGTGCAAGGTGGAAGGAGGCCCTTGCAAAACTCCACACATGCTGAAAGTGCCTCTTGTCACAAGGAGCATAGGCTCCTTTAGCTGAGTGATTGAGTAGTCATTATGGGATTAAATGAGGTGCAAATGATACATTAACTTTCTATTAAATGGATGGACATGAGTGCATAGCTGATAGCTGCCACGCCACCACTCACAATATCAAATAAGTAGATTTGGTGGTAAGTGAGGCAGGATACCGTTGGGTAATAGTTGATATATTGTCTGAGTTTAATTTAGAATTTTTTCTCTCTCTACCATTCCAAGTAGTGAGACTGCAGCTCACTTGTGTTGCGACATTGTTTTATGTTTATATGTATGGCTATGAGCAAATAAATTCACTATGTTTTCTCAGATTCCAAAAGAAAAGATCACAAGAGGCTCCACTGTTAGTAATCTCGCTGTGTAACCTGCCTTGAACCGAAGGGATGGCTCACTAGCTCTGCCCCCCTGAACAAGAGAGATTTGCAGAAAGGTAAGTAAAGAACATTTACCTTCCCACTGCACTCCTGAATTGATCTATGGCATCATATCCTATATTCTGAAGGTTTAATTGCTCCTACAACCAACACCCGAGAAAGGGTTAGTCAACAGAAATATTGCACGTGCTTAAAGGTGAATAATTCTAGAAATGCCATCATTTATATACTGAACTTATTGAACCAGCCTAAAGGTTCAGCATGTCTATAGTAGTAATAATCCAGGCCTTCAAAGTCATAACACGAGTTTCCCATCTTGGACTTTGCTAGGAGTGTCTGGAACATTCACATACCCAGTGTTCTGTGAGCAGTTGTACTGTGGGCTGGTACAGAAGCCCAAAATATATTGTACAACAATTTCTGCCCTACTTCTTTAGACACCCTTTAGTTCTCCTTAAGAATATAAATGAGCTATAATGTAATTCTCTCTTTTAAGCAAACAGGATAAGAAGAATTGGTATAGCAAGATGTCCACAATATCTATATAATGCATATTAATAATAACTTTGATGTTTTTTAAACCTTAATCTGTGTGGGTTGTGCAGTTGATCTTACGGCACCGTGATATATATATATATATATATATATATATATATATATATATATATA
>CM044436.1:27369382-27386338 GCA_024363595.1 Xenopus borealis | reverse complement strand
TATATAAGGGGGTCATATAATAATCTCTCTAATGTTTTATTCACAGGTAGGTCTTTCCAGCTGACACAAGGTCACCCATACCATTTAGAAGAAAGGAGGTTCTGCCTAAATATTCGGAAGGGGTTTTTTACAGTGAGAGCTGTGAAGATGTGGAATTCTCTCCCTGAAACTGTTGTACAGGCTGATACATTAGATAGCTTTAAGAAGGGGTTGGATGGCTTTTTAGCAAGTAGGGGAATACAGGGTTATGGAAGATAGCTCATTATATAAGTTGATATAGGGACTAGTCTGATTGCCTTTTTGGAGTCAGGAAGGAATTTTTTCCCCATCTGAGGCAAATTGGAGAGGCTAAGGATGGGGTTTTTTTTTACTTCCTCTGGATCAACTAGCAGTTAGGCAGTTAAAATTAAAAAAAAAAAAAAAAAGGTTGAACTTGATGGACGTGAGTCTTTTTTCAGCCTAACTTACTATGTAACTATGTAAAGCATATAAAGGCATAAATACATTATTTGGAATGGAAATACTGTTTTAGCTATATAATGTATAGATAATCTTATGTATCTATTCTAATGCATCAGGCTCAGGTTTGACTGCTCTTGCTCTTCCAACTGGTCACAGTTTGATTTTACACAATGGCTTGATAAAAAAATGATGATTTAGACTTTTTGGCCTTCAAACAACGTTACTGCCTGTGCTGGGGTAGTTTTGTGCCCTTCTTGGAGAGTTTATAGAAATTTCTGCAGGACTATGATGTGCTCACTGTCATAGTGAACAGAGAGAAGCTTAAAGTAGTTGTTCTGGATAAAGAGCTGGGCATAACTCAGTGTCGGAATGGACCACCTGAATACCAGGAAAACTCCCGGTGGGCCAAGAATAGAAATGAGAAAACCTATAAACTATAGCTGCAGTGCAGATGCATGGCAAAGTCACAGTACATATACAAATGGGGTCCAGCACATATAAACAATTTCTGAAAATTCTTTTATATCAATATATCATCTAAATATAGCAAACGTTCCTGTGTGTTGGACCTCTTTTTTTCATTTAGAAGGTGCAATACTACTTTTATTGTTATCCTTTTATTATATACTGCCAGGATGTTATGTAGCTCTTCACTTAGATTCATCCTTCACATCAGCCCTTGCTCTAGTGGAATTTAGTTCTAGATTGCTAGCATGCACACAGTGTGTCAGTTTAAATGGGTCGTTTACCTTTAAATGAGCTTTTAGTATAATGTAGAGAGTGATATTCTGAGACAATTTCCAATCAGTTTTATTTTTTTAATATGTGGGGTTTTCAGTTATTTAGTTATTTTTCAGTTATTTAGCTTTTTATTCAGAAGCTCTCCAGTTTGCAATTTCAGCAGTATGGTTGCTAGATGCCAAATTACCCTAAAAACCACGCACTGTTTTAAATAAGAGACTGGGATATGAATAGGAGAGGCCTGAATAAAAAAGTAGCAACAGAAATAAATTTGTAGCCTGACAGAGCATTAGTTTTTAGATGTGGTCAGTGACCCCCCATTTGAAATCTGGGAAGGGTCAGAAGAAGAAGCAAATAATTCAAAACTATAAAAAAAGAAAAAATGAAGACCATTTGAAAAGTAGCTTAGAATGTAACATACTAAGGGGCAAATTTACTATTATTCCCCATAATTAGCTCGACCAAATTCGCAATTCGATAAGCATTCAACCATCGAATGCTTATCGAATTGTTTAAGGCTATCATTTTGCTCGCAATACGATTTCTCGATGAATTCGTACGATCGGATACCGATTGTTCGATTTCACAAAAAAATCGTGAAATTTCCTTCGAGCGTCTGAAAAATTCATACGATTCGAACGATCCAACGCTGGTATTCGAGCAGGACTTAGGGGCCGATTTACTAAATTCACGTGAATAGATCGAAGTTTGATCGTAGGATTAATTAGATTGGTCGAATATGCAAATTAAGCATATTCGATCATCGAATAGCGAAGGATCGAATGATCGAATAGATTCGAATGATCGATTGCCAGAAGTTAGGGACCGTCTGACAATTCCTATCCACAGCAGTAAATGAAGGGAGAATTTAACTGCATACAGTCAGGTTTCTTATAAAAACGGTACACATTTTTTAATCAAAGTATATTGGAGACAGATTTCTTTTTCATTAAAGAAAATAAAAATGGGATTTTATTTCTTTGCCTTTCCTTGCCCTTTAAATGGAGTGAGACTTGTAGCCTGATTATTTGTTAAATAAGTAAAAACAAGCAACGCTTCAGGCTAGGAGCTCCTCTTTAGGAACAGTAAGCTTTAGAGTGAAATACAAAATTGTGTCTCCAACATATATAAGACAAGACCAGGTAACATTTACTTCAGAGACACACAACCTGCAACTCTCTGGCAGCTGTTCAACTACAACTGCGGTGTGGCAGTTAGGGATTTTATTGGGGCTGCTGCAGTTGGCATACATGTTGTCTATGTTTCCACAGAATCACACTTCACCTCTTCTTCAGGGAGACTGAACACCTCTTTCCTGTCATTGCTCCATCAGGAAGTATTTAACACGGCCTTTTAATTAGTGCACACCATTTAATTTATATTTGCATTACCTCCCGCCCGCCCCCACCACACACTTTCTGTGTTAATTCATATTCTTTTAATTAAAGCAAATACGGCCTTAATCTCCCCTCACCAGTCGCATCATGCAGCCTCCTAATTAAATTAATTGGGGGGGGGGAGGAGGCGAGGAGATGTTTTTAAAGCATATAATTAAATCAATTAATATAATTTAAGCTTGGATTAACCGTACGGCAGGATGAAGGAAGGGATCTTAAGACCCCCCTCGCCCTCTCCGATAAGTGTGTTCCAGACTGCCTCTCTCACTCATTGCTCTTCCTCTTGATTTTTTAGCATCTGGCATCCAACTGGAATCACATCAGGACTTGCAGGAGGAGCATTATCCATATCCCATCATTAGGTAAAGAGCTCTTAGCCTCCAGATCTATCAGCCACCTCTATTACCCAGCACATTACGCTTCTCTGATTGAGTTCAGCACGGGGACCTTCTCTTATTCAGATGGGTCTCTGCAGGAAAATGTTCTCAACATGATGAGAGTGATATTACCAGGCCTGTGCTGGAAGTGGCGTTTAATTCGGGGAGTTAAACAAATAAACTCATTATGGCATGTGGGGGATGAGGAGGGAGATGAGCAGCCAAGGGGCCGTTTCCTTTAATTCGCTTTTCATCTGTGTGAAATGAGTTAAGAAAGTTCTGTGCATGTGTGTGCGTGTGTTGCTGCATGTTAAGCATTGTGTCTGAATGTTAGATTGTATGTATATCTGATGCAGATACATCGACATATATGTGCCCTGTCTGGTACATATTAGCAGTGTTGGACTGTCCCACAGGGATACCAGGAAAACTCCCGGTGGGCCCTGGTGTCAGTGGGCCTCTTGCTTCTAACAATTTGGCCTATTTCATGTTCATTCCCTAATGAGTATGTGGAAAAAGAGGCTTAATAATGGAAGAATAGAGTATAGTAAGTACATCTAAAAGAATAGGAGAATAAAAAGGTTAAGTGGGGAGAGAAGGAATAATAGTTTGGAAAGTTGAGGCCCTGGTCTAAGGTTTTCTGGTGGGCCCCTGGCATCCCAGTCCGACACTGCTTATTAGAGTGCGTGTGGTCATTCTAAGGTTGTAAATCTGCATTTTTCCATGATATTGTACACATGTAAACATTGTTTATAAGTACTGATCCCTACATGAGCGGGTGTTTGTATTTGTTGCATGTTGTGCCATTCAGATCTGTGTGTGTACATTGGTAGGTCTATCTCGCACAGTTTTCTCGTCTAACCACAGGTCGTGTGCCCGCGCATTCCCTTCCTGGGCCCTTGGTTGACGCCGTCGCTCTGGGATATTGCCCGTACACTGTTTTAAATGTTTTTAATCAAATGTGCAGTCAAAATGATAAGCTACATTGTCGGAAATTATTTAGTTCTAATTACCAGCAGATGGGCTGCTTTATCTGCACCTAGGGCGTGCAAGCGAAAGGAAATGCTGTGTGAACAAGAATCATTAAGAAGTTGAATAGTGTTTTTTTGCGCTTAAATAATCTGCAGTTTCATGTTAATTAGCACTAATGTAATTATTTAATTACATTTATGAATCAGGGGAACTTAAAGAGAGGTTTTGAGCAAAGTGCAGGCAAAAAAAAGGTGTACTAGGATTCTAGGGAAATCCCCCAGCTCTGCAGGAGTTGGAGTTGACAGCAGTATTGTACTGGATCAGTGCTGTCCAACTTCTGTGGTACAGAGGGCTGAACTTTTTCTGGCCTTCGTGGTGGAGGGCCGAAAATGGAAGTCAGTGTTGACCACTCCCCCTTTTAAACCACACCCACTGTAAACCACACCCACGTTACCACAAGAACTTTTAAGATCATATCCACATTAACGGTAGTAGCACACCCAGTGGCATAACTGCTCACCAGAGGACTCTGGTACAGGATGGGCCCCCAGGCCCCACTTTCTGGCCCTCCCCCCCGTGAATCAATCTCCGGAGTGCCACTAGCATGCGCAATGTAAAGTCTCCCTCTTTCTAACTGCCCACAATAACTGTTGTTGCTGCTTCGATGGGCCCCAAAGAGGTTGCGGGCCCGGGTGCAATTGTGCAACCCTGGTAGTTACGCCACTGAGCACACCAAAAAACCAAATGGTTGGTGCTCACTGCAGAGATATCCCTCATCACTCCCTCATCCCCTGTGGATAATACAGAAACCCCCCAACACAGGATTAAACACTTTAGGGACCCTTAATAACTATTTACAAATACTAACAAACACTCTACCAGGTTTACATCTCACAGATAGCGTAGGGCAAGCAGAGTATGACACAAGCAGCACTTGCAGGGGTGATCCAGATGATATCGCCGCCTGAGGTGTCCTTCAATATTCCGCCCCCCCCAACCGGGGGAAAAGAGGGGTGACTGTGCCCCAACTGCCAGGATTGATTCCTGCTCCATTTCCAAGCTCTAAACTGGGCTGCATATCTCCCCATGAGGACCCAGGCCTACCAAGCTACTTCCCATTTTAACTTCTTAGTTTAAGTTTAAGTTTAAGGGATACTGTCATGGGAAAACATGTTTTTTTTTCAAAATGCATCAGTTAAAAGTGCTGCTTCTGCACTGAAATACATTTCTCAAAAGAACAAACGTATGTGTGTATATTTATTACTGATATCTAACATGGGGCTGGACATATTGTCAGTTTCCCAGCTGCCCCCAGTCATGTGACTTGTGCTCTGATAAACTTTTTTTTTTTTACTGCTGCTCTGCAAGTTGGAGTGATATCTAGCAGCCATCAACAGAACTATGGGAAGGTAACCAGATGCCTGGTAGATAACAACAGCATTCCATAGTAAAAATCCATGTTCCTCTGATTAGGAGAAACAACAGCCTGACAGAAAGCAGTTCCGTCCTAAAGTGCTGGCTGCCTATACACCAATATTACAACTGAAAAAAAAACCACTTGCAGGTTCAGTATTACATTTTATATTATAGAGTGATAAACAGTGTAATTTAGAAATAAAAACTACATCATAATAATCATGACCGAATTGTCCATGAATTATATAACTGAGTTTAAGTATGCTAATACATTACTTGATTTTATACAATAATCCCATGTATATTAATCTGTAGAAATTCAGTATATGTAGAAACTCCCGATAATTTAAAGTTGATATTCTTCTTTTCTCAGGTCACTGTATTTGCCCTGTTATGTACTGCTGTCTATATCAATGTTGTAGATAATAATGCCGAACTTTGGATTTGCTTTCTAAATTTAAACACAGTAACCTAATTGTATAAAGTAATTTCTGTAATACGAATCATAGGAGACTTGAACTGCATGCAGTGTATGTAATACTTCATTATGCCCGGCCTTCTCTGCTATTTACACTTTCCAAACCTTTAAATAAACCTCATCTCAAACCTTAGCAAATGAGGATCTTTCTGCTTAAAATAGCTGTCAGAGTTATAAAGAATGGAGCACCGTGTATTACTCTTCTGCCTCCATAGACCCTAATATGGATGTCATCTATGTCTCTCCAGTGGAGCTGGTTGAAGAAACAAAACTATAAAGTATTACCAAAGGCTTCTTGGGTGTAGGCCAACAGTACTCTCTGGGAACCAAGAGGATGCGTGTGAGCTCCATGACAGATATTTCTTACTCCTGAAGCCGTGAAGGACTTTCCTGTAAATTCATATTCTATAACAGTGATAGCCCAGATGCCAGATAAAGGATGGAAGATGTAGGAAGTGAATAATAAATTATTTAAAATAAAACCATATTTAAAGAGTCTTCTGTTGGATATTCTTATCTATTGAGAAGCCCCATTTTAAGGTCAGTGAGTCACTGTAGTGATAATGAATATGATGGAGCTGTATAGAAGAGCTGACAGTGAAGCCTGAAGATTGAAGACATGGCCATATTAACCAACGCGGTGTGACAGCCAAGGATTAAGAAGAAAACCTTATTTTCCTGTTAACTGTGCCCAGGATAACATGGCACTTTTTCCTTGAGATGACATGTGCTTTCTTACATATTACAGTATTGGCATGTTGACAATAGAGAAAGCCTCCAGTGGTCAGAGATAAGGCGAGCCCCACTCACATGCATACGTTCAAGAGAAGCAATGGTTCATGCACACAGTGAACTATCCCTCATTATTTACTGGCTAAATAAGAAAAGATACATTATTCTATTACAGTTCTATCATCCTATTAGACCTATCCAGACATGGAATCAGTGCCAGGCTGTAATATATTCACATGCCGACATCACCCACGGTGCAGGCAGATTGGCCACCCTTTCTACCTCTCTCGCATGTCGAACCCCTTTCTTTCTCTTTATGGCACCAATTTTCTCCCAGCTATACGACTGGATTGTGAGCCAGGCGGGAGGCATGGGATGAGTTAGCGTTATACAAAAGGCTGGCAGCAGCTTCTCCGAGTGACAGAAGGATAATTCTGCGTGGATCAAATAAATACAGATGTGTAGTAATTAGTTCTATTCCCACCGAGGCCATTTCTGAGGCACTAAAGATGTGAGCGATTATAGTATCACCTCAACAGCTTTTATCAATTTAAACAGCTCGACTACAACAGAGGTCACAACCCAGTTGTATATTAATCATGGATTTTTTGCAAAGCACTGTAATGAAGTCGTTGGAGTAATAGAGCTTTTTGCAATAAAAATATAGGTTTTTTTTTTTGTTCATCACTAAATGCTTTAGAACTGTATTAAGATGCATATGCATTTATTTAAAATACAATTAAAAAAAAAAGACTTTAATCCAAGTAACTGTATTTGCCAGTTTGCGTCTTTCCAGAGATTCAGGGATTGCTTAATTCCCTGTAACTATACTTAAGCTAATATCATTATAATGGTAATTATAATAGCACTCGAAAATTTTTCACTTGATGCTTAAAAAGATTGTTGATGATATTAAAGGGGGAAAAATGAATCTGCTGAGTTGTGCAAATTGAGATAGATGAAATATAGTTATATATATCCCTCACCCTCAGCATTTCTGTGTCTCCATTCATCCAGCACTGTTTAATTTTGTCAGTGAGATTGCTGGAGCCCATGAAATCGCCAGACATAATCCCTAGGCTGTGAATATCGCCCACTTGTGGTACAAAGATGTGCAGCAGCAGGAGCTTTAAACTCTTCTGTCAGCCCGAAATACTGATTCTGAATAAGAATGTATGTTATAACTGTTTCTCTTTAAACATCGGTTTTTAAAAGAGCAAAGTGTTTTAACATTATAAAAATCTTATTAACATTTTGTTAATGTAACCCTTTCTTGGCCAATATTGACCAAACCAACTAGCATAGGTAGAGCATTGGTTACACGCGACTCTTTCACTCTCAGGTAGGGCTTTCGCTAAGTGGAAAATCACGTGTGAGGTAGTAGAACTACAACTCGATACTGCATATGGTGTGTAATAAAGGTTGTTGGACGCCAGGGGTTCTTTGTGCAAACAATATGAACAGTTTATTTACAATAGCAGCCAGGGTAGTGTATACTCACAGACAGTGGTATTAGATCAGCAAATACTTAGTACAGGTACAGCATAGATTGTGCCCTCAGGTAGGATACCAGGATGGGAATTATAGTTGCACCAGCCAGGTTATCAATGCCCATGTGGTCCGGATCCCACCAGCAGGTTCAGGTGACTCAGGGGTTAAGTACTCTTCCTGCAGTCCCTATGTCTGAGGTCCCTTCACTTCAGGCAAGGTAGAGCCTGGGGGAGAGCTACTCCCTACTATCCTCCTTGATGGGGCTTGAGCTGCCCTTTCTCACTTCCCTCTCTTTCTCACCTCTCCTAGAGAGTGCTATGACAGGACTAGCCTACCTCTGACTAGTCCTCATTCACGGGGCCCTGTCCCCCGACTTGATATTTGGTACCTCTAAAGGTGTGCTGTCCCTTTAGGGTAGAGCGCCTCTGGGGCCCGGTTGGCACCCAGGCTCAATGGAGCACTGCCCTCCTCCTCTGCTGCAGGCCAAAGAGGAAGTGCCACTCCCTGCAAGCACCTTTATTACTGCACTGCAGGGGTGGATCACAACCTGTAGCCAATAATATGAAACAAATCTAACCACCTGGACTTTAGTCCAATAGAAGGCAGCTAGTGAAAGGGCAAGGGAAGAAGCCATAAGGGCCATGGTACTTATGGGTCCCTACATTAATAAAAGAGGTTTGTCAGCGGCATTCTTTAAGTTTTTAATTAAAGGAGAACTAAAGGTGAAGAAATGCAAATACAGTTGAACCCCTCATTTTAAATGTTTCAGGGAACCAGGAAAAAAATTCTGGGAAAATATAAAAACAGCGACATTTATTATGCATAACATATAGATGGAACCACAAAAAATCTTGTCAAATGAGGGAAAACTTAAAATCACAGGATGTGAAATTGAGTTTTTTTCTGTAAATACATCCATACCTACCCCTAGGGTCCATCAAGTGTTGAATAAATAATTATAGATATAAATGATGAGGAAGGGTGACGCCTTCATTAAAAAAGTATATAACGTTGTATAAAGTAATGTCCCTTAATGAACTCTGCTGTGACCTGGTCTAAGTAGGTTCTAATCCTGTTGACAGGCACAGACTGGCAATCTGTGGGTTCTGGCAAATGCCAGAGGGGCTGCTCTAAGGTTCCATAGAAAGTAGGGATGCACCAAATCCAGGATTCGGTTTGGTATTCGGCAAGGATTCGGCCATTTTCAGCAGGATTTGACCGAATCCTTGTGCCTGGCCGAACTGAATCCGAATCCTTAAAATCATGTGGCTTTTTGTCACAAAACAAGGTAAAAATAAAAAAAGTAAAATTTTGTTAGCCTGGCACTTCGTGTGCGGCTGGCTTTTACCCTTCCTCTCACTAATTTGCATATGCACATAAGGGTTCAGATTCTATTCGGTATTCAGTCAAATCTTTCACAATGGATTCAGGGGTTCGGCCGAATCCAAAATAGTGGATTTGGTGCATCCCTAATAGAAAGTCAGTATTTAGTGGGCTGGTGGGGGCTTTTTGGGCCTCTGTGGGGGCTTTTTGGGCCTCTGTGTGGGCTGATCTGGCCTCTGTGTACCTGAAATGCCAGGGTCTATTTTTAATTTTCAGTTTAGACCTGCCTGTAGGAATGGGGATTAACACCTCCTCAATATCAAAACTTTAAATTAACCACTCAGCTGCCACCTGGGCCGGACTGGAAATCTGTGGGTTCTGGCAAATGCCAGAGGGGCTGCTAAAAGGTCCCATAGAAAGTCTTTAGTATTTAGTGGGTTGGTGGGGGCTGTTTGAGCCTCTGTGTTGGCTGATTGGGCCTCTGTGTACCTGAAATGCCAGGGCCTATTTTGTTTCCATGATACTGATAAAGTAAATGGACATATGTAAAGTTGCCAACCAAGGATGATGGGATTGTGATAATAAGGGGATGACAGACAAAAAAAGGGGTTAAGGTGTAGAGACAGATAGCTACAGTACTTTTAGTGTATTGGGACAGAAGTGTGTGCATAGTTACTGTACCACCAATGAAGCATTCTGTAACTGGGCAGTGGCTTAACTAAACGTACTTGCCTCAATTACATGCTTTACATACACCAGAAAGCACTGCAGACAGAGAATACAGGTTAATTTGAATGTCCTTAAATCAGGGGTATACACATCTTGGTGTTCCAGCTGTTCCACACTCACAGCAGGTCTGGTAGCTGAATGCTGAGAGTTGTTGTTCTGCAACACATAGGGCAGATTTACTAAGGGTCGAATTGTCAAGGGATTTTAGCTCTCGAATTCAACTGGCGAATATTTGGCGAATAAATATTTGTCAAAATCGAATAAAATATTTTACCGGTTTTTGCACGTTTTCAACTATTCGCCAGAAACGTATGATTGAACGATTCTGCAAAAAGTCGCAGAAAAAACGAATGAATATTCGCCAAAATCGTACCAGTTGAACGTTCAAAGGGTTAGGTCGTACGAATATTCTATATTGGATGGTCAAAAATACTTAATTTGCATATTCGAATAGTCGCACGATCGAATTGAGACTATTCAAGACTATTCGCTCGAATATTCGAATCCTTAACACAAATTTTGTAAATCTGTCCCATAAAGTTCCCAATAATTTTTAAGAGGAAGTAAATATTTATAGTTACAATTTCTGTAACTTTTTCTATAAATGGCTATAAATGGCTAGAAAATACACATACACAGATTGTTCTGGAATGATCTTAGCATTTATTTGCATTGACTTCTGACAATGTTCCGTGCTTGGGAATAGGTATTTTCCTAACATACCCATAGGTAGAGCATTGCATACATTTTCCAAGGGTACAGGGTCATTTTTAGAATGGAATTTCTAACTGTATGAACTCCTATTATATACACAAACATATAAAAGTCAAATTATCTAATAAAATATTCCTCCTGTGTCACAGAATCATCACATGTGCCTGTCCACCCTGCTAAAATACAGTTTGAAGACCCTGCAGCTTGATGACCTTGCAGTTGCAGATATGCTGGATATCCCCTTCCTGGCTACTGAGCCAGAACCGGTACATCTCTTCAGGCCGGGAGCAAACGGACCTTCTCTAGTACAGGTCTGCCCACTGCTCTTTGGGCATATGATATTTATACCTAGCAACAGGTGAGTGGCAGTGCCGACTTGCATTTATATATAAAGTAGAGAAGGGGTCCCCAACCTTTTCTGCTCGTGAGCCACATTTAAATTTAAAAAAGAGATGGAGAGCAACACAAGCATTAAAAAGTCCATGGGGATGTCAAATAAGAGCTCTGATTGGCATGAATCTCATGAGGAGCATGTACTTTTGGCCCAGCTGTATTAGTGAAGTAGCCTCTGCACCCAGCTGTTCTTGCCCATTTCATCTATTAATATGATACCAGAGGGCACGTTTGTCCAATAAGGCAGTTTTGGTCCCTGCATTTTCCATGCAGTCAGTTGCATGTATCGCTGCTTTCATTAAAGAGTAGTGATGGGCAAATTGGCAGCGTTTTGCGAAATTACACGAAAACTGCAAAAAATTATCAAAACGCCGCCACGTCCCATTTTGAACGCCGGCATCCATTTTTGAATGCCGCGCCCATTGCCAACATAGAAAAAATGGCGTCCAAAACGAGACACCAGCAAATTTTCGCCAGGCGAAATTTCACCGGCGTTTCGAAAATTTATTCTCTCATCACTATTAAAGAGGAACTATCGTGAAAATTAAATATAAGCTTCCTCACTGAAATAAGTACTTTCTAAATACAATCAATTAAAATTCTGCATTGTTTCTGAAATAATCAAGTTTATCTTCACTATTCCTCTTTCAGCATCTGTTTCTCTTCATTCTGCCTTCATGCAGCAGTTGGGTGTTAGATGAATGATCCAATATATCTTATAGGGGGGCTCCCTTTCCTAGCAGATGTATAAGAGCTTACCCAAATAACTGATTCCAGTTCAAACAAAATCTAATAAAATAACCACATTTTGCACAAATTCTGCATGTAGAGAGACAGGATTTCTGGTGATTTTAATAGAGTGAGCTCTAATACATCTTCTAGGCAAAAGGAGCCCCCTTATAAAATATATTGGATCATTCATCTAACACCCAACTGCCACATGAAGACAGAATGAAGAGAAACAGATGCTGAGAGAGGAATAGTGAACATAAACTTGATGATTTCAGAAACAGTGCAGAATATGCAGATGCACACACACCACACACAAGCAGAACACTGGAAATCACGAAAGGCATACTTTGAAAATATTCATGATTTTCTATGAAGCTCAATAACAGTTTTGTTAATTTTGCCGAATCGAGTACATTTGTGGTAAGTGCCTGCACAAGAAAGGGCCTTCTTGCCAGTCCCTGGTGGTCCCCTCCCAACCTCTGAACTTCCTTGTGTGCATGTCCAAAAAGCTTGAATGCTCGCAAGCCCGAAAAACACTGCGTGCATTCGCATAGAAGGCCATGTCGAAACAGCTAGCTGCAGGTCTGGGCTGGTGGGGGCCCACCATGTTTTTTCCCGGTGTCCCGCTGGCCCAGTCCAACCCTGGGTGCGGGGCAGCATCACCCCTTTACAAATGTTCAACAGTGATGCTGGAATTCATGTGTTGACAAAAAACATGGCAATTGCTCTCAAGATTGCACTTTGTTTACTGCACTTGTACCCTCTGGAATTGTAGTTACACAGTAGCTTGAATGCTGCAGGTTTTAGACCCACATTCTGTAACAAGTTGTATATGTATGTCATGCAACAAACAACATTATAAAGCTAAGTGGGGGTTCTATTTGGGCCTTATAATAAAGGCTTGTGAGAATAGTATGTCGTTCAATGTATGTATATCATATAGTCTTCTAGACTATGGGGCAAATTCACTAAGATGTGCAAATTCGCTAGCGTTGGCTTCGCTAGCGTTCGTCGCACTTCGGCAGGCGTATTTTCGCCAGTGCTACGCAAATTCACTAAAGTATGAAGTTACACTCAGGTCTGGCGAATGGTAGCGTAGTTGCGCTAGTGTTACTTCGCTAGGCAGAGCACAGTTACTCTAGCGAAACCTAATTTGGGAACTTTAACGTATAATAGAAGTATATGTTACAGCCACTACATTACACTACACAAGCCCAGGAAACCTTTAAAAAATAAAGTTGTCCTATTGCCCTACATGTGCCCCTTGTATAGTTGTGTTGCCATATGTTAGGAAATGTAGGGGGGAAGGAGGGTAACACCCCCGCCAAAATTTTTTTAATATTTTTTAGACAATCACCCTCAAATGGTAAAACATGCCAGCGTTTTCTTTTCCATTTTTTTTAACCTCCTGGCTATTGTATTGAACTTCACCTGGTCTGACCAGGCGAAGTAAAGTCTAGCGTAAGTGCTAACGTTCAGGAAAATGTTCATCTTAGTGAATTTGCGTAATTACGATCCTTCGTCAGTGTGCAACTTCGCCTGGCGTAAGTAGGGATGGCGCGAACCGCCGCAAAAAAGTTCGCGGACGCGTTCGCGAACTTGCGACAAACGCGCGAACAGTTCGCGACCGTCGCGAACCCCATAGACTTCAATGGGAAGGTGAACTTTAAAAGCTAAAAAAGACATTTCTGGCCAGAAAAATGATTTTAAAGTTGTTTAAAGGGTGCAACGACCTGGACAGTGGCATGCCAGAGGGGGATCAAGGGAAAAGAAAAATCCATTATTTTCTTATGTCAAAAGTGTTACAAAGTATCTTACCTGCACCTGTTAGCTGTTCTGGACGCTGTTCTGGACTCTCTGCCAAAAGCCAAGTTCAAATCTTTGCTTCTTTTTCTGGCTGTTCAGTGAGGGTCTTTCCAGTGAAAGAGGGTCCTCCAAAAAGAGGGTCTTTCCAGTACAAATGAGGGACAGAGGGTTGAGCTCGCAAAAGAGGGACAGTTGGGACTCGGGACTCGGGAGGTATGCACATTTTTTTTTTTTTTAGTCCAGGGGGTGTGTGGGGGTGGTCCAGGGAGATCTTCCTGATTGGCTGCCATGTATCTGCTGGTCTAGGGTGAGAGGGCAAAAAAATGCAGCAAAAAAAAAGCGCCAAATTGACGCGAACCCAAAATGCGAACGTCGCGCGACGTTCGCGAACTTCCGGCGAGCGCGAACAGCGGATGTTCGCGCGAACAAGTTCGCCGGCGAACTGTTCGCGCCATCCCTAGGCGTAAGGGTGCGAAGTTGCACAAGTCTATCTACTTCACTAGCAAAAATTCGCCAGAGCCGGTGTTGAATGTGAAAGTGAATTTCCGAAGTTACGAAATGACGTCACACTGGCGAATTAGCATTAGCGTTAGACGCTTCGCGCTTTAATGAATTTGGGCCCATGTGTCAATAAATTTTTTCGTGTACTTTTCTTTATTTGTCAGCGTTTCCACCCAGTAGATATGAAAGATGTAACACTAAAGGTTGAGAGGACTGTGATTTATGAAGTATGGCTTTTCTGGCTGCTGCTAAGTGTTCAGCCAAGGCTTTTTCTCTCAGTCAGGTTCCATTTTATCTGCCTCCAGCCTATGGAAACTTATGAATTGAATAGTTTTTGTGTCAAAGCTGTGTCAAAAGAGTGAAGTTCCGCAACTAGAGTGCAGTGTTGGACTGGCCCACAGGGATACCAGGAAAACTCCCGGTGGGCCCAGATGTCAGTGGGCCTCTTGTTTCTAACAATTTGGCCTATTTCATGTTCATTCCCTATTTCTTTATGTGGAAAAAGAGGCTTAATAATGGAAGAATAGAGTATAGTAAGTAGATCTGAAAGAATAGGAGAATATAAAGGTTTTAAGTGAGGAGAGAAGGAATAATAGTTTGGAAAGATGGGCCCCTGCTCTAAGGTTTTCTGGTGGGCCCCTGGTCTAAGGTTTTCTGGTGGGCCCCTGGCTTCCCAGTCCAACACTGCTAGAGTGACATTCCGCAGCTCTCAACTCATTTCTATGGGATTTTTAAAGGCATATTTATCAATGGGTGAGAGTGAAATTTAACCCTTTGATAAATACACCGTTATCCCATAATCCCATAGAAATAAATGGAGAGCTGCAGAATTTCACTCTTAACTTCACTCTTTGATAAATATACCCCTGCGCATAGCGAATTGTGTTCTGTGAATAACTGTTTTGTGAATTTTTTTCATATTGTACTTCTAACGTTATGCCCTTCCCACAGACTATTATCCCACTGTTCCTATAGGCACCATCTCTCTCTACTATACCTGCTATCACACAGTC
This sequence comes from Xenopus borealis, assembly GCA_024363595.1. NCBI lineage: Eukaryota > Metazoa > Chordata > Amphibia > Anura > Pipidae > Xenopus > Xenopus borealis. Next base: position 27,371,061 of record CM044436.1, on the reverse strand, counting down.
ACACTCCCTTCCCAGAGACTATTATCCACTTCTACTATAGGCACCATCTCTCCCTACTATACCTGCTATCCCACAGTCACACTCCCTTCCCAGAGACTATTATCCACTGTTACTATAGGCACCATCTCTCCCTACTATACCTGCTATCCCACAGCCACAGTCCCTTCCCAGAGATTTTTATCCCACTGTTACTGTAGGCACCATCTCTCCCTATACCCAGGCCCATCTTTGTGGAGAGGCCACCTAGGCCCGGGCCTAGGGCAGCAGGATTTTAGGTGGCGGCATGCTGCCCAACCACACCCACATTGGTTCTGAAATTTAAATTTAAATTTGTAAATCCGGCCCTGACTATACCTGCTTTCCTACAACCACAGTCCCTTCCCAGAGGATTTATTCACTGCTACTGTAGGCACTATCTCTCACTGCTATACCTGCTATCCCACAGTCCCTTCCCAGGGGGTATTATTCCCACTGCTACTATAGGCACCACCTCTCCCTACTATACCTGCTATACCACAGCCACAGTCCCATCCCAGAGACTATTATCCAATGCTACTATAGGCACCATCTCTCCCTACTATAACTGCTATCCAACAGCTACAATAAATTCCCAGAGACTATTATCCTACTGCTATTAGATGCACACTCTCTCCCTACTACACCTGCTATCCCACAGCCACAGTCCCTTCCCAGAGGCTATTATCCACATTGCTACTGTAGACACCATCCCTCCCTACTATACCTGCTATCCTGCAGCCACAGTCCTTTCCCTTCCCTGTGCTGCTATAGGCACCATCTCTTCCTGCTGGAACATCCACAGTTGCTTTCAGAAGTTAGTAAGCCCACTGATTGCTGTAATGCTTCCTGTTCAAAGAAGAGGAGAATATGTGGTGCATATCTAGGATTTCTTTGGTCGGTCTTTCTCCCAACTGGTCAATGGCAGGTACACAGTACAAGCTTCCCTTGTGCCTCTTTTGTGCCCAACACCTCCTTCCCATAATAGATGCAATGAGTACAATGGAACTTAAGTGCCACTTTATGTATGCACTTCTTGCATACAGAGCTTATGTTAATAAATAAGGTCTGTGCTGAGATGGTTCTTTCCCATTATATATGCAAATATATATTGTATAGTGAGGCTGTTTTTTGTGAGTTAGTTTGTCATTGACCACTTAACTGCATCTTATTGTCTGCCTTATATGATGTGATAGTGTTCTTCTTTTAGTTCCTCTAGCAGAAATCAAATCACTGACAACCTCTTGGCGACCCCTTGGATATTTAAAGTGGACATTGAGTTTGGAGGTAATGGCACTGCTTTCTGTGACATCGCTAAATACCTGCCAGGCTTTATGGGCTGTGAGCGAGTGCCAGAGATATGGCCTGATACAGGCCCGGACTGGCAATCTGTGGGTTAGGGCAAATGCCAGATGGGCTGCTATATGGTGCCATAGAAAGTCAGTATTTAGTGGGCTGGTGGGGACTGTTTGGGCCTCTTTTTGGGCTGATTGGGCCTCTGTGTACCTGAAATGCCAGGGCCTATTTTGATTCTCAGTCCAGTCCTGGCCTGATATTTGGAAACAGACTGGGCACAGGTGAGTGTCTATGCCTATTCGGCAAGTAAGGGGTTGACGTGACTTGTCAGCACAGATCTCTGTAATAACAATTTTCAAGCCTCAGGT
>CM044436.1:27351485-27366488 GCA_024363595.1 Xenopus borealis | reverse complement strand
TCCCGCTGTTCAGTGTTCTGCTGACAAATGACGAGTGTGAATTCCTTATGGCATCCCCTGATTGTAGTAAAATCAGATCACACTCATACAGACCCATCCCTGCAGCCATAGAGAGATATAAGAGACATGGCCAGAACTGGACCTGCTGTTTAACTCCTTCTCTAAGAGCGGGTTACATGAAGACTATGGAAAAATGAGCCACAATAAAGGATGTACAGAAAGAACAGGCAAAAAGAAGACCTACTGGCAAATATAAGAAAGGCAGACGTACAGGGACATGAGGAGTTGTAATAATGGCAGACAATGCCCTGAGGAATACTGTGAATAAATGTATGAATGGCAGAACAATGCAGAGAGGAAATCACTGGGTTCATGTATGGATATTAGTCAATGCAGGCTCATAGGCATAAGTGTGTGAAAGGAAGAGAGTTCAGGACATTGGGCCTATGTATGAATACGTGACATTGCAAGGAGAATGGTAGCAGCAGATAATACAGAGAGTCACTGGTTGTGAAAGGTAATGGACATGTATTTAATAATAATAACAGAAAAGGCATTAGTCTTGTGTAGGAATGTGAAATGCAGAACCATTTGTGCAGGGGGAAAGGCATTAGGCATGTGTGGGTACATGGCAAGCAGAAGAACAAAAGCATTATGTTTCATTGGCAGATAGTCAATAGGAATTTGTGATTTGTATATAATACAGTGATCAAGGTACGAGGCATGTGCATAAACAGGCCTGGATTTGTGGAAAGGCCACCAAAGCCCTACCTAGGACAGCAGAACTTTAGGGGATGGCATGCTGCCCAACCACACACACATTGGTTCAGAAACACTGGGGATACGCAGGAGATCATTTTTAAAATTTCCCCTGCAGCAATCCCCATTGCTCCGGTCCCTATGATGAAAATGTAGGCAAATAAAGGGGAGGGGATGGGGGAGAGAAACAACAGTGGGCCTAGGGATGCCCGCTATGTAAATCCGGCCCTGTGCATGAATTGCATTCAGTATTGTGGGAACAGGGCAATGGGCATGCATTTAAATGAAAGGCAATACAAGGAGAACAACTCTGGGCATATGTAGGAGTGGTATCCAGGACAGAAAGAAAGTGTGCTTGTGTTGGAATGGAAGACCATACACAGGGAAAGGGGCATAAACAGGAAGTAGAACTTTCATTTTCAAAATGTGCTCTGTTTAGTGCAAGGAATAATCAAAACCATAAATATTTTATAATTAAAGCAATAACAAAATATATGCCCTGCACTCTTTAAAACTCATATTGAGAAAGGGGGTGTACCACCCCTTTAAGATGTGAATAAAGTTTCCCTGTACTACCACAATATTGCAACATTATATTTTGGAAGATAGTGCAGATATTAACAGTCTTGGTTGTGCTTTGGCTCCATTTCCTATCTATATTCTGAAACAGCCTCAGGGCCACTTCAGGGCACCCTTCTGCTTAACAAGCTGGTACCCTATCAGCCAGGGCCCTAACTGCTGTGCAGGATTAAAGGCTGGATTTGCAGATGGACTATAATTACATGTTATTTGGGAAGGCATTTTAATCTCTTTGTCAGGCTGCTGGTAAAGCCCTGAGCAAAGCAATGTGCAAAGTTCTGTTATGGGAAACTATAATATACAGTATTTGCTAATCCACCAAAGCACTGAAATAAAATGCCATATCACACTTAACCCAACAGTAAAAGCATGTGATATAACCTTTCCTATGAAATAAGTAGCCTGAATGCACATGTACTACTAAGATGATGAATAATGGGTAGCTTTCTGCAAACTCTCTGTAGTTGTGTTCTCCTGTTATTATTATTTCATTCATTAAAGGACCAGTTACATAACATTTTTTTTGTACTAAACAAAAAATACCCACCAAGACACATTAAAGTTTAAATTTGCAAAATTTGCTGAATTTCAGGACAGGTTCTAGGAGGTCCCCCATAGGCTAAAACATCAATTCGGCAGCTTTAAGGTGGTGAAGTGTCTAATTTGAGGGATTTTAAAGGGACAGTACTTAAATTTGCAAATTAAGAAATATCTGACTGATACTGCACTTACGCTCCTCTTCAGAAAATGCGTTTGATTTCTCTTCCCTGGCTATCTCTTAAAGAAGGCAGGGAGAAGAAATCGAGCACCGCACAATGGATCGTCGCCAGATTGCCTTTTCTGAAGAGGAGCGGAAGCACAGTATTGGTAGTTATTTCTTAATAGGCATCCGACAAGGACATGCACATGTGTGATAAGGCTGCACACTCCAGCCGCAAACAGGGACCGGACCAGGGAGTAGGAGACAGAGAAGGTGCGTGCCTGGCGCCCCCCCTAAGCACGTACCTACTCTACCTACCCCTTGGCCCGCCCTTTTTGTAAGTCCTAGGAAATAAAAGGATTTTGCGCAAAATCGTTCGATTCAAACTATTGAACGATTCAACGATTGAAAACTGACCTACTTCATTGAAATAGGTCAATTTTAGATCGAAAAAGCCCTATAAAAATTTTTTGCAGTTTTTCTCTTCGAAATTCGACCCTTAGTAAATCTGCCCCTTCATTTGTCTTGGTGGGTTTTTTTTTCCGTTCAGTACAAATTTTTTTAACATTTTTTTTATGTTACTGGTCCTTTAAAGGCATTGTTCAACTTCTAAACACTTTTTTTTTCATGTCTCTGGTGTTTCAGCCTGGGAGCTCAGTAATCCAGGTGCAGACTCTGAACTGCTACTACAGTTTTACGTTTTTCAGGGGACCAGAGAAAAATGGTGTAAAATCCAGGAAAATGTAAAATCAGGGAAATGTACTATGTATAATATATAGGTGGGACCACAAAACAAAAATGTGAAATGAGGGAAAACTTAAAATCAGGGGATGTAAAATTGAGGTTTTATTGTATTTGCTTCATATAGTTGATAGATGTCCTAGCAGTATCTTTGGAAGATAAGCAACTATTGCATCAATTATAAAACCTGTTGGACAGACATATTATCCCCAGCCAAAGGTGCGGCCTAAAAGAGCCAACGATTCTGTTTGGGGTAACAGTAGTTTTGTTTTTATAAATTGCCCCCCGCTCTGTTAGCCCACACCTTTGGTTGGATATCATTTTTGCCCAACAGGTGCCCATTAATGTAATTCAGGGATTCTGGGACAAAGATAAGAAATGTAGTGACTAATTTATCAATTTAGAACAGTTACACAACCCCTCCCCCCCCCCCCGAGCTTTAGAAAGACACAAGAAGGTAAAAAATGTTATTACAATATTAGAAAAACTGTCACAAATAGAGTAATTGGGAAAAGTTGTTATTTCTGGTGAACTATCAGAGAAAAGTGGTTACGGGTGAACAGCTCCTTTAAAGGGGATGTAAAGGCAAAAAATAAAATCCCAATTGTACTTTCATGAAAAATAAACTCCAATAGACCATACTAAAAAAAAGTTCTACTGTTTTTATAATAAACCTGACTGTATGTAGTGAAATTCCCCCTTTAGTTTTCTTGCTGAAAGCTGCGGATAGGAAACTTCAGACTGTTCCTTACTTCCACGAACTTGAGCAGTTTTCTTTGTTTCCCTGTAGAGCAGCCGGCGACTAGATTTGTATCCACAGACCCAGTGCAGTCTGTATATTGTGATTATTAATCAGTCTGTATTGGCTTCTATGGCAGATATTATTTGACTTGTGCTGTTTTGATCATTTATGACAATCCCTAAACTTAACCTCCAAACTGAAGCCCAGACCACAGTGAGCATGTGCGGAGTCTTCGTATTGCAAAGATGATGTAACAAAGTTACAAGAGACCCCCTGTGGCCACATTTGAAATCACTTGTTTAATTAGGTTTCTGGTGCAGTCAGTTTGTGTTTATATTTAGTATACAAAATACTGCATTTCTAACATTACAGTAGATCCCCCATTTAACGTTTTCCAGAGGACCAGAAAAAAATGGTGTAAAATCCAGGAAAATGTATTATACATAATATATAGTTGAAATAACAAAACAACAATGTCAAATGAGGGAAAACTTAAATCAGGGGATGTAAAATGGGGGTTCTACTGTATTCTATTTTAGACTTTAGTTGCTCTTTAACACATGGTGTTCCAGTGACTCTCTGTCCCACAAAGCTTGCTGTTGTGTAGCTAAGTAACAGATATTCAGTAAATACAGATATTTAAGTAAATATTGCCCTTCTTTTTTCTATATTTTTACATGAGCCCCCATTTTATGACACTTCTCTGTGCTGCCTCAGAGATTACTTGACCAGAAATACTGCAGCTCTAACTACAAAATCAAAATGAAATGGTATAACTGGTGTATTTGACACACAACAATAATTTGTATAAACAAGATGCTGTGTAGCCATGGGTGCAGCCATTCAAAGCTGAAAAAGCAGAAAAGGCACAGGATACACAGCAGATAACAGATAAGCTCTATAGCATACAATGGGATTCTTCAGAGTTTATCAGTTATGTGCTGTGTTTCCTGTGTTTGAATGGCTCACCAACCCCCTTGGATGATGCTCCCAGTGGCCTTAAATCAGGTGCTTATTTTTGGATTCCTGACTTGGAAGCAAGTTTTAGTTGCATACCAAACAGAGCTTCCTTTACACTGCTTGTCCACATAGGGGCTACCCTGAAACGTTCATATCTTGTGTTACTCTTTTCACGTTTAAATATTGCTCATGGGTTGGGAATTTGTGCCTAGAAAATCAGCTTCTGTAGTAAGTGAGACTTGAAAACTAGTTAACCCAGGGGTCCCCAACCTTTTTTGCTCGTAAGCCACATATAAATTTAAAAAAGAGTTGGAGAGCAACACAAGCATGAAAAAGTCCATGTGGATGTCAAATAAGAGCTCTGATTGGCATTTTGGTAACCCCTATATGGACTGGCAGCCTACAGGAGAGAATGTTTGGCAGGACATCTGTTTTTTATACAACCAAAAATTGCCTCTAAGCCAGTAATTCAAAATAAGCACCTGCTTTGAGGCCACTGGGAGCAACATCCAAGGGTTTGGAGAGCAACATGTTACTCACGAGCTACTGGTTGGGGATCACTGAGTTAACCCAATGCAATACTGATCCACGCAACACTGAGCTTAGATGTATGATGGATATATACATTTTAGGGTATTGGAACACAATGGGAAATGCACAATTGGGAAAGCTTCTGTCTTTGGTTAATGGTAAGGGTATTCTATCCCAGTATCGCAAGGTTCTTGGCCTTAAACTGCAAAGGTGAAAAGTTTGCTCCAGGTCAGGTAATCCAATCAGAAGTTTGCTTTCAAATCTGTTAATGGTCAAGGAAGATTGATTGCTATAGGTCCCTAGACCTGGTAGAAACTTTGCACTTGTTCATTAGTTTCCAGGAAAAGTGTGACCAGACCCCTGCAAGAGAACCATATCAAGGGCCCAATACAGTCCTCACCTGATATATTCCCAATTGATATTTGGCTGATCCCCCAACTAGATAAGGTGGCCATAGATGTTAAGATTTTAAAAATATCTTATCGTAAGACTAAGCTTATCTTGAAATGATCATTTACATGTACAATTTGTCCATCAACTAAAAAGACCAAGATATATTGTCTTGTTAAAGTTGTCTGCTTGGCCCTGCAAACAGTTGGTCAATGGATACATTTCACTGTGAACAATAAAAAATTTCAAACCTGGCCAATCAATTTTCTGAACAATATCAGACGAACAATCATTGAACGATCGTTCGGTGCCCACTACATTAAGATAATCTGATGGCTCTGCACAAGAATTGGTTTTTCGGGAGTGAAAAATCTTAACTTTTATGGCCACATATAATGATGTCCCATACATAGTCTAATACTAGCTGCTGACTTGCCCAGACTGTAGCCAGTAGCCAATGTCAGCATGCGTATTTCTGGCTTTAAACCAGGGCCAGAACTAGGGGTACGCAGAGTAGGCATGTGCATAGGGCGCAAAGCTGGGGGGGCGCCAGGCACATACCTGCTCTGTTATCTACTCCAAGTCCTGTCCCCTCACTCCCTGTCTTTTTCCACTTCCACCTGACACTTTTGCGCATGCACACGCTCAGCCGGAGATGCGGCAACCCAAGTTGCCTAGGGCATCTGGCCGGTGTGGCCCGGCTCTGCTTTGAACTCAGTATGAAAGATAAAGGGTCAAATCTACAATCCCTGCCATAAGGCAGGCAGGATGGAACAGTTGTGCTTTCTTTGATTTTATTTATTAATTACAAGATACAAGAACCTGTGCATATATGGGATTCATTTTCTGGAAATCCATTATTCAGAAAGATCTGAAGTATAGCCCTTCTCCCATTGGCTCCCATTTCAATCCAATAGTGCAAATTTTTAAAAATTATTTCCTTTTTTCTGTGATAATAAAGTCCTTATTGGAGGCAAAAACAATACTATTCGGTTTCATTTATGTTCTAATTTTTTTATGTTTAAACTTAAGGTAGGAGATCTAAATTACAGAAATATCCCTTTCTGGATAACAGTCTCACTATAACATTCTTTATACTAAAACAGAATTATAAAATTTTGTTTATTCAAAATATAGATCTGGTTAATTGATAATTAATAAATAATAAAACAATAAAAGCTACAATAAATATTTTATAATTTATATATATATATATATTTATTGATGTATTTAATCAGATAGTATGAGTGCATTATTACTAGACCATTACACCCCCCAGGTATGAGGCTCACGTTCTTCATGCTATTGATTCAATTCACTTGTTTCCCCTCCATGTTAATTTTTCATATGATTACAAAACAACCCTTTGATTTTCTGTCGCTCGTTAATTACACTGTTTTGCCATTAAATAGAGGGCTTTGTGTAAACTAATTACTAGGTAATCATCGTCTACTGCAAACTCGCTGTTTGTACCTTTTTATTCAATCTTCCAATCGCTTCCCCGTCTGTGCCTGGGCTCTCTCTCTGCTCGCAGTCATTAGCTCCTACTAATTCACAGCGTTAGTTCGGTAGAGAAGGGGACTTGTAATTGTGGCCATATCAGTGCTGTTAATTACCGAAGTAGAACATTGAAACGATGCCAAGGACCATTGTTAGAAGCAAATAAAAAAAAACACACACACAAACCAAAAATATAGGTTTGAATGTTATTTCCACCATCTGGGAACTGGGGAAGAGGAAAACAGCAGTTACAAAATATCCACGTTTCTGCTCCAGGCCTCGCAGGCCAGATGGAGGAGAGACATTGTATAACATCAGTTGGATGAGGAAGGCCAGGTTCCATCAGCAGTGCTCTGACATGTGAAGGAGATACAGAGACAGTAGCTGTGCACTTGCTCCGTGCTCGATAACCCTTCACTGCCTGCCTTAGCCCAACTACATTTATCTGAAGTAGCGTTGTTATAATCTATGTTTTGCTCAGTTACCCTTACTGTAAGTTATGACATCAGAGTGTGACATGCACACTGTTGTGCTTGAATACTATACTATCCAGACCCACTCCATTGCCCTTCTTTTTTAACCTGTGCCTTCTCTACTCAATGGGCATAGAGTTGTTGATTAAAATGCATAATGTACCACCTTATCAACTGATAAAGGTATTAGATGTCACCTTCTAAGGGTTGGGGCAGACAGGGAGATTTAGTCGCTTGGCGATTTATCGCCTCTTCTGCAAGGCGACAATTTCCCCGAAACTGCCTGCTCCCTGCCTGCCGCCTGTTTGAATGAAGAAATGCCAGCGACAATGCACTCGTGGTGTTTCGATTTCTGGGCAAGGCAACTTCGTGTGATTCCAGAAATCGAAGTGCCACAAGTGCATTGTCGCTGGTGTTTCTTCATTCATGCAGGCGGCGGGCAGGGAGCAGGCAGTTCGGGGAGATTGTAGCCTTGTAGAAGAGGCGATTAATTGCCTAGCGACTAAATCTCCCCAATCTGCCTGTCTATCACAACCCTAAAAGCTTTGTAAAATTATAGTAGGATAAATGAGTGTGTGGCCCACATGGATTGGGGCAGCATGGTGGTGCAATGATTAGCTCTTCTTCCTTGATTCCAGACAGGACAGTATCTGCAAGTAGTTTTGTTTGTATCCCCATGCTAATTCAGTTACTTCCAGTGTCGGACTGGGACACCAGGGGCCCACCCAAAAACCTTAGACCAGGGGCCCACCATAAAACCTTAGACCAAGCCTATGATTAAGGGATATACTCCCGAAACGCGTTAGGGGATTTCTGCAGTGGTTCAAATAAAATTGGATCCAGACGTGCCGTCATCTCTTGTTGATTTTTTCATATCCTACAGTGGGGACACTGACTGACTGAGCACCTGGACCTATAACAAGGGAAGCACGGTGAGCTAGAGCGTTTTTTTTCACACTTTTTTTTGCATAGACCAAAGGGCCCACTCTCAGTTCTAATATTCTTCATCACCTCAATCAACCTCTATTCTCCTAGTTTGTTTTCTTTACATACTATAATCAATCATTCCATCTATTTAGCCTCTTTGTTCTCATAGAAATAGGGAATGGCCATGAAATAGGCCAAAAGTTTAGCAGCATGAGGGCCCACTGACACCTTGGCCCACCGGGAGTTTTCCTGGTATTCTGGTGGTCCAGTCCGACACTGGTTACTTCCCATACTCTAAAAGCATACAGTCAGGTTAAATGACTCCTGATAAAGTTAACTGTAGTGTGTGTATGAATGTGATAGGGACCTTAGACTGTAAGCTCCACCGAGGCAGATATGAATGATCATCTCTGTAAAGCGCAGTGCAATATTGACTCTATACAAATACTAATATATATTTGGCACAAGTTCTGCAAGGGGTTTATACTGTATGTCTGTGTGGGATTGAGCAATCACTATAAACATAAAGGCAGGTTAATTAGCTCCTAATAAAATGAATCATAGTGTGAATATGATATGGGAAAACGGTCCGCACACAGGAAGAAGGGAGGCTGTGTTCCCCCTGAAACGTTGATAATTGGTGGCATTAATAAAAGGGGCACAATCCCCGACTGCAATACTGGTGTGTGCGGACCGTTTTTCTAACTACAAAGCAGCTAGGAGACCTGGCCAGGTCAACGGAGGACCAGCACCACTACGCAGATTAGTGGAAGGAGGTGTGCGGTAATAGAAACTACTATTGAATATGATATGGGATCCACTCAGTATCGGACTGGGACACCAGGGGCCCACCCATAAACCTTAGACCAAGTGCCCACCATAAAACCTTAGACCAGGGGCCCACTCTCAGTACTAATAATCTTCATCTCCTCACTCAACCTCTATTCTCCTAGTTAGTTTTCTTTACATACTATAATCAATTATTCCATCTATTTATCTTCTTTGTAAATAGGGAAAATAGGGAATGGCCATGAAATAGACCAAAAGTTTAGCAGCATGAGGGCCCACTGACACCTTGGCCCACCGGGAGTTTTCCTTGTGTTCTGGTGGGCCAGTCCGACACTGGATCCACTGGGTTTAGGACCAATGTAAATGATTTATAATCTCTGCAGGTGCAATATAAATAAAGACTAGTAATAATAAGCAGCTGCTAGAGATCTGTACACCCAATAACACTTATCAGTAGGTTTACAGTCCCTTCCCCTTTCACTATCCAGACAGTATTCATTTTATTTCATGATTATTAGTACTTTATTTATTAGTACATTATCATGACATTAGTACTTTCATGTGTTAGTTTTCTCAGGCCTGCACAGTAAATCAGTGCAGTTGAATGCCTTTGGTGATGCAGGCCTTCTAAATTGATAAGGGTCAGACTTCATATAAAAAAGAATAGGAGCCCAAGGCCAGCCATGGCCCACAGCCTGCCAGCTGGACCACGCTGCTGTAGATTTTAATTGCTTTGTCACACTTTGTGTTGTGAGTATACATGGCTTAGAGCTTTCTTTTGTCTCAGCTCCCTGTATCATGGCCATGTTTTCATTGTCTGTAAAAAAAAGATGTAATTTTAGTTCATAGGCTTTGCACAAAAAATATACATTCAATTAAAAGGGACGGTACTCATGGAGAGAATATTTCTCACACATGCAGAGAAAAAGTCCTTTAAAAATAAACCGACTAACTAGAGAAACGTTATTTAGTCTGCAGGATCATCTAAAGGAGCTGTATACATGCATGTCAAAATTGACATAAACTAATAGGGTACATTCACTAACCCTGACGCAGTGAGAAAAATGCGATTTCAGACTCAATTGCCATGTTTTTAAACACAATGAATGTCTTTTACATGCAGGAGGCATATAACAGTTCCTCCTGCCTGTCAAAGATGAGTGCTAGCAACAGGTGTTAAGCAAAAGAAAACACCCTACCTACCCAGCACCCCTCTATAGTCCAATTTGCATAAAACCATCTGCATCTGTCTTATCTCTAAAACACTAATATTATCTGCTGGACACAATATCCTTCATGGGGGCAGATTCACTAAGATCCGAAAATTCACCAGCGTAGGCTTCGCTAGCGTTCGCCGCACTTCGCCAGGCGAATTTTCGCCAGCGCTACGCATATCCACTAAAGTGCGAATTTACGCTCAGGTCGGCGAATGGTAGCATAGTTGCGCTAGTTTTACTTCGATAGGCAGAGCGCTGTTACGCTAGCAAAGCCTAATTTGCATACGGCGGGAATTTATAATAGAAGTATATGTTACAGCCACTACATTACACTACACAAGCCCAGGAAACCTTTAATAAATTAAATAAAGTTGTCCTATTGCCCTACATGTGCCCCCTGTATAGTTGTGTTGCCATATGTTAGGAAATGTAGGGGGGAAGGAGGGTAACCCCCCAAAAATATTATCAATCTTTTTCAGACTATCACCCTCCTTTGCTAAAATACACCAGCATTTTTTTGGGACTTAGAAAAAATTTTACATTTTTTTTTTCAACCTCCTAATTATTGTATTGTATTGTATTGAACTTCACCTGGTCTAGCGTAAGTGCTAACGTTGAGGAAAATATTCATCTTAGTGAATTTGCGAAGTTACGATCATTCGTCACTGCGCAACTTCGCCTGGCGTAAGGGTGCGAAGTTGCGCGTCTATCTACTTCGCTAGAGAAAATTCGCCATAGCCGGTGCTTGTGAATTTGCGAAGTTGCGAAGTTGCGAAATGACGTCACGCTGGCTAATTAGCGCTAGCGTTAGACGCTTCTCGCTTTAGTGAATCTGCCCCTTAGTGTTTTCTCTCTCTCACCACTCCAGGAAAAGGCATTGCTTTTCATCACGCAGGAGCTGCCACAGGTCCTGGAGAACCACGCTCAGCCAATAAATCGGAAACGCTTCCCTACACTAGACAAGTTTCTGCATGCACTAGTGTGATGTGCTAAGTGTTCCACCTGCATGGTTCAGGCTCAGCAGATAAACGAATATTAGAGGCTAATTCAGTTTGACCATGATGTGATGTATTTAGATACTACTGGAATACAGGTAACCCTTCTCACTTTATAATTTTAGGAAAAGTAATCAAAGCATCCCCCCCCCCCCATCTGAGAGTATCATCTGTCTCATTGTAGCTATCCTGATCAGCCCAGATGGAGAGATTCAGTTGGGTACAAGTTCTCTAGGACTCTACTTTGCCCAAATCACTATTGCGGAACAGGGCATCCTCCTCACAGGGCAGTTGATTAGCAGCTGCCGAATAGCACATCCCTCTCCCCACTGGAATAGATCCTTATGATGACAGATTGGATCTTTAATAGCTCAGCAGATTCTGCCAGTTGGGCACTATGGAGTTTAAAGGGCATTTCCTTGTGAATAAGATGTAGAAATTATCAGGAGTTTAGCATGAGGCTGGAACTGGCTGACCTCTTAATAATATTATAATGATGTCATTTACCATCCTCTGCTTACCCCACTGACTTGGCTCAGTGCTGGCACAGCAGGCTCTGCCCTTACTCAGAGAGGGAGACAATCAACCTTTCATAACATCCAGTCCTGATCAGAACAGATGTCTGAACTGAATCTCACATGCACCTTCACTAAGTTCATGCCCTGGGAGAGCTGCTGGTTACACCGCTGACTCCTAAACTGAAACGTGTTCCAGTCCTGTGTCACCTTGTGAAAGTCCTTTAGCAATTAGTGTCTTTGGCCTGGTAGACAAAGTACATTTCCATTTAACAATTCTTTGGGTTGAATTCTAGAACTTGTGCTTTGTGATATATATAAGGGACTAAGAATACATGTATTTTGGTAGAATACTGCATAAGAGCCATAACTAGGGCAAATGAAGAGTATACAACACTTGCTGTACTTAATGAGGCAGAGAGAAGCAGATGTACTGTAGTCAGTGTCTTCCAGTAGCTACACTGCCAGGCGGAGATTTCAGATATTAGTCAGAAAAGGCCTACTTTCACGTGTTTCAGGGTTGACTCTGTTGCTCTCAACCTGAGCGTTTTCTGCAGGTGGAGAAAAGCAGATCCTCTCTCTTATACATCTGTGAATCTGCACTGAAAAGTTCAGTTTCCTCTTTGGTGCAGTAACAGAGCAGAGTGGAGATTGCTCTGAAAATCATGAAAACTGGCATTTCCGGCTGATCTCTTCTTCACTTTGTGTGCTTGCAGTGTAGGAAGGGCTGAACTAGTTTGGATTTTTTGGTATACTCGTGTGTAGTCATAATTTTTTTATCTATACAATAAGCTATATGAATGACTGCTATTAGTCATAAAGAGGAAGTGTTCTGAGGCCTCCATAACTGAGTGCAACCCCATCGGTCAAAATAGTCCACATGCTCCTGTTAGACAACAGCCATATTGTTAAAATGTCAGTAATAAGTGCAAGACATCCCATCTAAATATTGCTGTTGTGTAAAACATTTCTCTCTCCTTTTATTAACTTAGATTTGGACATATGTGTGCTACAGTGATCAACTACCAATGAACCAGCTATTGCTATACTTAACTAATGGCACCCTGGACTGTACCAGCAGTAGTCTATATGTGCACCAAAGAAAACTGAATGCTTAAGACCCCCGCTCAGCAAACAGAGGCAAGATCGGCATTAATTCCACTGCCCCTGATCTTAGATCTCGCTGCCATAATGTACCAAATTGTGCCATAATGTACCAAATTGTGCCATAATGTAGCAAATTGTACTCACTGGGGCTTATTTATTAACACTGGGCATATTGATTGGTTGCCATGGGCTTTTGCCCAGGTGGAAATTTGCCCAGTGTTGGTACATGAGCCCCAGTGTTCAATAGATACTGCACATTGGATTTACATCTTTTCATGACTGTATATGATGCTCACACACTATAAGGCTCATTGACAATGCACAGTGGCAGTGATGGTTGTGCCAACCAGGCCCGGACTGGCAATCTGTGGGTTCTGACAAATGCCAGAGGGGCTGCTATAAGGTGCCATAGAAATTTAGTATTTAGTGGGCTTCTGTATGGGCTGATTGGGCCTCTGTGTACCTGAAATGCCAGGGTCTATTTTGATTCTCAGTCCAGTCCTGGTGCCAACATGGGTACAGCTGATGCCTAAGTCAGCACTGTTTATTAAAGTTACTTGTGCAGCATACTTGCATCTAAAGAAACTAATGCAGGCAACATTTTGACAAAACAGAAGAGTTCTTGACTCACACTTGAGGACATGGACAACCAGTGTTGGACTGGGACACCAGGGGCCCACCCAAAAACCTTAGACCAGGGGCCCACCATAAAACCTTAGACCAGGGGCCCACTCTCAGTACTAATATACTTCATCTCCTCAATCAACCTCTATTCTCCTAGTTTGTTTTCTTTACATACTATAATCAATTATTCCATCTATTTAGCCTCTTTGTTCTCATAGAAATAGGGAATGGCGATGAAATAGCAGCATGAGGGCCCACTGACACCTTGGCCCACCGGGAGTTTTCATGGTATTCTGGTGGTCCATTCCGACACTGTGGACAACTGTGCATGTGTTAACACGTCATTTCAATTGTGCCAGACACTTTCCCCCTACGCAACTGCAATTATGCTGGAATTCTGGGGGAATTGCTGTATTTAGGCACAAAAAACATTGTAATTTGTGTCTGAAATTGCATCTTACTTACTGCGCTTGTCCCAGTAAATGGCGTCTAATGTCTCCTATAAGTGTGTATTTATTGGTACCAAACCCATATCAGCGTTGCTCATGCATTCTCACAGTGGATAAAACTACTGTAGACTTCATCAGTCACCCGACCTTTTCTTGGTCAGTGCTCTCAGTCAGATGAACAAGCGTCTCTTCATCATATTACTGAGCTTGACCACCCTATGCCACACACTTTCACTGTTTCTGAATGCTGTTAAGTAATAGCCCCCTTTAAATGAATACATTTCCACAGTGCTGCTGCTCCTGTAATTATGTACAAAGCCAATCACTCATTGTATGGGAAATAGATGTGGCTAAATAAGCTCAGCATTAATAATTTACAAGGCTCTTCATTATGCCAGTGTATGGGCTGCGGAGACCCAGCAAGAGCAATTCTTTCTGTCTAATGCCAACCCTTAAACAATGGCGCTCCAGCACCATGGCCCCATCCTCCTTCACGCTTGTTAAACAGAGACTTGGATTATCCTATCAAGCACTCCTCTAGTTTCAGCTCCCCCACTGCAAGGGAATGCTTTCAAATATAGGCCTCCTCTCTATTACTCCCCACCCCATGTACATGTTAATGACTCAAATGATGGGTGATATGAATGCTGCAAATATTATGAACATGATTAGCTTGCAGTCAGTGATTTATTGCAAAAGCCTCTTCTGAGTGGCAACTCTCTGCCACCATTGTGAGCATGGGGAGAGGACACCTCCTGTTCATCCGAGGGGGCAGATGAGGGATGGGTGAGAAAAAGCTCTACAGGGATGATGTTACATAGCCCTCTAGTGTTCAGTAGTTAGAATAATGGCTCATGAAAAGATACAAGGTAAAAAAAAATCAGATTCCATCACAATTATGTCCGCACCAGTTCCTCCCACCCGACAAATTGTGCGTGAATAGATTAACTGCCAGTATGTGGTTCGGTCTGGGTGAGGACCTATAGCTCATTGGTGGCAACACAC
>CM044436.1:27272184-27347538 GCA_024363595.1 Xenopus borealis | reverse complement strand
GGGGGGGTCTGTAGCAGAAAGGTGAAGAAGAGGATGAAAGAGGGCTTCTGAGCAGATTTGTGGATGAGTTGAATGAGAGTTGTTGTCTTTCCTCTTTTTTTTGCGTCCCAACCCTGTTTCTCCAGAACATCTCAGAGGCTTCCAGAGCATTCTCTTATCTTTGTCCCTAAGTCACCTTTTAGTATTAGTGAAAGGCTCCTTCCTCCTGTACCATCTGCAAGGGGTTGGGATTAGCCAGTTATACTCAATGTCTGTTTGTAGATTTCGATTCTCATTCTTGCAATCCCTCTCTCATTTTGTAAGGTTGGTAGTGCTCTTCTGCAGGGATTCATTGCTCTGTTAAGGTTGTTAGAGAAGTATCAAATGCCCTTGTGTGGCTAGGTACACAAACCAGAACCAAAACAGGAGAACAGCGGAGAAAAATGCCTTTAAATTTACTTTTAGTATGATGTAGAGCAGGGGTACCCAACCTTTTTTGGCCAGGGGACTGGTGTAGAGGTAAAATTTTTTACAAGGACCAGGTTGGGGGGAATGGGTCTAGGTGTGGTCAGCATCCAATTTGGGCGTGCCAGCATCCAATTCAGTGCACCGGCGTCCAATTAAATGTTAATTGCGGGCTAGACCTGGTGGCCCAGTTCAGGACTGTCCACGGCCCGGTGGTTGGGGAACCCTTATGTAGAGAGTAGTGATGGGCGAATTTATTCGCCAGACGCAAATTCGCTGCGAATTCCCGTGATTCGCGAAATGCCAGCGAAAAATCACTGGCGTAAAAAAAATGAGACAAAAACGAGACGCAACTTGTTTCTCCAATTTTTCACCAATTTGCGAATTTCGCTGGAAATTCGTGAATTTTTGGGCGAAGCAAAACGGGATAGATTCACCCATCACTAGTAGAGAGTGACATTATGAGGCAATTTGCAATTGCCTTTAATTTTTTATTATTTGTGGTTTTTGAGTTATTTAGTTTTTTATTCCACAGCTCTCCAGTTGACAGTTTCTGGTTACTAGGGTCCAAATTACCCTAGCAACCACCCCTTTAAGTGCCAGTAGTAATCCAATTATCAATTCTGCAGTTTTACTGGCTCATACAGAAATAAATCAGCTGTTTTTCTAAGGGCAAACTGCTATGAATCAAAGATTATACAGCCTTCTTGGCTTGAAACTATCCGGGGTTCCTGATGCCATCATTGCACCTAGGTAGTGCTATGTATTTCTATGCAGAAAGCACCCCCGTATTGTAAAATAGTATTGTTGAGGCTACCATGTGTACTAAAGAGGCATAAAATAAGTACACACAGGTGCACTGCTACACTGATTTCTTTATTAAAAATATATTTTTATTTAAAAATGCATTTATATTCAAATACATAGATATGCAAGTTGATTTAGGAACATATTTTCACACATATTATGATGAATCCCCTGTAAGAGGAGATGTATTTTGCGCAGATGAATGGAAGGAAGGCCACATAAGTGATGGAATGGTATGAGGGGTTTCAATGTGCTGAGCGCATAGAAGAGAAAGACACTTAACTGGATTCTTTGTGAATCTCATTACCAGGAGCAGGGAACACTGATGACCTTTGCTCGCAATTTGTTCGTCATTCATCAGGAAATATCAGCCCCTAATATGCAGGGAGACTCTAATTTCAAGGTGAGCTGTTAATTAAGTAATGATTTCAGCTCCATCTCAACTGTCACCAGCAAATAAAGAAGAGAGACAAGCTTCACTCTTCATAGAAGCATCTCTGGTGTCCATTAATTGCTGTCCTGCAGGGGTGTTGCATGCTAACAAGAGCCACGCAGAGAGAGTCACAAGTAGAAATTCAAGAAAGATTTATAGAGTAAAAGGCACACAAATTGATAGGAAGTGACATCATCAGAAGTAGACATCACAGAAAAAAGGAGTAAAAATCGCTATGGAGAAGATCCACGGCCCGACCCTCAACAGCAAACCGACAGAATCACCGACCCGCTTCTATACCAAAACTGGAAACTCCTACATTCAACCCGCAGGGTACCGCAGGTACCCGACCCCCTGTAGGACTCTAACTGGAAAGCTAACATAACAGCCAGAACACTATTTCCGGCTTTGCAGCTCTCTTGCTTTCCACTGATTGGTTACCAGGCAGTAATGGATTAACTGCACAACCTAATTTTTTAAAATAGATTTCGAACTACATAGGTTCTTTAGAACTATAAAACTGAAAACGCAGTTTAATGAGACTTGCGATATACCTAAGACTGATGTGATTGGGACATATATGGGGGGTGCTTTAGGCCTAAAATCGCCTAGTGATTATATTGCAGATTGTGATAATGTGTTTATTACAGCATTCATCAATAATGTTAACAGAGATGTTGCAGAACTAGAACAAAAATTCAGGAGGGGTGATTGCAAACAAACACATCACAATTTATCTAAATCACAATTTAAGGCACTACAGGAATTGTCCACTAATAAAGATGTGATTATAAAACCTGCAGACAAGGGGGGGGGGCTCTAGTGATCATGGATAAGAAGTCCTATGTGGACGAAGTACAAAGACAGTTGTCTGATTCAACTACATATAAAATCCTTGATCACAGCCCCCTCCTAAATGTCCGCAAGAAAATACAGGAATTGGTTCAATCTGCCTTGGATTCTAAGGTAATTGATGGAACCTTGGCACTTTACTTACAGGTTGAACATCCTATTACACCTGTTTTTTATATTCTTCCAAAAATTCACAAAAAGATGGAAAATCCACCTGGATGCCCTATAGTGTTTAGTGTAGGCTCATTACTCACACCTTTATCTGTTTTTGTTGACCGAATCATTAACCCCTATGTAACGACACATCAATCCTTTTTAAAAGATACAGGGGATTTTTTACAGAAAATTCAAGCCTTGCATGATATATAGGGAGATATATTATTGGTCACTGTTGATGTGGAGAGCCTCTACATCTTCATCCCACATGTTGGAGATGTGGAGGCTGTCTGCTTCGAGCTGACTCAGGACTTGACCTTGGATGGTGCTCAAAAAAAGTTTGTTCTCCAATGCTTGGAGTTAGTACTATATAATAATTTCTTTTTATTCCAAGATTAATATTACATGCAGATACGGGGGTACGGCAATTGGTTCTAATGTGGCCCCGTCCTACGCTAATATTTTTATGAATAAATTTGAGACACAATTTGTCTATACAAATAATTGTTATGTAAAATACAGTAAGATGTGGTTTCGCTACATTGATGATGTGTTTGCAATTTGGACGGGGACACATTGGACTCTGCAAGAATTGTTTGCCCTTCATTAATTTTACTGTAGAGAGCAGTGAGGTAAGTCTTTCCTTTTGGATACAAGGGTCTCGAGGTATGGCAGAAATCTGTCGGTGGACTTGTACACAAAGCCCACTGACTACTCTGCTACACTTCCTTTCATCTGACACAGGTTAAAGAATCACTGCCAAAATCCCACTTCAATCCCACTTCAACAGGGTAAAAAGGATTGTGACTGATAAACATGTTTTATCTCAAAGACTAGACGAAATGCAAGGAAAATTTAGGGAACAGGGCTACCCAGATACTTTATTACAATATCAACGTAAGGAAGTTGAGGAAGAAAATAGGGACTACAGTTCTTTGAGCCATATTAGACAACGAGAAGATTGTATTCCTTTTGTCTCTAAATATAATACCCCTCAGTCATAAAACAACAAATATAGTGAGGAAACATTGGAGTATTCTAAAGGAGGGACTCCCCAATATAGCCAGTTTGGGGAACCCACCCTTGATGTCTTATAACAAGGATAAGACCATAGCATCCCTATCGGTTAAATCAGATATAGGAGGGAAAAAGAGGTGCAACGTGTGTTATGACCAAGTAAAAATGGGACGTTCTCATGTGTGGGATGCAACTGCTGTTCTAACTGTCAGAAAGCGGGGATAATATATCACACCCGAAAAGGCACCCCCATAAAAATTTGGGGTTACTAATTACTATACATGTGCCTCAAGTTTTGTTGTATACATCATAAAATGAAAATTAGAGACATTAGCCCCACAAGGGCTGAATAGGGAATATGATCTCCAAGCCATTTTTCATTCATTTGTTTTTAATGGTTTTTAATATTTATTATGTCTTGCAGATGTTGTTGAGCAAAAAAACTTACGGGGGATACTGTGTAGAGAATAAACAGTTATTTTGCAACAGGATTGACATTGTAACACTTTTTAATGAAAAACATTTGTAATGTGTATATGGAAATGTTGTATCAATATGTAACCAATAGGTGGTGATACATTGTCTATATAAAGCCTAAACAGGCCAGTGTAAAGTAAGCTTGATAAAAGGCCACAGCTAGGCCTGAAATGTTGCTGACCGGGTTCTGCCATGAAGTTTTGAATAAAGGCATATTTTAATGAAGTGGTGCTTTACAGAAAATTCTTCATTCTAATAATTTTTGGTGGATGATGGACGACTGACGGTATGTGCACTCACAATTACTTAAAGTTGGGGGCTACCTTGAGCTGACTCTGAAACATATGTTACCAGGTAGTAACCAATCAGTTACTTGAAGGGGAGGTACATGGGTCATAACTGTTGCTTTTGTCAGTTATGTCCCATGTGGCACTCCTTCAAGTCACTGACTGACTCAGAGTTAGGGAGCTGAAAAGCAGGAAGTAGTGTTCTGTTTTGTTATGCATCCAGTCACTCCAGCCTTTATACATTTTTGGCTAAACCAAATTTTTTCACTGTTCCTTTAAAGGGGTTGTTCACCTTTGAGTTAACTTTTAGTATAATGCAGAGAGTGATATTCTGAGACAATTTGCAATTGGTTTTCATTTTTTATTGTTTGTGGTTTTATAGATATTTAGCTTTTTATTCAGCAGCTCTCTAGTTTGCAGTGTCAGCAATTTGGTTTCTAGGGTACACATTACCCTAGCAACCCTGCATTGATTTGAATAAGAGACTGGAATATGAATAGGAGAGGGACTGAATAGAATTATAAGTAATAAAAAGTGGCAATAACAATACATTTGTAGCCTTACAGAGCATTTGTTTTTAGATGGTGTCAGTGACCCCCATTTGAAAGCTGCAAAGAAACTAAAGAAAATTGCAAACCATTAAAAAACTATGAAAAATAAATAATGAAGACCAATTGAAAAGTTTCTTAGAATTGTGCCTTCTACAATATACTAAAAGTTAACTTGAAGGTGAACCACCCCTTTAAAGCTCGAAATAAAAGGCTTGTACACATGTTGCTGTATGATGGCCTCATGAAATAAACATTAGTAGACAATTTGCAGTCTATTAAAAAAATATGCTATTCAATGCCATTACAAGATACAACTAATGGGGAAAAATTACTTTTTTAAAATCAGGGTCAGTTTGTAGATTTAATCCTACTAAAGCTATACCAGTGGTTGTTTTGGGACAGTATGGGGTATATTTATCAAAGAGTGAAGTTAGAGATCACCACAGTCCTCTAGAGTGAAAGTCCAAAACTCTCCATTCATTTCTATGGGATTTTTAAAAGAGTATTTATCAATGGGTGAAAGTGAAGGTTCAACCATTGATATATATGCCTGTAAAAATTCCATAGAAATGAATGGTGTGTGGTGGAATTTCACTCTTGCAGACTGTTCTAATTTCTAAATACACTCTTTGACAAATATACCCCCATGAGTGGTAGCTTAACTAGAATTTACATTAGATGTATTTCTTAGTGATTACAACCCGTATTTAAATGTGGTTATTCTTTACTGTGTCCTCTCATTCTTTAATACAGAACACAGGTTCCCGGGGTGCCAGTATATCAGGGGTGCTGGCCCTCAGCCCTATAGCAACTGCAATCCTTGAAATATTGTCCAGTGATAATATATTGTTAAAACTGTCTCTTACATCAGGTAGACAAAGTGGCAGGTAGACAAAGTGGCAGTATAATGATAAAATGTCATCTTACCTTTCAGTGCTATTAATTACTGCTGTTAATTACTAAGGGCTTTTGGGGGTGCAGGGTCCTGTATCATTAATGAATAATGAAAGATGACTTGAGGTCAAATGTGAATTCAGGATAGAACATATTAAGGGCTTACACTCCATCCTCAAGTAGATTTTACAAGCTATAAAGGGGAGGTGGGCCTAGACCGCAGCCGTCACTGAACTAAAGCTCACAGTTTGCACATCTAATCATGAATATAGAACATTGTAGTGCAGCAAGAGCTGGAACATTGTTGACAGCCTTTATTAACTTGCATGTGCTTGAGGCATTATCATGTGTTTCCCTTTACAGTTTATCTGCAGCTAGTGTTGCTAACCTGCATGTAAATAACCTGATTGATAGGTGTCACTTACCTGTTCTTTATGCCCGACACACCCTACTTTAATTTAAGGCTAATCACCTACCTGTACACGGGAATATTTTCAAGACCTGATGGTCAACTCAGGCACCAAGCTTCTGGGGGAATTGTTTAATAAAAAGTGTAGTTTGTTACAGGTCTAATCGCCTAGTAATGGCCTCAACTACTTATCTTGTGAGTACCGTGCTGCCATCTTCTTCCCCTGCAGCTGGTCTGGGCTACGTGCATGTGAACTTGAGTAAAATCAGTACATCGAAGACTATGAGAAAAGAAAAAAGATGGTGGCATGGCACTCACTAGAATAATAGAATACAACTTTACCTTCAGTGAACCTGTAGAACAGTGTTTCCAAGTTCTTCATGTATTCACACTGTACTTACACTGCACAAAATCTCATTATGCTGCTAAAGCTCTTTCCCACCTCTTTATCCCTACATTACATGGCTTATCACATATTTTAGCCAACTGATTAAAATCATCAACTTTTCGAGTTCATCTCCCAGCAGGGATGTTCTTGTAGAGCCAAATAATAATGTATTTCTGAACCCCTCAGGAATGAGATCTGCTGCCAAAGTCACTTCCCTGTGTATAGGAGTGCTACAAACAGAGGAAAGTTCCCCTATCAATACTAGAGATGTGCCATTTATGCAGATATTTTCCTACTTGTCACTAGGTGAGGAGTAATATATTTCTTGTGCAACCACTGATCTAAAAACAATGCAGAAAAAAATATGTATACATTTACAACATTTGAAAAATGTAAAGAGGAACAAAAACATCAGGCGTGTGTATAGTGCTGCAAATGTTTTGGACCACGCCGATTTTATGGCCACACCTCCTAATTACCATGTCTATTTTACAAAATGTGGCAGGTTATAAAAGTTTGAACACATTTTTAAGAGCTTTAGAAACATGTTTTATGTGTTATCACAGTTTTGATAATGAAGGTGACATTTCCCTTTAAGCTGTAAGTCACAGTTTTCCCAAGAGACCTGCTTATCTTAAATTGTTACAGTTGTTTCTTTGCTTATCTTAAATTGTTAAAAATGTATTGAGGTGCAGTGACTCTGTGTTCTGATCTCTCTGCCAAAACGTATCTTTTTCTGGAGTCAGTGCAGGAGATCGAAGACAAACTTGGGACATTTCAGTAAGAAACGTGGGACCGCGGGCTATGCTTTCAAAATCAGGACTATCCCGCAGAAAATGGGAGGAATGCTTATCTGTATCTCACCCGTTATATAAGAGGTTTTCATTCTGTAGTAACTATCAGGGCCTAATGGGGTCTCCTATACCTCCTGGGCCCCCCTGCAGCCGCAGGGTCTGCTTCCTCTTTAGTTACGCCCCTGTATGTAAGGCTTCGCCACAAACAGCCTTGGCTCAGCTGTAGTGATGGGTGTGAATTTGCCGTGAATTCCCGCGGAATCGGAGATGCAGAAAATGACCCAAGCTGACAGCAATGGAGTCAACGCTTTGTGTGCCCTCACCTGATGAGATTTTCAAACCTGGTCAGGACTGGGATTGAAAATAGGCTCTGGCATTTAAAGCACACAGAGGCTCAGAGAGCTCCCACCAACCCACTAAATCGATTGCCAGTCTGGAGCTGAACCCAGCTAATAAATTCCTGCCCAAAAATCAGGGAACGGGTTAAATCTGCTCTTGTTTTGTGTAAAAAATAAGAATGTACCAATGCATTATATTCATTTAGAGATTTGTCCTTAAAAGATTTATTGAATATTTCCGCAAAAACCATAATAACCCCTCCCTTCTCTTCCAGGTCCTGCTCCCTGAATTCCCAGCTCACTGTACTATAGGACAGGAAACCAATCAGCAGCTAGCAGGACCTGATAGGGAACTAAAGCCTTTCTGTGCTTGTGTGACTGCAGGACTGTGATTGGCTGTCTCCCTCCTACTGTGACTCTTGCAGGGACTATTGGGACACGCCCACCCCTCATTAGAAACAGGGACCTAATAAAGGTGATGTTTTTAAAGATAATATTCATTTTTAGCACCATGTAAAAGCAACACTATATATTATTCATAATTGCCTAATAAATTTGAGTTTTTTCATTTATCCTATGTGTCTCCTATAAGTTTTTCAGGAAGCCATAAAATATGGTGTAAAATCAGGAAGATCCATTTTAAATTGGAGGAACCACAAAAAAAAGGAAAATGCAGGAAAACTTAAAATCAGGGACTGTTTGTAAGGAATACTTACTTCTGCCGCTCCGGCGCTGCTACAGCCGCTCCCTCCTGCCTCCCAAAGATGGAGGCACCCAGGGATTCCACGTGGCATGATCTGACGCCAGTGTCAGAATAGTCGCAGCATTATGACGCCAGTGTCAGAATAGTTGCAGCATTGTGACGCCACAGTCATTACTTTCCTTTTGGCACCAGAACATTACAGACATTGCCCTAATATAGGTTCTACCTTGTGTGTTCTTGGGTGCACTTTATCTTGTGTATATTAATTCTCGTGTTTGACTGTTTATTGGACTTTCAATCTCTTCTGCCTGCATTGAACAGTTTGCTTGGACTTTGACCATTCTTCCTCTTCACAATTGTCGGATACCTTGAACTGTGTTGGCCTGGTGTTTGCTTCTCAGGGGCGCTCCGCCAATGAGGCGAGTTGAGAAACTTGCCTCAGGCATCAGCACCCCACTGGGCACCAGGACTCTTCCAGTAACGTAACTAGAGGGGGGGGACAGGCCCTGGTGCGGGACGCGCAGCCGCTCCCCCCCCTGCCCGCCTCCGTACGCAATTTTCTGCTGGGAATCAGTGGTGTGTGAGCTGCTGGGGGGCCCTGAGTGGGTGCGGGCCCTGGCCCAATTGCACCCCCTGCTCCCCCAGTATTTCCGCTACTGGGCTCTTCCAGCGCCAGCTGGCATCCTGGCCGTCTCTGCAACACAAGCTGCCTCAGGCGGTGGAGGGGCCAGTATCACCCCTGTTCCTTAATGGTCCGCTATTCTCACTGAGCCTTCGGGTCCCTTACACTGTTAAACTGAGGTTTATCTGTATATCCATTACAATCTCATGATTGGGCACTTCTGTGTTGGTGTATATAAGCCTTTTATGATTTGTTTGTATTTTATTGGGGCCTGACAATAGCTATAGTACATGCATATTCTTAGACATTAAGGAGGTTTTAAAATGTAAGATGCTGATCTAGCAAATCTGCCAGTGTATGGTGCACCAGCAGATGAGGATGTTAAGAGGCAGCTTTTTTGGTAGTTCAGGCCAAGGCCTGATAGGTCAGATAATTTATGAGGTTGAGCCATATATAACGGCCAAAGATAGTGATTTATAGTGAAACTGCCACACATTGGCAGATTTTTGTGCAAACCAGTTATTTTTTAATTCTTTTTTTATACATAATCAGTATCTGATTTGGGTACATTGATGACTGATGAGGAAAGGTCTGAGATCATTAAGTCACTAGTGCAAAGAAGATTGTTCACTATCAATCAGTGCAACCAGAACATGGCTTTTAAATATATGCAGTGCAAAAGCTTAAAATTGCCATTTATAGGAATTACAAAGGAGCTCAATGTATTTTAGCCTTTTATGTTTAAACATTTACATTCAACTAGAGAGTCCTGGTTTTAGTGTTAATTGTCCTTCATTTGGTGGAAAGAGACACTCCCATCAAGAACAAGCTCCAGCTATTATATACTAATTTGCTTCCATAAACAGCTTCCCTGTCAGAGAAACGAGCAGGACATATCGCTTTGCTTTTGTTGTTGTTTGTTGTGATTTCCGGAACTCGCTGAGCTGTGCAGTCAGAGCCTTATAATTAATCAGCTCCCTTCTTATTTACTGCACTAAAATGGCAGGTGCTGCTATTTATTAATCATATGCAGATACAAACAAGGCCGGCATTGCCCCTGTAATTAATAGAGCAGGATCCTTTTCTTTTTGTGTTAATAAATAGGACTGGAGACTGTTAACAAATTTTAATGTTTAGTAGAAGCTCAGAGACACTTACTGTGCAGTAAATTAGCTCTGCATTCCTTTAATCTCTTGCTAATGATTCCACCACCACTGTAAGCCCCAACTGGTGGGGAATGCTGTATGGCCTGGGGCATTGATTACAGTCACAGAGCAATGTCACGTGAATAGTGGGGAAGTCTAATAACATTCCCTGATCCTTGATCCGAGATGGGAAACTTACAGCCTAGCAGCTGAACAATAGATGCCTCTCCATTGTCTTTCCAGCAGCTATACATCCATGTGAGAATCTCATATACAGGCATATTTAACCTGCAGCTGTTGTTGAACAAAAAGTCCAAGAGCCTTTGGCTTTCAGTGGAGGATGAAGGTTGTTTTTCAATAACAGCCGTAGAATTTATACACAGCATAACATGCCTGGGGCAAAATTGTGATAAATGATATAATCAATAGAGCCAAAATTAAAAAAAACATTCTGAAGGGCCCCATCTGATCCATCGGCAATGGATAATTTTGGTCATGGCCACAGTGACAGATTAGTCCAAAGTCCAAAAAGTCCAAGAGCCTTTGGCTTTCAGTGGAGGCTGAAGGTTGTAGTTCAACAACAGCCGTAGAGGTTATCCACAGCACCACATGACTGGGGCAAAATTGTAATAAATGATATAATCAATAGAGCCAAAAAAAAACAACTCTGGAGGTCCCCATCTGATCTATTTGCAATGAAGACCAATGAAAGCTATGGCTCAAGGAATATAAAGGGTGAAGTGATCGTGTGTGTTGAACCAAATAACAGTGAGGGTGTATTTATTTGTGTGTCTGTGTAGGTCAGGTATGTTGTGGACATAGTTTGTGTGTTGGCTAACATCAGGGCTGCCATCAGGGGGGACAAGTGTCCTGGGCCTGAAGGGGGGTCCAGCAGTGCTGCACTTTAGAAAGAGCCGGGCCCCCCTTGACAGTGCCCAAAACATGTGGCCAAAATGCGGACGTGCCGAACCCAGACGAAGTCCCGAAGCAGCAAAAACACCCGAAGTCATGAAAACTGCCGAGAGTGAAGTCCTAAAGCGGCAAAAAGACCCGAACTCATGAAAACAGGCGAGATTTCAATCACGAAAGGAGGCGAAGGTGAAGTCCTGAAGCCATGAGTTCAATTCTACTGAACACCAATTTGTGAATTTTTTTTTTTTTAAATCCCCTGGCCACCAATGTAGTATTTAAATATTACATAGGTCCCTGCTACCAATGTTTTCTAAAAAATTATAACGTGTGTGTGGAGGGGTTACTTTTTTAGTGCTGATGTCTGTGTGGTCTTTTAACTGTGATGTGGAGTGGACGGGATCAGGCGTGGGGCTTGGGTGCCAGGGTTGGCGGGGTTGGCGGGGTCAGGGGTGGGGCTTGGGCACCAGGGAGGGTGGGGCTTGGGCACCAGGGAGGGTGGGGCTTGGGCACCAGGGTGGGTGGGGCCGGGTGGGGCCCAGGGCGTCTCTTGATTTCTTATGGCGGCCCTTGCTAACATTAATCTTGTGCTCTTTCATTTGTTTTCAATGGACCTTATTCCTTGGCTCCTGTGTGCTGGACCCTTTCTTCTGTTGTCTCCTCATCCTTAGGATTCGCATCTCCCCCCCTCTTCCAGACACACTTTTAGCTAAAACAGCCCATGAAGGTGTTACTTCGCCTTCTCCTTTTCCCAGCAGGCTCTGGGGCCACCCACTCCCTAATGCATCAGAGGTTCTAACACAGCATCATCTACAGTGGAATGCGCCTCACTGGACTTCCCACTGTGTTAGGTACAGCTCTGTTTCCAATGACCAGTTTGCTTTGTCCAACTTCAACTGTGACATGAGAGGGACAAATTACCATATCCTTTGAATAGGCTTCTTCCCATTCATTAAATGTCACTGCTCTCAGGCTGCCCCCAGGACCTGAGGTTCCACAACCTTTTTTTATGGCACTCAAAGCCATAAATCTAGGTAAGTGATGGAGATATGCTGTAATTACACCCCACACACTCCATCCTGCCTCCCACCCAAGGCTTATTAAATATTTAGCTTTATAAAGGCCATCAATTGTCTTTTCAAACAGAATATGTGGAGCGTGGCTTCCTGTGGCTGCTTATCCATATGGCTGGGATTAATTACTTTGCTTTATTATCGCAGCTTATTAAAATCTCCCTTGCTGCCGTTGGTTAGAACAGCCCATTATGTTAGCGGGTTATTATGGGTTTTATATTAATCGCATTATTATCTCTCTGGCTGCCTTTCATTAGCTAAGCTGCAGAGATGCTCCAAACATAAATAAATAAAATAAACTTATCCTTTCACTGGCTGCATGGAAGAGGGGGCCAAAAAAAACTGTATCAGAATGCAGAAGAAAGGAAATTATTGCTGTAAAATCTTCGGGCCCTTACCTGTTCTGTGTGCCTCCTCTCTGCAGGCCTCCTGACACTGATGAATGGCTTGAAACCGTGGCTGTTTGCCTGAGTCAGGGTCATTTATCAACACTGGGCAAATTTGCCCATGGGCAGTAACCAGTAGCAACCAATCAAATTGCTGCTTTCATTGATCTACTTGCAGCTGGCTTTAAAAAGCTAATCACTGATTGGTTGCTATAGGTAACTGCCCATGGGCAAATTTGCCCAGTGTTGATAAATGAGTGTCCCAAGCAGCTGCAGACCAATCAGCTGCAGATCTACTTTCTCATCAAGGAGGATGAAGGAGCCTTATTCTGAGATAGACTGCAATGTGATTCCCCAATCTTCTGCACAAGTTGTTCATTGGCATCTTAATTTTCATTTCACTCACCTTCAGTTACCACCTCACATTTCTATAGCGCTTACTTTCACTCTCCCCCTTTCATTTTCCTTCATTTCCATACCATTCTATCCCTTTGTCTTTCCCATATTTCCATTAAAACTAATGAGGATCAAGTTGGATTCTGCCCTTTTGCTAGAACCCTATTTATTTTAGTAATATGTATGACAAATATAAATGAAGGCTATTCTTGTTGTAACAATTGTTTTGTATCCAGAGGGGCCACCAATCTGTGGCCTTCACTAAACTACAGTTCACAGCAGCAGGGTTTAGCTGGAGGGTTGTACACAGACATTCCTGTTCTAATTTATCCAGGTATAGGAGACCATATAACCCCTTAACTGCACAATTGCACTACATTTATAAACCAATGACCAGTTTAGGAGAATGCTAACCTCGCTCTCCAGTAAGTAGTTGAGAGAAAGAGCCGGTCTATTCATTATTTGAAGTAAGGAAGGAATTTTTTTGCCCTCTTGGTCATGATGGAGTCACCTTTAGATGGGATTTTAGCAGGGCATTGCAGATTGATATTTTCTGACCCAAACCAACAGTAATCCAACCAGAGCCCATCCCAACTTGCTGTGTCTCGCTGATTTATATACCCACACCCAATGTGCCCATTTCTAATGTCTTGAAGCATGTGTGTGTATATTAATAACAGAGGCAATCTGTGTGTTTGGGACAGGGAAGTTTGGGAAGGAGATGAGCTAACTGCAAGTATGACCATTACCCACCCTAGACCCAGTAAATAAGGCATTTGTTGGGTGGGTCCCATTGGTTTCAGGGCAACCCACATGTCGCTAGTCTTCATGCCTTCTTCACAGTTAATTACAATACAGTGATTTCATACAGGGAGTTCTATGAGGCTCTTGGCAATGTTTTGAGCCATAAAAAATCTCTTTGATGAAGCCTTGGGAAAGTCACTTCTCCTCCATACCTTTGAGAAAGCCCAACTTGAAAATACCCATAAAATAAGTAAAATAAGTTTAGCTGGAATGAAGTGAAACATGATAAGTTATGAAATGTAATTCTAGATGCATAGCCATAATCGGTCAAGATGTAATAATGTTACTCTAAGTTACTTTTTATGTTTCTTTGCTGGTTATAAGTCCCCAAGTTTTTTTTTTTCTCTTCTGTTTATTTTGAACATTCAACTAAAAACTTACAAAACTTATTTGGAACGTGCCAACCTATCCAAACTAGATTACTGAAACCTTCTGCTAACTGGCCTCCCTAACTCCCATCTCTCCCCTCTCCAGTCTTTATTAAACTCTGCTGCCAGAATGATCCTCCTCTCAACCAAAAGAGTACAGGCTCCTCCCCTGTTGAAGTCATTATCATGGCTTCCTATAAAACAAAGAATAACTTATAAACTCCTCCTCATAACGTGCCCTTCATTCCTCTGCACCTAACTACATCTCATCTCTTGTTTCTCTATATGTTCCTGGCTAAAATCTCCGCTCCTCTCAGAGTAACCACTTGGTTGTAACCCCCACTTCTACTGCTGTTTCCCATATCAAACCCTTCTCTCTTTTTTGGTTCCTTATATTTGGAATGACATTCCTGAATCTCTCCGGAGAGAATCCTCCTTCAATGTTTTTAAAATGAAACTCAAAGACTACCTCTGGAAGCACCTGGATAACACCTGAACTGGCACATATATGATAGTGTCACCCCGAATTGTGTCAGTACGTTACCCTCCCATTTAGACTGTAAGTCCCATGGGGTAGGGTCCTCCATCCTTTTATCTCCTTGACACTGTGTAATTACATTTTATATTTATGTGAATTGTATTTATAATAATGCACGTATTGTTAATTATTAATGCAGTGAACCCTTGTTTGTTAATGCTAATTTATTGTTGCTGTACAGTGCTTTGCCCTCAGGGAGCGCTATACAAATGAAAAAATACATACATACAAACATGTGAACTGTATGTAACATTTATTTATGTGCCCAATAAAAAAAAATTGGAGTTACAAAAAAAAAAATCTCACAACCTGCCTTGGGCCTTGAAGACCAATCACAACTGTGCAACCTGTGACTGCTGAAATACACCCATTGATATATAAAGCTAAAGTGTTTATTCAGCCAGTATCTGTGACTATGTTTCTATAGATCAAGCAGAGATCAAGTTAGGGAGAGCAATCCTTTTTTTTGTAGACCTTATTCTTACTACCTTACATGTAAGGTTACAAAGTTGCATTTTCCCCCTTTTATCATATCAGATCTACTATAACAAGTCTTTAAAAACCAATTAACATGTATTTTGTTCAGACTGGTATTGTTTGGCCATGTAGTTCATAGCCTTAACATTCCATAAATCAATAAAGGTTCTTTCATTTTGGACTTTATTGCTTTACAAAATGTTAAGTTCTACTCTCTTTAAGACTATGATAAAATGTTTTTTAATTACCCAAGTAAATGCGGTTTCTCTTTGAACCCCCATTCCTCTCCCTCCAGTCAGGAAAGCTTTGATTTCAGATAACTTGTACTGCTGACTCTGCGTACCTGAATTTCAATAAATACAAATAACGAGGCTCTGTGGCTGATCAGCAGCACAGCAAGCTCCTCTGAGAGAGCCCCTGACAAACTGCCTCATCGATCTGGCCATTGTGAGCTACAAGCTGCATTAAACAGACATTTGATTTCTGGCCTAACATTGTCACTATGTAACAATTAGGCAAATGTAATATTTTCTTGTATTACATGGAAATCAATGCACCTTTTGCTCCCTCGGAGGTGATCACGGTGAGATATGAGCTGTCAGGGTCCAGAGGTCAGCATAACAATATCATTTCTCAGCATGGATAAGTGGCTCTTCCATCTGTCACTAAAGGCTCCTTCACACATCTCGGTACATACTTCTACTGTGGGATAATATATAAGTACGGCATGGAGACGATAATGATTGAATACTGAGGCTAAATAAGCAGCTGAAACAACCTGGAGATGAGTAGAAATATTATATTCAACAAGATCAGGGAAGCTGGGGGTTGTAGTTCCCAACTACCCCAACACACAAGTTAATAATCCTGTTGTAGGAAAATTAATTATTTTCCGTAAGTACATTGTGTTAAATACAGAATCTGATGGAATGTGCAATTGGCACATAACAGGTTAATGGTCCATAGAGGTGACTGTAACTGAAGCTCAAGCACCCAGATCAGATCTCTGCCACCTTTCAGCGTTCTTTATCTTTCTGTCTCGGATTGTCACACTCCTAGGGTCAGAAAGATAAAGTGTCCCTGCCTTTTAGGGCAAAGCCAGTGTGAGAAGCCTAGAGGGATCACTATAAAAATGGCTTTATCACTATTCTAAGGTCATAGGTGAGTCGCAACCCTACTTTATGAGCATTTAATTGTCTGCTGGTGACCTCTGTAATACAATAGTAGAAAAGACCAATGATAACCTGGCACCACACCAATATGGCTAAATTCTTGTTCTAGAGAAGTATTGAAAGGGATATATTATTTTATTGATTTATATAGTATTCCCCAGTACTTGCGACTGTATCTAGTTTTGTTATAAATTACAGTTCTGCCATGCCTTATGAATAATATCTGTATGGGTGCAGAGTAGGGTTGCCACCTTTTCTGGAGAAAAATACTGGCCTTCCTATATATTTATCTTTTTTTCCTATTAATAAAAATGGGATCAACCATCAAAAATACCGGCCAGGCCGGTAAAATACAGGCCAGGTGGCAACCCTAGTGCAGAGAGCTCTGTAGTTAGAAACTAACTCATAAATGGGCCCAGTAAATCATAAGATCATCTCTTTGAAAGACAGACTTTCTAATAAAAAGAATGATTGTAAGGCTAGATTCAAATCCAGAAACCTGTTATCCAGAAAGCTACAAATTTTGGGAAGGCCATTTCTCATAGACTCCATTTAAATAAAATATGTCTAATTTTTAAAAATGCTTTCATTTTTCTCTCTAGTAATACAACATTGTAATTGATTCTAACTGAGCTATAATAATCCTTTTGGGTTTATTTAATGTTTAAATTATTTTTTAGCAGACATATGGTATGGGTATCCAAATTACAGAAAGACTCAATATCGAGAGCTCCACTCTTTCAAACACAAACCATATACCTGTATGCCCATAGCTATACTAACTGTAGAGTTTAGTATCAAAATAGCCTTTGATGTTATGTCTGTCCAAAAAATCATCCAAACCCCTCTTAAAAGCATCAACAGAATGAGCCAGTGGTTGTAGTTTACCTATCAAACTGGAGGGCTACTGAAAAAAGGATACTTAAAGGAATTGTTCAGTATAAAAGTAAAAACTGGGTAAACAGATAGGGATGTCGCGGACTGTTCGCCGGCGAACTTGTTCGCGCGAACATCGGCTGTTTGCGCTCGCCAAATGTTCGCGAACGTCGCGCGACGTTCGCCAATTTGGGTTCACCTTAGCTGGCGCTTTTTTTTTGCCATTTCTCCCCCAGACCAGCAGATACATGGCAGCCAATCAGGAAGCTCTCCCTCCTGGACCACCCCCACACCCCCTGGACCACTCCCCTTCCATATATAAACTGAAGCCCTGCAGCGTTTTTTCATTCTGCCTGTGTGTGGTGTGTGCTTGGAAGAGCTAGTGTAGGGAGAGAGCTGTTAGTGATTTGAGGGACAGTTGATAGTAAGTTTGCTGGCTAGTAATCTACTGTTCTTCAAACAACTGCCATCTAGCTGTGTGAGCTTGTTCACATTCTGTCTAAATATCAATAATAATACCGTCTCCAGAAACACCATCCTGAGTGACGTTTTTCAAGCAGCAATAATATTTTCCGTAATCCGTATCCACTGCTGTAGTAGTGTATACGTTGACCTTGTAGGCATTGTTTGCCCAGTCTTTAACCAAGTGCCACGTAGCTGTGTGAGCTTTTTCACATTCCGTGTCCAGAAATCACCTGAGTGACGTAGTGTGATTTCTGCCCTTTACAGCACAAAACGCAGCGCTGTGTCAACAATGTATTTTTTAGAAACATTTTTGCCCTTGACCCCCCTCTGGCATGCCACTGTCCAGGTCGTTGCACCCTTTAAACAACTTTAAAATCATTTTTCTGGCCAGAAATGTCTTTTCTAGCTTTTAAAATTCGCCTTCCCATTGAAGTCTATGGGGTTCGCGAAGTTCGCGAACCGTTCGCATTTTTGTCCGGAAGTTCGCGAACATTTTTTCCGACGTTCGCTACATCCCTATCACCAGGACTGGACTGGGATCCAAAATAGGCCCTGCCCTTTCTGCTACACAGAGACCCAAACAGGCCCCACCAGCCCACTTAATAGTCACTTTCTATGGCAACTTACAGCAGCCCCTCTGGCATTTGCCAGAACCCACAGATTGCCAGTCCAGGCCTGAAACTCACTGAACAGCTATGTCCCATGTGGCCCCCCCTCAAGTCGCTGAAGAGAGCTGAAAAGCAGGATGTTGTGTTGTATTCTGTTATGTGAGACATCCACTCACTCCAGCCTTTATACATTAAATTTTTGGCTAACTAACTATATTAGAAACATTTTTTATTTTGCACAGCCTATCTATTTACCCAGTTTTTATTTTTACCCTGAACTGTTCCTTTAAATATAAAAGAAATTCCTAGCGTATATATAGATCCATAATGCACAGAAGCCATGAATATCTTGTAAATGATATCCTTATAAACATCACACAAGAAAAAGTTGTGCTCACCACTAATTTTTAAAACCATTAAGCGGGGGTGCAATGAGGCTGTGACCACAAAATACATAGACAAAGACAAGAGGTCCTCTGCACTCAACCCATTATCAATATATTTAAGACACTGAGACATTCTGTGCATACAGCTACTAAAAAATGTCTTACCCTTTAAACAACAGGGATTGTTTGTCCATATATTGCAATATATTTAAGCTGGCCAACTACGTCAAAGTCATCCCATATCTGGCCAGTCCTACGCTCAATTTTCATCTGATTCATTAAGAATTCAATTGCTTCATTATACATTTTACAAAGGGACTAAGTTTTATCTGCAACTTACTTGCTGCTTTCAAAGTAAAACTCCCAATCATGGATGCCCTTTTATTAGACACCAGTGGGATCACCTGACTATAGCTGGGAAGGGTGGGGGCTACAACAAGGAGCTGGTCACTGCTCCAGTATAACTACAACACACAAGAAAAAGTTGTGCTCACCACTAATTTTTAAAACCATTAGGCGGGGGTGCAATGAGGCTGTGACCACAAAATACATATAGACAAAGGATTGTTTGTCCATATACGTAGTTGGCCAGCTTAAATATATTGCAATATATGGACAAACAATCCCTGTTGTTTAAAGGGTAAGGCATTTTTTAGTAGCTGTATGCACAAAATGTCTCAATGTCTTAAATATATTGATAATGGGTTGAGTGCAGAGGACCTCTTGTCTTTATTCTTATAAACATGTCATCAGTTATAAACGGTGAGTAGTGATGTCATTTTTGTCACATGACTTGCTAAAACTTGTGTATTATAATAAATAAAATTCCCCTTGTTGGAAAATACAGGTATGGGATACGTTATCTAGAAACTGGTTATCCAGAAAGATCTGAATTATGGAAAGGCAGTCTCCGATAGATTCCTTTTTATCCAAATAATCCAAATTTTTAAAAGTGATTTTCTTTTTCTTTGTAAGAATAGAACAGTACCTTGTACAAGATATAGATGCAGTTATAATTAATCTTTATTGGAAGCAGAACCAGCCTATTAGGTTTATCTAATGTTTACATGATTTTCTAGTAAACATTTAGTGTATGAAGATCCAAATTATGGAAAGATCTGTTATACGGAAAGTCCCAGGTCCCAATCATTCTGGATAACAGGTCCCATAACTGTATAAGGATATTAGAAGTAACCTCTGAGTTCCATGACCTGTATAAAAACACTCAGCCTTCAGCCTCATGCTTTTATATGGTAATGGAACTCCTCTGTGACTTATAATAATTTATATATATATATATATATATTTTTTTTAACAATGCCAGAACAAACATAACCATCAGTGTCAGACTGGGATGCCAGGGGCCCACCAGAAAACCTTAGACCAGGGGCCCAACTTTCCAAACTATTATTCCTTCTCTCCTCACTTAATCTCTTTATTCTTCTATTTTTTCAGATCTACTTATTATACTCTATTCTTCCATTATCAAGCTTCATTTTCCACATAAAAAAATAGGGAATGAACATGAAATAGGCCAAATTGTTAGAAGCAAGAGGCCCACTGACACCTGGGCCCACCGGGAGTTTTCCTGGTATCCCTATGGGCCAGTCCAAACACTGATAACCATAGATCAGCTCAGGAGTGTAGAGAGTCTAGTGGAGCCTTACTAATGAACTATACAGAAAGCTTTATAGACTGGAGGGGTTTGTTGGCACCCCAGTGAATTAAATCACTAACTTTTTCTCCTGGTCTGGTGTTCCTCATTGGCAAAGATTGCTCAAGCCTGGGGTTCTCTGTATCTAAGCACTGTGCTGCCATCTTACTTTGTCTTCCATGGGACCAGTGAGTAACATAAAAAATGGGTTTGTGCATAACAAAAAAAACCACCAAGACACATTTAACTTTAAATTTGCAAATTCTTAATTAAGAAATAATGTACCAATACTCCGCTTGCATTCTTCATAAAAGGCGACAATCCATCGTGCAGCGTTTGATTTCTCCTTCCTGCCTTCTATAGGAGATAGCCAGGGAGGAGAAATTGAGCACCTCACTATGGATTGCTGCCCTGTCGCCTGTTCTGAAGAAGAGCGCAAGCTGAGTATCAGTAAGTTATTTCTTAATAATGACTGGGAATTTAAAGTTAAATGTGTCTTGGTGGTTTTTTTATGTACAAACACATTTTTAAAAATTTTTTATGTTACTGGTGCTTTAAGCCCTACTAGACTTGTGCATCCACAGTACTGTAGTGGAGATATTTCCTGTACTGTGTAGGCAAAAGTCTACATAACACCCAACTGTCCCGTTTTTAGAGGGACAGTCCCTCTTTTGAAGCTCCCTCATTTGTACTGTAAAGTCCAGTTTTTCTCTGCACTGAACAGCCAGAAAAAGAAGGAAAGTTAATAACTTAATTGGCTTTTGGCAGAGAACACAGAACAGCCACAGCAGCAGATAAGATACTTTTGTTACAATTTTGAGATACGCAAATAAGTAATTGTAACAAAATAAGATAACAGGTTAGACTCACAGCTTAAAGGGCGATTCACCTTCATTAGCAAAACTGTAATAACAGGGGAAAAAACACAGAAATATGTTCAAAATTTTACAACCTTTGTAAAATGAACATAGTAATTAGGGGGTGTGGCCATAAAAACGGACATGGTCAAAACAATTTCAGCGTGCTACGCAAGGCAACTTTTGTCCCTCTTTTTATTTCCAAAATGTTGGGAGGTATGAGTCTAGAAGTTTGACATAGCAGTGTATAAAGCGGTATATTCTGCATCAGAATTATTAATGCTCATCAGCTTCTGTCTATTATTTCACATCATGTTTTTAGGATTTCCAACAACCCCAAAAATTCACTTCTGAACAGGCCAAAGCAAACTGAGCATATGCAGTGCTACTAACACCCACAAGATGGCCTAAACAAAGATAGGGTGCTTCTCTGTATAATTTTAAAGGCACAGATCATTACTGTTGAACCTTTGGGGTTGTACATTAAGTTTAGAATCTAAAACACAGCGTTTCTAGCCATGTTTTTATGGTTTTAGTTCTCCTTTCAGTGATTTGACCTTATTTGTTTTCACCTCCTGCCTATTTCATTTTGTAATCAACTTTCTCTAAAAATTAAGTAACCACATTTTCATCGAGGAACATAACCAAGAGTTGCAATGGTTCCACAGGGATCAGATGTAATCAGAGCTTTTCATATTAGGGAGATGAATAGCTGACATGAAAACTCGTCAGGATCTCTTTAACATTGGGTGCCATTATCTGCTGAAAGATTACCTATGACAAGCTGATCAATAAAAGAACAATTGTAATCAGCATATCTCAGTTTGTCAATCTCACTAATGGCTTTTAATGGTGGGAGGTGCGCAGTGGCATGAAAGAGTTAACCTCTCATTTTCCTGGTAATGGCATCAAAATGCAAATGGTTTTCTCCCATCTCAAAGGAAATCAATCACCTGACCAATAATCAAAAGAGAGAACTTAATTGACATGCTCTAATGTCTTGTTTTTAACCTGCCATAATAGAGCAGTAGTTAGAACAGCAGCACTGTATTGTAGAAATACTCAACCTGTTCCTTGTATTTTATCATTCTATTTCTTGTGCTTGCTCTTGGCAAACAGTTTACAAGTGGTAGTATCTTGTTTGTAAGCCTTAGTTATACACTGTGCGTTATCTTGTATTTTTCCTATAGGGAGGAGGGATATAGACCAAAGGAGAGATAATGTGGGGGCTACCAGCTGTTAACATCTTACATTATCTGACTGTTAAATAATGGATTGCAGGAAGCTCTAGCACAATAGTAGTTGAAGAGTTATGCCCCTTTTTGTGGTTACTTTAAGAGTTTTTATGCAGTGGCAAGTTCCAAAGCAGCCACCCCTAGACTTGAATCAAATTAGTGATGAACTATTGTCTGATAAGTGGTGACATGAGCACTTGATTTACTTCTAATTGTATGGAGGGCTGCATTTGCTCTGTGTTTCCAGGCTACTGATAAAATAATCAAACAAACTGCTAAAGACCGCTCTAGACTCACTCCTCTCGACTTCAATCAGGTGCTCAGTCAGCAGCGTCCCCCTGCCATGATACACAATCTTACAAGGAATGACGGCACTCTGAAGAAGGAACAGGTTTATTCCAGATAGGGATGGTAAGCCCTACGCGTTTCGGGAATCAATCCCTTAATCATAGGCAATTATACTGATAAAATAAGATGCTTAAAGTAGCCCATGTGCTCTTACTAAAGGAGAACCAAACTGATACTTTAAAAAACCCTAAAGGTAAATCGGCCACCAACTGAATATGATTCGAATTTTTGGGTCGGAACCATTTGATCGAATAGTAGCCATACACATTTTTTTCTTAAAAACCTCCCAGTTGAATTATGAGTATATTTGAATTTTTAAAAATTCCCATGAATTCGAAATTCAACCTTTGATAAATGGGCCTCTAATCTGTGAAAGAGACACTTAAAGGGAAACTGTCATGGGAAAAAAACATTTTTTCCAAAATGCATCAGTTAATAGTGCTGTTCCAGAAGAATTCTGTATTGAAATCCATTTCTCAAAAGAGCAAACAGATTTATTTATATTTCATTTTGAAATCTGACATGGGGCTAGACATTTTGTCAATTTCCCAGCTGCCCCAAGTCATGTGACTTGTGCTCTGATAAACTTCAGACACTCTTTACTGCTGTACTGCAAGTTGGAATGATATCCCCCCCTCCCCACCCAGCAGCCTAACAAAAGAACAATGAGAAGGTAACCAAATGACAGCTCCCTAACACAACAACAGCCTGCCAGAAAGCAGTTCCCTCCTAAAGTGCTGGCACAAGTCACATGACCGGGGCAGCTGGGAAATTGACAAAATGGCTAGCCCCATGTCAGATTTTAAAACTGAATATAAAAAAATCTGTTTGCTCTTTTGAGAAATGTATTTCAGTGCAGAATTCTGCTGGAGCAGCACTATTAACTGATGGGTTTTGAAAAAAACATGTTTTCCCATGACAGTATCCCTTTAAGGTCCCCATAGACACAAAGATCTTTCTCTGCCGAACGGCCGATCTTAGGGAAGTCCGACCAATCTGTCAAATTATCGTGCAGTTAGTGGGAAACCAACGATCGTACATCTTATGATTTTTCATCCGACATCGGTCTGATGATTGATCGGCCAGGTTAGAAAATCTTTATCGGTCCCCATACAATCTATCTATGTTTGCAGGGCCAAGCAGGCAGCGACCCTTCAGTTTTGCTGGCAATATCGCCTGAAATGGTATTTTTAGTTTTGAGACAATCGTGTTCTCATGATAACCATTGGATCTTTCAAAAATCTTTACGTCTATGGCCAGCTTAAGAAGCGTAATAGTGCAATAACTCTCATACAAGTAGCCAATTTTAAAATATGCATTCTATAAAAACACCAAGGGGTTTTGTTAATGTTGCATGTAAATGGCTTCAGTGTCCTATAATGTTTCTGTTGAACTGTTATTAGTGCAGGGGAATGAATGTATATGCTAGCACAATTTAACACTACCTATATATAGGCTATGAACTAGGGTGATGACTATTCTTGCTAGTGCTGTGTTATGCCTGGAGCACACTCCTTCTGTCCCCATTTGGTTGATTATGCCTCTAGTGATATCAGTGAACTGCCTGTTAGATCACAACCTCTGCGGGTTAATTGTTAGGGGATTGTAACCCTACAGGAAGCCTGTTGGGATGGTGGGAAACACAAGGTTGCTAGCCAGCTTGGAACAATGTGTTTTATTACAATAAAACTTTAAGCCGAGCTGGTAGTACCTAAAGTGTAATACCAAGTACCCAATATACAATATAAGATACAGTGCTTTATACTCTTTTATTAGTCCTGTATTTAGTTAAAGGCACCAATCATACCTAAAATGATTTACTAAGTAAATACAATATGTGAAAGTTCAAGAAATCCGATTTTTAAAACAGTTAGAATTGTTTGTATAATGTAAATCATCAGCTCACTATACCTTCTACAAAATCTCCCCTATCTCCACTGCAGTTCTAGCTGAGGCAGGCATCTTGGATTTCACTGACTCCTCCTACCTATATCTTCACAGCCAGCTGTAGCTCTGAAATCTCACACATGCTCAGTTGAAATTCCTTGCTTGCCTAATAAACCTACTAAGTTCTTTTGAAATCTGCCAAACTTCTGTGTTAGTGCTGCCACCTTGTGGAAGTTGCTGTGTGCACTTCTCTTGATACTTCTAGAGTTTACTAAAGCTAGGCATTCTGGGTAGAATACTCAGACAGTGCTACCATCTGAGCATGCCTGTGAACTCAGTTGCATGTTTTAGTCAGTGACAAAGTATGGGATTTTTTAAAAACTGCAGTTTTTTTCAAAAAACTGTACATGTAGTTTGATTAAACATGTTTAGGTTGTACTGGTCAGGTTGTTAATATGTGTTTGATTTTGGCTATGATTAGTGCGCTTTAATATTTCATTTGGTTAACCCCCTTTTGTTATCTATGGCACCAACACAGAAGTACCAGTGCATAGTGTGTGTAAATTCTACATTTCCAGGTTACATTTTATACAGAGCCTGACAACTTACATTCCTGCCTGAACAAGCTCTGAACTAGTGATTCGTGGATCAGGTTTTTTCTGACCCGCATCCGCCCGATATCCACACTCCCTCCACCTGCGCCTGCTCTAGCTCAACCTCTAGGTTCCTTTTATAGACCCGGGCCAACTCACACCACAATGACATCACAAAAGGGACGGGGTGAGCAGGCATTTGGCTATAAAACCGGAACCTGGAAGCTGGCAGTGTAAGGTGGCAGGTGGGGAGAACAGGAAAAGCTTGACCACCCACAAATTGTGGTGCTAGTTTGGCCCGAACCTGACCGACCTGTGTGTCCTGCGGGTATTGGGCCAGCACGCACATCACTATGGTGAACCCCTGTGGCTCAGAAAGGATTGAATGGGATAGATGGATCAGAAAGGTCTACTGTTCAGCACCATGGACAGCCCACCTACCGATGCACAATTCATTAGAGTCCTGCAGCAGGTCGGGTACCCGCGGGTTAACCACATAAAAGCTTTGGGTGTGGGTATATATGTGCG
Source organism: Xenopus borealis (assembly GCA_024363595.1). Lineage (NCBI taxonomy): Eukaryota > Metazoa > Chordata > Amphibia > Anura > Pipidae > Xenopus > Xenopus borealis. Next base: position 27,321,661 of record CM044436.1, on the reverse strand, counting down.
TTGGTGGTTCAGTGGGTTTGCAGGTCTTGGATTGGGTCGCTGGTCTTTTCAATTGCGAGTTTTACTCCTTTATTCTGAACTTGCCTACTCCTAATGATGTCACTTCCAGTATACAATGACGGCACTTCCTGTTTTTTGTTGGTCAGTGGTTTGCGGATTGGGTTGTGGATAAGGTACTTGTGGGTTGGGTAGCAAGTCTAAGTGGGTAAGAATGCGGGTTGCGGGTCCGGGTGCGAGTTCTGGGTCCCAGGTCGGGTTCAGGCTTAACAAATTGGTTTGCGCAGGACCATTTGTGTTACCATTAAACAGAAGTCCATAGGGTGCTTAGCACTACCTAAACTCAAAGGAATCCCCCTGTGCATTAGTAAAACCTTTGGTATTATTTATTTAGTGTGCAAAATGCAAAAATAAATTTGTGAATTCAACCTTACAATTAAAAGCAACAGATATCAAGATAAAGATGGGGTATAAATAGGGTTGTTATGATTACATAAAACAGAAAACGTGTGTGGTCAAAAGACTGTATCTGACTGATAGCGATCAGGATCAGCCCGATTCAGGTGTCCAGCTGGTATCAGGTCTAAGAAGAAATTGGCATTTAACATTCACTGTTTGAAAGCAACAAATTTAATATAATGTGCTGTTGTCGTTTACTAGCTCTGGAGCAAACATTTAGTACCGCAACAAGACCAGGTATAGGTGTGGTAAAATAGATTTTGTCCTGCTCTGTTTGCATCTACTTTTAAACCTTCTATATTGTTCATCTGGGTGCAGGGTGCTAATGACTAAGATGGGAATAACTCCAAATGCTCTGTTCAGTACTGCTGCAATTGGCATAAAATATTTAAAGCTGTGACACTAAGAATGATGCCAAAAGCTTAAGACTCACACTGAGATTTTATACTGGGGAGGCTATTATGACTCTTTATAGTGAACAATGTTGATTGTGCCATCTGAACGATACAGGACATTTTGTGCACAATAATCTCCATGTGCCAACAGGAAAAACACTGTGTTCTAAAAGAAACTTTCCTGTACCTATGGACAATTTATTGATGTCCTTTACTGGACAGATCACAGATGGATTATAAAATACACTGTAATCCTTCTTGTATCTTTACATGCTTCTAACTATTTGGCATGGGCCCCTTGCCTGTCCTGGAATGTTATGCCACCCTGCAAAGAGATATACTATAAGCTCCATACTAAAAAATAGAAAGTGGTGAGTTTTTCTGTGGCGAACTCAAATTTCACATATATCTGCCCCTTAGTGTTGTAGTTGTTAGGGAAGTGTATGTCATGGTATAGACCAATGATCCCCAACCAGTACCTCGTGAGCAACATGTTGCTCTCCAACCCCTTGGATGTTGCTCCCAGTGGCCTCAAAGCAAGTGCTTTGGTTGCATAAAAAACAGATGTCCTGCCAAACATTCTCTCCTGTAGGCTGCCAGTCCATATAGGGGTTACCAAAAGCCAATCAGAGCTCTTATTTGACATCCACATGGACTTTTTCATGCTTGTGTTGCTCTCCAACTCTTTTTTTAAATTTAAATGTGTCTCACGAGCTAAAAAGGTTGGGGACCCCTGGTATAGAGTTTTATTTCCAGCAAAGAAATAAAAGTTATATCTTGCGTTACTGGATGCATAATATATACAAGTACCCATCAAAGCAAGTGTCTCACCTGAAACAATAAAGAGTTAGTTTGCTTTTTAATTCAGTATCATGAAGATAGAGACTGAAACTTTTGTGATTAGAGTTCATGTAGATAGTTAAATCTGGGTAATTATTTATAATAAAAAAAAACAAATAAAAAAAACATTACTTAGGGGCATATTTTCTATTATTCCCCATAATTAGCTCGACCAAATTTGCAATTCGACCATCGAATGCTTATCGAATTGTTTTAGGCTATAATTTTTCTCGATATACCGATCGTTCAATTTCACGAAAAAATCGTGAAATTTCCTTCAAGAGTCCGAAAAATTTGTACGATTCGAACGATCAAACGCTCCGATCATACGAATGGTATTCAAGCAGGACTTAGTCTCTGAAGCCTATGGGGGGCTTCCCATAGACTTCTATTACAATTCGGTAGGTTCAATCTGGTCAAGTAGGCAGTCGAATAAATTTAAAATTTTGATTCCTACGATCATCAAATGATCGAATTATCGAATATCTGATCATTCGATCTATTTGATATTCGATGATCGAAGAGGTCAAATTTTACTTTACGATTTCATGAAAAATTCGTACGATCGGTATTCGATCGAATTCGATCGAACTTCGATAATTTCATGTGAAATTCATATATTTGCCCCTTAGTTTTGAGGACCCATGTGCCCAATAATTTATATTTATTTTTTGGGGGGAGTTAAAAAAGGGAAAATTCATATTGCACGCCATAGTATACTTTGTAAAAGTGATAAAGACTTTAAATTGTAAGTTCTGACAATGAGGAAACTCAGCTAAAAGCACTACCTACAGACTGAGGAAATTGTAACCTATAGCAGCAAATAAGTTACTTTTTTCAGCCAGCTGCAGGTCGAACAACAACAAATATTTGATTGGTTGCATGGGCTACTGCACAGGTGCAGATATGCCCAGTGTTTATAACTAAAGGTGGCCATACATGGGTCCATGCGTGGGGCCCTCCAACGGGCTTTTCCGATCGATATCTGGCTGAAAGTCGGCCAGATGTCAATCGGACTTGACTAAAAATCCCTCAAGGTGGGCATATCGGTGAGAGGGCCATTAGAACATCAAGACATATTTTAATATGTTTAAATAATGTTTAATATTGGTTGTGACCTTGTTACTAAAGGTTTATGTGACAGGATTGCCCAGCAAGGGCTGCTCATGTCTGTGCCCCATTGTTGTGTAAAGTAATGGTATGACAAGCCTTCTCTTGGACAGAAATATATGAGCTGCCATTGAAGATGATTAGCTGACAGATTTGCAATATACACATAGGCCCAGGTAACAATGTACAGCTTAAGATACACAGGCAGAATAAAGTTGCCAATATTGGTCCTTCAGACTGATTCGGCAGCTTATATGGCAGTGTTTGGGGCTACCAATGGGTTGGTTGGGGAGGTTTGATTTTTCTGGCAATCGAGGACTGCTTTGGCTAGTTGAAGAGGTCCTTGCCCCATTGGCACCCATTCTTTTTTTTGTAAAACGATTGTTTGGCCCTAGGGAGCCCACTGAGCATGTGAGTGTCACAGACACTTTCCAAGATGGTGACCCCCTGTGACAAGTTTGAGGTCCTGGATCATTGCTGCTATTGACAAGCTGAAACTTTAGGCTGGTGCAATAAGTTCACTATATAAAATTTGGCATTTTCAGCCACATTCATTTTTAGGGTAAAGGTGAACAGCCCCTTTAACATGAAACAAGCAATAGTGATTTGTGTGGTCTGTCACACGTGGTGCATATGCAGTTGTGCTACTGCCGTCTTGATAAACAGCAGGAATAAGTTCTATTGTATTTCCTCAAAAACAACTCCCAATGGCTATTTTGCTGAAATCTTTATCCTGAGTATCATTGTAACAGAACCTCACTTTGCCAGAAAAATTCCAAGGCCAGCAGTACATAACTGTGCATTTCATCCATGGTAAAATTCACATTGATACAGCCAAAGAAATCTTTTAGCATAACACACCACAATGCAGTGTCTCCTCTCCCCCCCACCCCAGTCTGCCTACCTCATATCAGCCACTCCAACCTGCCGCATTTCACACTATTGGGCAGTTCATCAGAGGAGGTGCAGCTAGTGCTGGTTATTTCCAGGGCTGTGCTGACAGGGCACCCTAGGCACCCCCGGCCGTGTTCTTCCTACTAAGATAACACAAACCTTAAAATTAAATGGTTACAAGCATCCAGACATGCTGATTTCTAGGGGGGAATGTTCCCACTAAGCTGGGTGCCCAAAGGCACATTCAAAATACCAATTGGTCCTCATGCTGTTCATCCCCTTTAGTCAAGTGAAATGTGCTGCTACAAGGGTCAATAATCAGTAAATATGGTGAGTAAGTAAATCTTAGTCAGCTCTTTTAGGTTACAAAGCTGACTCACAAACTTGGTTTGGGTCTCCAGAGAAAAGATTAAAAAACACTGCTGTAGGGCACTTACTTTCTAGCCATGCAGCAAGTCATTATCAGAGCAATACCAAGGCCACATACCAATCAATATCTCAGGCACAGTCAAGCAGAGCATGGAACATTCCCTGTTGTTATTATGTTTACATTTGAATGCAAAGGTTTGGGCACCCCTTGCCAGATTACTTATTAAGTTATTTTGATTGCTGCAGGAATTGGCCTGTTAAAAAAAAGTTTGCAAAAGTTAAAGATGTAGTTCACTTTAACTTTAAGTATGTTTTATTATAGCTATTATCAACTTTTCAATTGGCCTTCATTTTATCTTTTTTATAGTTTAAAAATTATTTGCAACCTTCTTTTGATTGTTTCCAGATTCCAAATGGGGGTCACTGACCCCATATAAAACAAATGCTCTGTAAGACAACAAATGTCTTGTTATTGCTACTTTTTATTACTCATCTTTCTATTCAAGCCATCTCCTATTCATTTTGCAATCTCTTATTCATATCAGTGCATGGTTACTAGGGATACAACTGAATCCTAATCCTAATTTGCACATGTAAATTAGGGACAGGAAAGGAAATGGCCTAACTTTTTGTCACAAAACAAGGAAGTAAAATTAGTTTTTTCCACTTTTTACCTTCCTGTCACTAATTTGCTTATGCAAATTAGGATTCGGATTTGGTTCGATATTCGGCTGAATCATTCACGAAGGATTCAGGGATGCGGCCGAATCACAAATAGTGTATTTGTCGCATCCCTAATGGTTGCTAGGGTACAATTTGGATCCTACCAACCAAATTGCTGATACTGCAAACTGGAGAGCTGCTAAATAACTCAAAACCCACAAATAATAAAAAAGGAAAACCCATTGCAAATAGTTTCAGAATATCACTCAGTACATCATACTAAAATATAATTTAAAGGTTAACTGCCCCTTTAATGCACAGTTACATTTTATTTCATGAATTTTAAAACATAGGCACAAAGAAAATAATAATTTTGGCATGTACAAAAGCTCAAACCCTAAAGTTAGTGCATCCACGCGTTTTGGATCCTGAATGAGCTTTAGGTAGAGAAAAAATTTGAGTGAACCTATGAGAAGCAATGCCATAAGGCAGAAAGGGAAGGCATAGTCATGAGCAGACACATTTACCTTGTGTGTGTTTTGAACACGTTCCATAATTGCATATACCGAAGTAGTGGGTGAAAAGATAAACAATATCGTTTATGTGTTGGAATACAGGTGTGGCTAAATGCTTGGGATTTTCAACTTAATTTGGAGGGGTTTCACTAATTCTGTGTTTTCTGTTCTCTTTTCAGGAGGTAGCTGGGGGGGGGGGCAATGGATTGCAGGTTGGACTGAAGGTTTGTTAGTTTACCAATCACAGCAATGTGTGGCCTAGAGGAGGGGGTGCGGTACAGTAGTAAAGTCATCAGGATAGTGTTGCAATAAGGTAAAATAATGGGACAAATCTTTAGGTTGTGGATCATACTTGGTAGAGGTCGAAGCTGCTCAGTAATGCAGTAATTTTTAGTTATGACAATGACAAGCATTGCTGAACTACTGCTGGCAAAGCAAAACAAATTAATTTTTAAAATGTACATTTTTGCTTGAAAGCCAAAAGTTCTGTGAAGATGAATTGACCCAAGCTGACCCATAACATAATCTTATAGTGTGTATAATAATAATATTGTTATGTCAGGATCTATACATCTATTTGGATTCTTAGCACCAATGGAAAACTAAACAATTATTCCAGTTTCTCTCATTTATAAAAGCATTTCAGGATTTCACTAACCAGCACAATCAGCATGTTAATATTCCACCATGTTGAAAAGTTGCATATGGTTCATGTACAGAATGATGTGCCGGTACATTATTATAATAACTGTATTCCAATATTTATGTTGTCTGCTTCTAAGTGACCTTTTATTTATATATTGTAGATGAAGATGGTGATCGGTTTACAGTTTGGAGTGATGAGGAAATGAAGGCCATTTTATCTTATGTAGGTATCCATGTGCTTGCAGAGCACTTTTTGGAGCAATGGTGTTAGAGGCATGCCAGTAATCCTCACGGAATTGCCTGCTCACTTCTTCTATTGTCAGTACTTCACAAGTACAGTCTGGAGGCCTGATCAACAGTGTTCCATAACCTGGTATCTTCAGCAGCACTGATTCATCTTATTTAGTATTACCCACTTTCTGACCCATGGACAATGTAAATATGATTTGACAATGACAACTTTCCTTGTTTTCCTTGGTAGAGGGAAATAATTTAGATGAGTGTATATTGGTCCTTGGGTACAACGTCTGATATTCCAACAGGTTTAGTGTGACTGGCTAATAGCAGGTGATTACTTATATTCATTGTCTTGATGAGACCACTCAAAGAGCATATCACATGCTGTGAAAAATATTTTATTGCCGACTAGCAACACACAATATACACAAATAAAAGAATTTTCACAGCATGTGATATGCTCTTAGAGTGCTCTCGTCAATTTCCAAGATTCTAAAGCATTTCTATCAGGATTTCAGTGACCTGATTGGCTGAATGTTACACTCCTACACTAGGTTTTAATAGCAGGGTATTTGGATATCCTATAATCCTGATTCATTGGCAATGACCTCACAAGTGCTGCAAATATGGGTAATCATTATGTACAGTAAGCTATGTATACAATTAGCTATGTGTGCCCACTGATCAATGATGTATATACAGTTCATTATTGCCCAGTTGGAAATCTGGGCAGATATCTCTGTGTTTGTCACTACTGAAAAACACTATGAATGAGCTGTTCAAAGAAGGGATGCACCGAATCAACTATTTGGGATTTGTCCGAATCCTTCATGAAAGATTTGGCCGACAACCTAATCCGAATCTTAATTTGCATTTGCAAAATAGTGAAAGGAAGGGACAAAATTGGAAAAATGTGACCAAAAGTTATGAGATTCCCCTTCTGAGGAAGTGACCGTTGTAGTCACGAAAAGCGTTGAGCCATGCACTCCCCTGCCCAATCAATCCTCCTTTAACATATATGGATTTGTTCTTCATCACTATGGTTTTAAGAAATCTGAAATAAAAGTGTTTTTATCTTTATGATCCCCGCTCCATCGACCCTGCCTATCTTCCAGCTGATGCACCTTTTTTTCCTTGTGACCGGAGTGGTGTACTGGATGGAGGGTTGCCGTTCTCACCCTGCCTCATGGTCACGTCGGATCGCGCTTGTGTAGCTTTAACTATGAGATTTCCCTTCCCCTCCCTAATTTGCATATGCAAATTAGGATTCAGATACTGTCCGGCCAGGCACAAGGATTCGTCCAAATCTGAATCCCTAGTCCAAAGTAAGCCTCTGAGTACTGACATACTCATCTCTGAGGATGCTTTCACTTTCCTTCTCATTATACTCACACCATCCATACAACCTTGCTCAACCCCACTATGCGTATGTTACTTCGCTACCTGCAATCACAGTTCCACTACTATTTAATTCTACTCATCTTTGACATGTAGACTTAATACACAAACTACATGTTCTCTTATGTAAATTCTTTCTATTTTTTATCTTATTAATGCTTGAAACATTATAACACAAGTAACAGTTGGCAATGGAATTATATATGTAGTAAATCAAGTAGATGTATACATTTGTTTCTTTAATAATTTATAGATTATAAGCCATCCTAATTCTGCATTTTTTTGGCCTAGAGCTAAAAATTGTTGTAGGGGTCACTCACCCTGCCATAAAAAATTACTCTGATTAAAGTTTGAAAGGGGTTGTTCACCTTTAAGTTAACTTTTAAAGGACCAGTAACATCAAAAAATGAAATTGTTTTAAAATAATAAAAATAAAAGGCAGTGTTGCCCTGCACTGGTAAAACTGCTGTATTTGCTTCAGAAACACTACTATTGTTTATATAAATAAGCTGCTGTGTAGCCATGGGGGCAGCCATTCAAAGGAGAAAATGCTCAAGTTACACAGCAGATAGCAGATAAGCTCTGTAGAACATAATGTTATCTGTTATCCATTATTTATCCTGTGCCATATAGCCGTTTTTCAGTTGCCGCCATTGCTACTTAGCAGCTTGCTTATATGAACTATAGTAGTGTTTCTGAAGCAAACAGATCAGTTTTAACAACGCAGGGCAACACTTTTTATTCAGCATCTCTCTATTTTGCAGTGTCAGCAATTTGGTTTCTAGGGTACAAATTACCTTAGCAACCCTGCATTAATTTGAATAAGAGACTGGAATATAAATAGGAAATGGACTGAATAGAATTATAAGTAATAAAAGTGGCAATAACAATATATTTGTAGCCTTACAGAGCATTTGTTTTTACATGGTGTCAGTGACCCCCATTTGAAAGCTGCAAAGAAACAGAAGAAAATTGCAAATCATTAAAAAACTATGAAAAATAAATAATGAAGACCAATTGAAAAGCTTCTTAGAATTGGCCCTTCTACAATATACTAAAAGTTAACTTGAAGGTGAACCACCCCTTTAAATGACCGATTGTCATTTCAGACTTTGTGTGTGGCCCTTGTGAACTGCATTGCAGTTTGAAATAGAGACATCCAAGCTGTACTGTTTGACATTCCATTTAATACAGACCGATATTGTTTTTATTCAAGTGATGTTAGACTTGTAGCTCTCTAGATCTGGTTATCAGTCTCTCTGTCCCGCAGCTACTGTCAAGTCCTATGGAAATAAATGATCTTCAGTGACATGGAGGGTTGGGGTCTCGCTTGATGTTTTTTAATGTGTTCGTCGCATTAGAAATAATCTCTCTTAATGACTTGTGCATTAGGTATCGTGCCGGATAAATGAACTATCAATTTCTTCGCTTTTTTTTTATGCAGTAGTTAAAGTTACGGCTCATTGCTAATTAACCCCCTCCAGGCTGTCAGCTGCCTCTTTTCCTTCTTATCCTAGTGGGATTGTTTTTTTTTTTCCTTACCAGTTTATCTTAAAATGTTGGGCTCCAGTAAAAATGAATAGAAACTAGGAACTGAAATCTCAGTAGAGTTCACAATGATACACAAGCCTGGTGTGCAGATTTGCTCCCACTTAGCACGTGTGTTTGAGACACATATGCTTGGGCAAAAATATATTCTTTTTCTGCAATGCATAAATCATGCATATCTGCTTGATGCATTTGAAGCCTCTGATGAAATCCTAAAGCGAAGAAACGCATAAGGCGAAGGCAGTGACGTCATCTCCGAGCTCCCCAGGATTGTTTTACGGTGGAAGCAACGCGGGTCGGAGCCGAAACCATTACACCAACTTGCATGCTAACATGGATATTAGAGGGAAAGAGGAGATTTGATTGATGTGCCTGTGTTAAACTTCAAATATGAGCGAAATTGATGTTTTTTTTATATATACGTAATAAAAGGTTTTATACTATTTTCTGTGCTCTACATCTCCACCCAGCATGGAGGAGACACTAAGAATTTCATCCTGACTATTCTGATGAATGTGAATGTAAGTACCCTACTATGAGTAAACATGTGGGGATTATAAGAAGTAATCTGACACCCTGGAGTAAGTGCTAGGAAGTTGTGGAACTACTGTACAATAACCAACATCCCATTACACTCTGGGGCCGATTTACAAAATTCACGTGAAATGATCGAAGTTCGATCGAATACGATCGAACAATGATCGTACTAATTTTTTGTGAAATCGTAAAGTGAAATTTGGCCTCTTCGATCATCGAATAGATCGAATGATCGTATATTCGATAATTCAATGAGCGAAGGAATCAAAATTTTAAAGTTATTCGACTGCCTACTTCGCCAGATTGAACCTACCGAATTGCAATATAAGCCTATGGGAAGCCCCCCATAGGCTTCAGAGACTAAGGGGCAAATTTACTATTGTTCCCAGAAATAAACTCAACCAAATTTGTAATTCGATAAGCATTCGACCATTGAATGCTTATCGAATAGTTTTAGGCTATCATTTTTCCCATGACAGGATCCCTTTCATATTCAGTTTTAATAAATATTGCTAAAACTGGTCAACCTCTAGACATTTTGTGGGACTGAAAAATAATTTACTGTGGTGCCCAATATATCTTATAGGAGGGCTTCCTTTCCTATATATAATCCAATAGTCCAACAGACCACGGCTCCAGTATAGTGGTGCTCTATCCGGAAACCCGCTGCTAGGTTCCGTAAATCATAGAAAGTCAGATGGCACACACTTCAGAAATGATGCTAATAACTTAAATCATTTATGTGGAGATCCAAATAAATGATTTAAGTTATTAGCACAATTGCTGAAGTGTGTGCCATCTGACTTTCTATTATTTACGGCTTCCTTTCCTAGCAGATTTATTAGAGCTCATTCAAATAACTGATTACAGCACAAAATCTAACACAATAACTGCCTTTTCCACAAATTCCGCATGTAGAGAGACATGTCTGGTGATTTTAATACTTCTGGGCAAAAGGAGCCCACCTATAACATATATTGGGTCAAACTGTCAATGATTATCTGACACCCAACTGCTGCATGAAGAGAGAATGAAGAGAAACAGATGCTGAGAGAGAAATAGTGAAGATGAACTTGATTATTTCAGAAACAGTACAGAATATTTAATTGATTGTATTTAGAAAGTGTCTTATTTCAGTATGCTGAAGCTTATATTAAATTTTCATTTTCGCGATAGTTCCCCTTTAAGAAGTATAATTGAATATTCTACCTATATATAAACTTGGCGTTACAAGAGAGCAGTGAGTTCATTATTATAGTGAATGCTAATGCCGTGGCTTTGCTTCAGAATACACCGGTGTACCAGTGGGATGAAAGGTGCAACACTAACATTTGGCCTCATTGACACATTGCCCTGGGATATGTAGGATAGGAAACCAATAACTTTTCCATTCCTTCTAAGTTTTCCCTTTTGTACCTAATTTAGCAAGCCCAGAAAACCTTTGGTTGGTTTTTATACCAGCAATAACCTCTAAAGCTGGCCATACACAGGGAGATCCGCTCGTTTGGCAATATCACCAAATGAGAGGGTCTCTCCCCGATGTGACCACATTGAGGTAGACGATATCGGGCTGATCCGACCCTTGACCTTAGGGCCCAACAATCGGATCAGAATGGAGGCATTACAGGCGGTCGGATTGTGGGACTGATGCGGCCTCGATCCGATGGGATTTTTAACCCTGGCCGAACGACATCTTTAGGCCAGATATCAATTGGGGAAGCCCATCGGCTTTTTAAAGGAGAACTAAACCATTCATTAAAAAAACATTACCCCCCCGCCCATAGATCCCCACTCCCCCCGGTGTAACTCTTAAATTGGGCAAATGCCCCTAACTTTTTACTCACCCCTTGCGGCAGTTTCAGGCATTGGGGTTCAAGGCAGCCATCTCCTTCTTCTTCAGTAATCTTCATGTCTTCATCCAGGTCTTTGGCAATGTCCATGAGTTTTGGCACATGAGCAGTTGTCCAGAAATTGCTCCAACTACACATGCTTGAAGGGCCGTTCAATAGAAGATTATTGAAGAGAAGAAGATGGCTGCCTTGAACTCCCATGCCTTAACTGCTGCAAGGGGTGTGTAAAAAGTAAGGGGCATTTGACTGGAGTAAGAGCTACGCTGGGGGGTGCAGGAAAGGGGGTAGGGTTTCTTTTAAAGGAGAACTAAACCCTAAAAATTAATGTGGCTAAAAATGGCATGTTTTATATACTGAACTTATTGCACCAGCCTAAAGTTTCAGCTTGTCAATAGCAGCAATGATCCAGGACTTCAAACTTGTCACAGGGGGTCAACATCTTGGAAAGTGTCTGTGACACGGACATGCTCAGTGGGCTGTAAGCAGCTGTTTAGAAGCTAAGCTTAGGGGCTGGAGCTAATTATCCAGCAGAAAATTAGGTTGAACTGTAATATAAGCATATTCTACAGGTTTGCTGATTATTCTGATGCTAGTTGCACTGGTTTCTGTGCTGCCATGTAATAATTATCCATATTAATGACTAATCATTCTATGTGTACTGTATATTGTGAGTGGGTCCCTAAGCTCAGTAAGTGACAGCAGCACAGAGCATGTGAATCAGTGAATCAGCAGAAAAGAAGATGGGGAGTTACTGGGGCATCTACTGGGGAGACAAAGATCTTTAATGCTAAAGGCCTGTGGTTGCCTTGGGCTGGTACAGAAGCATAAAACATCATGTACCACATTTATAGCTACTTCTTTACTTTCTTTTGAAGGTAAATAACCATAATTCCTTTATCTTGCTTTTTTGTGCTATATTAAGCTAGGCCTTGCATTTAGGAAATATTTCATATTCCTTGCTATAACAGCTGAAGGGCCTTTTTGGATCCACAGGAAGGAGGTATTGTAACTAGGCTGCTTCAATTGAAAATACTGGCATTTTAATAGCACCCAATTCATTGTCCTGTCAAAACAATGAAGCAGTATTATAAGTTTCAGAGTCATTAATGAATTCATGATATGTCTTTCCATAACGGCAATACAGGTATGGGGTAAACTCAGTATCCAGAATGCTCCGAATTACTGAATGGTCATCTCCCAGACTCCATTTCATTTAAATATTTCACATTTTAAAAAAATGATTTTATTTTTCTCTGTATTAATAAAGCAGTAACTTGTACTTGATCCCAACTATAATATAAGTAATCCTTATTGGAAGCAGAACCAGCCCTTTGGGTTTATTTAATGTTTACATGATCCAAATTATAGAAAGATCCATTATCTGTAAATTCCCAGGTCCCGGGAATTCCGTATAATGGGTCCCAATCCAAATAATACTAGGGCAGCAAAAAGCTGTCCTGCTTGTTAAAAAAGAAACTTATATGAATTTTAATATATAGGAACCCCTATAAGACGTTCAGCTTGCTCATTGTGGTTATTCACTAGGTGCCTCAGCATAAAGTGCAGCATCATGCCTGACAAACATTTGTGCACCCATTCCACAGCAACAAGGGCAGGACTCCCTGCACCTGTTCCCCCCACTGCCAACACTGATACATTACTTCACATCTTGCTGCGTTGCACAGAGGCTTATTGATGTGTGCAGTAATTATAGAGTGTGTGACGATTGTTAATAGCTGGGGCACAGCACACACTCCGCTGACACAGCAGGGGTTAAATATGCATTCCACAGAGACAGAGCAGGGGGCAAAAATTTAATTCTTTGCTTCAAGACAATCCATCAAAATTGACAGTGACTTTAACAACAATTTGCGACACGCAAGGGACGTGAAACGGGAGCAGCCTGCTCTGTGTGAGGCAAGACCTGTGAGCGCTTTTTATAATCAGAATAATCATGTTTATTTGTCATGTAACAGTGACAGAGCTGCCTGCGAAATTGTGCTACACTAATGAAAGGACCTGACACATCTATCTGTGTTTTGCATGAATTTAATGGAATTAGATGAACTCAAAGAGGGGAGAGTGTGACTTTGCAGTAGTTTTCTGTGTGCATGCTACTGTTTGTATTATTGACGGTCATTTCTGAAGAGTTAGGAAAGGGAAAAGACTGCCCTTCCAGTGTCTGTTCAGCTCTCTGAATGTACAAGTGCAACACTGTATACTAAAATAGTCAATATGCCTGCTATCAAATGCATTTGTCTTGGTGGTGTCTGTGCACTACAGGGACATTCTTATGCCTGAGCATCTTTGCAGTTGTCTAATGCCTTGATTGTTGTTACAGAAATGATCAAACAATTTAGTCCCATATTTTCGGTAGCCATTGACATTATTATCATATAGTGCCAGCAAATTATGCAGCTGTTTACAGAGACTTTGTTCATTCACATCAGATCCTGCTCAGCAGAGCTTGCAATCTAATTTTTCTATACCAGGAAATGACTAGGATCAATTTCACGGGAAGCCATCCTTAGGAAACAAACAAGGGAAAGTTGTGCTCACCACTAATTTATAAAAACATTACGCTGGGGGTGCAATGAGGCTGTGACAACAAAATTCATATAGACAAATACAAGAGGTCCTCTGCACTCAACCCATTATCAATATATTAAGGACATGGAAACATTTTATGCCTTAAGCTACTAAAAATACCTTAGATTCGAAGTTTTAGGGGATAACCAGTGCTCACAGAACGAGGTCAGATCCACGGAAAAAAAGGGAATAAAGGAAAGAGAGAGAGAGAATTCCGCCAATCTAGTGTAGTATTTTCCAAATGTATACACACACCTTTATGTGATTAGCATATATACTAGTTAAATAAATAGGTGAGATGTCCCCTGTATCCACTCCAACGTGTTGTCCCAAACTTTATCTCATATGGTTTTATACAGAGGGGTACTCACAAATGTTTAAAAGATCTCATGCAGAAAAGAGGTGTAGATATCAGCAGCGGATCTTACATGCGACTCCAAAGCTTCATCCCACTATGGAAATTCACTGACATAGTGTAAAATTGTAAATATCTTTAATAAATAAATATTAAAAAATGCACTCACAATGTTCCACAGATAAAATCGCATAAAATATTATTGTCTCCCACAGTCACCATTTCAGCATCCCCAAGAGTTCACAAACTGTTGGTGTTTCGGTGCGAAAATTCGCCGGCGTGTTTTCCCACCGCGTGTAAACCTCGGGCGTTTGGTGATGGCGTGTTTGCCTTGACGCGTTTCGTCCTTCGACTTTTTCAAAAGGCTTTTAAAAATACCTTAACCTTTAAACAAAACAGGAATTGTTTGTCCATATATTGCAATATATTTAAGCTGGCCAACTATGTCAAACTCATCCCATATCTGGTCAGTCCTACACTCAACGTGCATCTGATTCATTAAAAGGATACTATTATGGGAAAACATGTTTTTTTTCAAAACACATCAGTGCTACTCCATTCTCAAAAGAGCAAACAGATTTTTTAATATTCAATTTTGAAATCTGACATGGGGCTAGATATATTGGCAGTTTCCCAGCTGCCCCCATTCATGTGACTTGTGCCTGCACTTTAGGATGGAACTACTTTCTGGCAGGCTGAATGTGCCTCTGATGAAGCTGACAGTACTCAGCGAAACGCGTTAGGAAGGAGAAGGAAGGACACTCACTTGGACCCACACAAGGATCCAGAGGGGAAATCTGTTGCAAGTAACCTGCGGACTTAACAGCAGTATTTAAACCTACATGCAAGTACCCCATGGGGAAATTGTGAGTGCACCATTTGTTTTTAATGATTTTTAATGATTTAAACAGTATTATACTATTTTGTGCTTTTTAACTCTATTTATATATCGGGATTGCGGATACACCTGAACTCCAAGGAGAGGAGTGTTGGGAGGAATTCTTTACATGCGATTGACCACCATAGTGGTTTGTAAGTAGGCATTTCAGCTAAACACTCTGGTGAAGGAGGAAATGCACCTGTGAATTTAATTCAAATAGCCTAAAGCTATCTGCCACAGACCGTTATACCAGTGGGAATACTCCTCAATATTCTAAAGGAAAGAGGAAAAAGAATATATATAGGTGCACAAATATAGGTGCATGTCTGTATATATGCTGTAACTCATATGTTTACACACAGTGTTTGAAGCACGGGGTGTTCACCACATTCCTTAAGCTTACTACACTATATTATTCTTTCTAAAAATTTCCATTGCCCCAGGCGCTGTTCTCCATATAAGAAAATCTTATTTTTCACTCTTTTGGAGCCTGAAAGTGTCTCAGTTGGACCTGGAATTTAAGTTTTAAGTGCTGTTCTTAGATCTACCAGGCAGCTGTTATCTTGTGTTAGGGAGCTGTTATCTGGTTACCTTCCCATTGTTCTGTTGTTAGGCTGCTGGGGGGAGAGGGAGTGATATCACTCCAACTTGCAGTACAGCAGTAAAGGGTAGTGAAGTTTATCAGAGCACAAGTCATATGTCTGGGGGCAGCTGGGAAACTGACAATATGTCTAGCCCCATGTCAGATTTCAAAATTGAATAGAAAAAAAATCTATTTACTCTTTTGAGAAATGGATTTCAATGAATTTTAGTTCAGAAATCTGCTGGAGCAACACTATCAACTAATGCGTTTTTAAAAAAAACATGTTTTCCCATAACAGTATCCCTTTAAGAATTCTATTGCTTCATTATACATTTTGCAAGTTTTACCTGCAACTTACTTGCTGCTATCAAAATAGAACTCCAAAACTTGGTTGCCCTTTTATTAGACACCAGTGGAATCACCTGACTATAGCTGGGAAGGGTGGGAGCTACAACTTGGAGCTGGTCAGAGTTCCTGTGGGAGAAACCCACACACAAACTCAAAGAGGAAGTAGCAAAATTAACACACACAGTCCAGAGTAGAATTGAACCCAGAGCTTCATGGGCATCACATAGAGAAAGTAAACCCTGCAACTCCTGTGGTATAATGTGCCTAAAAGGATTTTGCAGTGGGGCCCAGTAGCTTTTAAATCTTTGTACCCACTCCTTGGTTTAGAGTGGCCATGTTGGTGGAAAATTATCTTTTGTGTTTCACAAGTCAAAATGTACATTAAAATATATAAATATATAAACACAGGCAAAAAAAACAGAGTTGGCTCTGGAGACTTTTAAATTGCCCTGGTTTGACTAGGTCTATACAAGTACAAAACAATTTGCCACGGGATGCAATAATGATGCAAAAAGTTTTTTAAAACTCCCATGAATTTGAAATTTGACCAATCAAAATTTACAAAAAAAACAAATTTTTTTTAAAACTTCAATGAATTAAATTGACCCTAAAACTCAAATTCAAATTGATTTATAAAGCTCGATTCATGTTTTTGCTCCAAAAAAAAACTCGATTGTCAGGAAGGCTGCAAACATCTTCAAATTGATCCCTGGACATCTCCCATTGACTTAAACAGCAATTTGTCAGATTGTAGGTGACAAATAGTCAAATTTGGGTTTTTAAAGGGCCAGAGTATGATCAATCTCGAGAATCAATTTTTTTTTAAAAAGCTCGAATCAAATTTGAATAACTCCCTAGTCTAATTTGACAGTTTTGATCATAAAAACAAAGTGGAAATAGAGGATCCTTGGAGTTGTAGTTTTTCACAGCTGGAAGCCCATGAGTTTGATATTTCCAATCTACATCCTTCCTAGAAAGGCCTGGAGACATTGCCTAGTATGCTGTCAATTCATAAGCTGCCTTGCACAGCCATGCAGTAAATTTACCCTGCAACTGTTTAGATTGCCATGCTGCAATTTTCTGCTTGCCCGAGGCTGTTGACTAGATAAAAAAATCCTGCCACTTTTTTTTCCTGCCATATTTTCCTTCTCTGCAGATAGGGTTGCCACCTTTTCTTGAAAAAAATACCGGCCTTCCTTATATTTAGCTTTTTTTTCCTATTAATAACATTGGTATAAACCATCAAAAATACCGGCCAGTTGGCAACCCTATCTGCCGATATCTGACCTAGAATGAGAGGGGGGGGGTTAATCTAAAATCAGAAGGGATTGACTGCTTTCTGTGTGCAGCCACAATTTAGCAGCTGAAGGTTTCCTTTACCGTGGTTATAGTAGTTGCTGTCCGTGGGTCAATGTTATTTATACCTATTTATCGCTTCTCTCTGTTGTGTAAAATGAGCCCAGACTGCCCTTTGCAAGAGAGATATTGGGATCATTTAATAACAAGCTGTACAGTGACAGGCAGCACGTGGAGAGCATCCTGAATATCGATATGAATAGGCCACCTTTCCTATCAAGGAATTCCCAGGATTTCTGGAATTAAGGGCAGCACACAATCAGTTTTCGCTTACAGTGTGTGTGTGTGTGTTTTATTAAGTGTTTTAAGCAGAAATTAGAATTTAGATGAGACGGTGTCAGGAGGGCCTGTGCTTTCACAGAAAGGATCCAGTCTTCTGGGACCTCTCTCACTCGACTCAGAGAGCCTCTCTTCAATCATTCCTCGCTGCTAATTTTGGTGTCACTCTCATTTCTTTTTAAACGATTCTTTTTAAAGGAAAGGAGGGGGGTGAGGTTGGAATTGTAAACGGCCCCAATGTGATCTACAATGTAGTCTATTACTGTTGCAGCCTGCAAGCCTCTGGGGAAGCGGAACATACATGGCCTCAAGGTAGGAATTTCAATAATTGTTTCAGTAAAGTTGGATGGATTTGAAATGCTGTGTTCCACTTATTGAAATGTCAGAGAAAAAAAAAAAACCCTGCACTTCCAGCGCTGCTGACAAGCAGGACTTGCATTTCCCAGCCACAATTACAGGTATACTAAGAGAAACACATGGATTTGCACCTCTGCTTTTCTGTATAGGGGCATTTTCATTAGCAGCTTTTGTTATCGTTAACCCCTTTGCTACCTAAGCAGGGTAAACCCATCTAAACCCACCTATTTTAATCATCCTTGGCAATCAATAAGAAGGGTATATACATTTTTTGTGCCTACACACGTGCAGGGGGTGGGACAGTGATCCATATCCATTTTGGACAGTGGGGCCAAATCTATGCCTATAATATTTTTTTAAACTCACAATGAAGATTTTTCAGAATGATATTAGTTTACCTGGTTCCTTTCCTTTTTCTCATAGCCATCTATCTGTAGTAAACTACATTGCAAACATACTCAGCCGTATCTAGAATCTGGTTGTCACCAGAGATGGTGGGACACCCCACCATGATAACATTGACCGTGGTAAAGATAAAGTCCAACTCTTAAATTCAGAGTTTCATACTGGATTCCAGATTAACAACCTGACATTTGTTCTTCCTACAGGTGAACACCAGAGGCGGGCCTTCTAGTAACAGTCTGTTTGTCTGTGCCAGACAATATTTCCAGCAATAGGTGGGTGCATACACGTGGCACTGTGCATTCTGCTGTTCGGAGTTAGAGCCTGAAACGTCATTATCCTCAGGCTGTGTGCGGGAAGTGTCACTTCCTATCGTTTTTCTTATAGCAAGCAGCATAAAGGAGATGCAGCTTGTAAACATTACTTATTTAGGTGACCGCATCAACAAATCTCCTTGAAGGTTTCTGACACATATTTACACAATATAGTTAGAGAATAAAGGAAATACATAATTTTTATTATCTATTGTACTCACAGAGCCCTAAAGAAACATGTGTAGAAAACACCACGCTAACTTCAATATGACACAGCTCCAATGCAGATATAAATTAAAAAGCCTTTATTTGGATATGGCTTTAAAGATCTGTAACAACCATGAAGTTTCGGGCCTGCATTCAGCCCTTTTTTTAAATTTTGGTTGGGGTAACTGTTTTTTGACAATAGGTGCCCTTTAAAGGAGAATTCAACCCTGTAAAGAAAAGAACCCTTACCCCCCATGCCACGTGGACCCCCTCCCCCCCTAACCTAACAGCCCCCCCCCTGGGGAAATGCCCCATTCTTTATACTAACCTTTATACTTACCCCATGGCGCAGATTCAGGCAGTGGAGCTCCATGCAGCCATCAGCTGCTTACTGGGAGTTCAGCAATTTCCGTCCATTTCGTCGCATGTGCAGTTGTCGCAATCCGGCAAAATGCTCCAACTGCACATGCGCCAATATACCGGTGCGGTTGAAGATGGCTGTGTGAAAATCTGCTGCGTGAATCTGTGCTGAGGGGTAAGTATAAAGTATGGGGCATTTCCCCAGGGGGGCAGTTAGGCTGGGGGTAGGAAGGGGGGTCTACATGGGGTGGGGTGTATGTTTTTTTTTCTACAGGGTTGAATTCTCCTTTAAGTGAATATCTTACTTTCACCCCTAAATATTTTTTGTGAATGTTTGCAACTCTTCTGGTGCCGTGTGTGCGGATAGTTTAAGGAATCATAGCCACCTTTTTTCTAATGAAAAAAAATCTATTCATCATGCCCCGTAAAGGCTGCCTAAGCTTGTAATATAATAGTTTCCGCTCTCCTTAGTCATTTTGCATTGATATGTTTTTAAACCCCATAAACAGAAAGACAAATGTTATTAAAAAATTAAGATCAATTGTAAAGTAACTTAGCTTATGGTGTATTAAAATCAGCTCTCCATTTCAATACCCTTGATACACCTGCATCTCATCTGCAAACCTCTGAGTCTTATTTCAGACTAAAGTGCCACAATTGTGTCTCTTAAACACCCTCCTCGCCTTATTACTCCTAAAGTGTCAGTTTAGCATGACAGACATCTGGACCTGACAGTTTTTATGTGCACGTGTGTGTAACAATTGCTGGCCTAGCTATGTTGCCCTGTGGAAGTTAAGTGTGGGATCTGGGCATGTGATAACCAGCAGGGTCCCTCTCACTACCCTTGGGAGGCAGCTGCCTGATGCTATCAAGCCTGCCTATTAGGATCAATTGGCCAAGACATCTGTGTCACTGCAAATAAAAGGGTCTTATTGATTTCCTAACTGCTGCTCACTTCCCCTCCTTGTTCAGATGCTTGAAATCTTAATTATCTCAGTGTCTTCCCTGCATGACCCCTCCAAGACTCATCGGCATTTCATGAATCAAGTCGTCATAGCTGAGCATGTCAAGAACATAATTAAGCAGTGCCCCCTTCCAGTTGGCCCTTCGCCTCTTCTCTTACCAACCCTACACACTTGCATCTATCACATTCACTGCTCAAAATCTCCATCTTTTTATTCAGGCTGGACGCTATCTCTATGCAGAAACAATATCTAATACACACAACACAGCCTTCTATTTTCCCTCTTCTCCTTGTTATGTGCAGGTTTTAATCACATAAATCTTACTTTTTTCTGTATACACAGACATTAAAGAAACATAATGCTTTCCCCTTCAAAACCCAAACATTACAGAGAAATGCATTCTGTCCCTTTTTTTATAATCAGACATTAGGGGCACAAACCCTTTTTCTCCTTTAACATACTGACATTTGAGAGAGACATCTCTCCCTCATTCAGCAGAGACACTTGGGCTACATATATTTTCAATACAACTGTCCATGCACTAAAAAGGGTATAATACAGGAATTATGGGAGCTAACCATGCTCCTCCTCATACACGTACTGTAGAATGCCATGCTAATACTAATTTCTTTTCACATACCCAACTCATTACACAAGAATAGCATTCTTACCTAATATAACCATATCTTAGATAAATCTAACAGCACCTCTCACCCCCACAGATGCATAAATATATACTTTCACCCCACTATACAGACTGCATCATTGCCTACATCTTATTCCCCAATATACAGATGCTATAAGCATCTACCTCTAACCAGGCCCGGACTGGCAATCTGTGGGTTAGGGCAAATGCCAGATGGGCTGCTATAAGGTGCCATAGAAAGTCAGTATTTAGTGGGCTGGTGGGGACTGTTTGGGCCTCTATGTGGGCTGATTGGGCCTCTGTGTACCTGAAATGCCAGGGCCTATTTTGATTCTCAGTCCAGTCCTGCCTCTAACCCATAAATAAGCATAATTAAACCCACACTGAATTGGAATAATAGAACACGTACACCCTGCTCCCTGTATACAAGCATAGAAGGAAGCAAATCATGACTATATACACTGACCAGCCTTCTGAGTGATACATATAAAAAGAGATATGTTTAGTGAGTGATGGAATGATCACCTTTCTACCACTATTTAAATTAACTCCCATCACTGGTGAGTAATGCTCAGCACGATGCCAGACAAAGTGATGGCTCCCAGCAACTGAAAGGTTAATATCACTTCTAATAAATCATTAATAGAAAAAGAGAAGCCATTCTTCAAGATAATCAGATATTGACAGCACAAGAATGGCGCAGCGGCGCTCTGCATTGATACAGGTTATGCGGTATAAATATTTATTTATTTCCCGTCACTCTGGCTGAATGCCTGCATTGATCTCTTATTGATAGTGTCAGCACTTGATAGGAAGCAATGCAACCCCTGTTGGGAGTCTTTAATCCCTGCATGCTCAATCCACATTTACTCACTCTGACTGAGAGAGAATCTAGCTAATGCAAAGTTACTCTCAGGTGGTCTCTAATAAATACAAGTTACCCCATTGACTGCCACTAAGAGTTGTGCTCACCATGCTGGCAATAAAAATATAAGGAGTGACTGCAATGCCAAATTATGAAAGGTCCACTTTATTGGTTTTGAGCAGAAGGGTACAAAGCTGAACATAAAAATTGTTTTGTGAATAATGAGCGAATTTACCACGGTTTTTGCAAATTTTGTGGAAAATTCGTGAAGTTCGCAAAAACAGGCAGTCGGACAGTTTCATGAAACATTTGAGAAAAATGTCTGGTTTTCGTGAGAAATTGTAAAAATCGGAACTTGATACCTATATCCAAGCTGACGCTGTCATTAATGACAATGGACAAATTTGTACCAGGTGAATATATTGACCCATCACTATTTGTAAATATTAACATAGTATAAGTGTTAGTGCCTGAACTGCTGTTGGTCTTTCTGTCTTCTCCACCATAATAACCTCATGGCTAACTTTCCCTTTGACATACAGTATAGCACAGATATACAATAAATATAATGAAAATAGCTTTGAATTGTGTCATATATCAAGTTTCAGACACCTGCAGGAGGCAATAGGCATTTGTGTGCTTCTGCCTAAACCCCCCCCCCCCCCCCCCCCCCCCCCGGATTGAACCACCAAGCTGCTCCCCAATTGGGTGCATATATGCACCCCTGCTAATTATACCACTCGCAATAGAGTGGAAATAATGGAACATGTGAGATGCTTAATACTGAATGTACATTTGAACTGAATAAGGTTACCACCTTTTCTATGTAAAAATACTGGCCTACTTATATTTTTATCTTTCATTCCTATTCATAACATCGGCATCAAGCATAATTTTGTTGGCAATGCAGGAAAAATATCAGGTGGCAACCCTAAAAGGGAATTGTGATATTCAGCATGTGGTTATCTTACAATGAGACATCTAGTAGCATAAGTGTTAGGATAAGAAACATAATAGTCACCCTTGACTGCTACCTATGTAATCACCACTGTGCATGTGCATTCTAGGGAGGAGCAGAATGTCATCAGGAGATGATTAATCGCATTAGATATGCTTAGTGTAGGAGATATAGGGTGAATAATATGTCACAGGAGATGACTGGAGGTGTTTTGTAGGGTGAGTAATGGAAAAAAGTAATGTTATTGGAAATTAATACTGAATGAATATCGGAACAAATAGGGCAGGCATGCATAAACACATAATTTTGTTAGTTTTGGATTAATCTGATACACGTAGGCACCCAACAGTATGGCGATATTTTATGTACTTCTTTAGGCGCTTGTGGTAGAAAGTAGAGAGGGGAATTGTGGGTGTTTGTAGTAGAGAACACATTATGCAGCCAACATGAATCAGGACAAGGAAAGGCAAAAAAATAAAATCCCATTTTTACTTTCTTTAATGAAAAAGAAATCTGTTTCCAATATACTTTAATTAAAAAATGTGTACCGTTTTTATAAGAAACCTGACTGTATGCAGTGAAATTCTCCCTTCATTTACTGCTGGGGGAAGGAATTGTCAGACAGTCCCTAACTGCTGGGCAGGGAAACAGTCATACCTATGAACAGCAGGCAGAGCCCCTGCCTTACTTAACAGCCATGCAGAACTCCAGCAGCTTGTAGTCGGCGACTGTGTAGAGATTTGTGTTGGATTTTAATTTTGCCTTTACATCCCCTTTACTGTTTCCAACTCCAGCTGAGGGGACAAAGATCATGGAGCTAGATTTAAAAAGATAAACTGGGATTCTTTTTGGAGGGTTAGTTTGCTGCAGCCACTGATTCTGCAACACAGGACCCAGTGCCGTATGTATATTCTTATTATTAATTATAAATGCTGTTTTGATAATTTATGATGATGCCTAAGCAGCCCAGATCACACTGAGCATGTGCACAGTCTTGGTCTTGCAAAGATGTATAACAAAGTCACAAGATGACAGCCCCCTGTGGCCAACTTTGAAAGCATAAATCATTTGGTTGATTAGGCTTGTGGTGCAGTAAGTTAATGTTTATGTTTAGTATACAAAATACAGCATTTATAGCCTTATTCTATTATAGACTTTCCTTGTCCTTTAACAGAAATGTTGTTATCTGGAACCAGTAAGGAGCATCATCCCATTCCACTACTCTATTGGTATAATCAGATGAAATATGCAAGAACAGAGCCAAAGTAACTGCAAGTGACTGCAATTTTCAAACTGGCCCAATCGATGAAACCACTAATGATGGTTTGAAGATGTCTGTTCTGATCACCTGTTTATAGCTGAAAGGGGAGGGGGCTACAACTTGGAGCTGGTCACTGCTCCTGTATAACTATAACCAACAAGGAAAAGTTGTGCTCACCACTAATTATTAAAGGGATCCTGTCATGGGAAAAAATTTTTTTTTTCAAAATGCATCAGTTAATAGTGCTGCTCCATTTCTCAAAAAAGAAAACAGATTATTTTATATTTCATTTTGAAATCTGACATGGGGCTAGACATATTGTCAATTTCTCAGCTGCCCCAAGTCATGTGACTTGTGCTCTGATAAACTTCAATCACTCTTTACTGCTGTACTGCAAGTTGGAGTGATATCACCCCCACCCAGCAGCCTAACAAAAGAACAATTAGATGGTAACCAGATAACAGCTCCCTAGCACAAGATAACAGCTGCCTGGTAGATCTAAGAACAGCACTCAATAGTAAAAACCCATGTCCCACTGCGTACTATTCAGTTACATTGAGAAAGAAAAACAACAGCCTGCCAGAAAGCATTTCCCTCCTAAAGGGCTGGCACAAGTCACATGACCAGGGCAGCTGGGAAATTGACAATATGTCTAGCCCCATGTCAGATTTCAAAACTGAATATAAAAAAATCTGTTTGCTCTTTTGAGAAATGGATTTCAGTGCAGAAGTCTACTGGAGCAGCACTATTAACTGCTACATTTTTAAAAAACCATTAGGCGGGGGTGCAATGAGGCTGTGACCACAAAATACATATAGACAAATACAAGAGGTCCTCTGCACTCAACCCATTATCAATATATTTAAGACATGGAGACATTTTGTGCATACAGCTACTAAAAAATGCCTTACCCTTTAAACAAAACAGATTTGGGATGAATGTGACGTAGTTGGCCAGCTTAAATATATTGCAATATATGGACAAACAACCCCTGTTGTTTAAAGGGTAAGGCATTGTTTAGTAGCTGTATGCACAAATGTCTTAAATATATTGATAATGGGTTGAGTGCAGAGGAACTCTTGTATTTGTGGACACTTTATTATTCTCCTATCATCCACTTCTGTTGCTGGACTCTTCAGGCTTTTATGTACTTTTCATCTGTGACTGATCCGTTTTTAAACCCCCCCCCCCCTCTTAGCCCTATTTTTTATCTGTATTAGAGGATTATCCAGTATCCTGTTATAGACAGTTATCTTGGAGAAGTTATTGAATTGTGTAGGTGTTTGTTGTCAAATAGGATCATGGACATGCATGTTCCACATGTCGAGTTTTATTAGTCTAGAAATCCTATACGGGAGTTGATTTAGTATCCATCTCACTACACAGGGAGGGCATGTTTGTTTCCTATGCACAGATAAAGATAATATGAGCCGTCTATAAGTCAATTGGTATTGATAATTGTCAAACCAAGTTAGTGACTACATAGGTGTATGCCTAGGAACTAGTTAAGCAGCTCAACCCTGCAAAAACCCAGCTGTGCTGTAGAGTTGTTGAAGGTCCCCGGCCCCTGCCCTCCCCTGGTGTGACCCTGTACACCTCAACTCTATCGTCTTAGCTTGACACCTTTTATCAAACTTTAATGAAATGACCCAGGCAAACAAATCGTCATTAAACTTTCCATCACTCTGTCCCTTGGTATCACCTTTTATAAATTGGACAGCAAATGTTGTATTGATCCTGCTGTTCTTGCAATTGAACTTGGATTGACCTGGCCTCTGTATTGTTTATGGCCCCAAGTTGCTTTGTCCTGACACTGTCTTTTTGCTCACTGTCTTGCTCTCTTACACCCATGTTTTCTTTTTTACCCTTTTATTATTTACTTTTTTTTCCCCTTTCTGATTCAGGTTTTGTCCCTCTGATTCTTTGTTGTCAATTCTCTCTATCATTTCCTCTCACCTCATTCTCACATTTAGGTATTTTGTTCACTCCTTTTCCCTCTTGCTGTGCAGCTTAATGAGCTTGATATCCAGTGCCGTGACATTCTGGGGGAATGGAAATGGAGGGACCTTGTATAAGTGAGTATGCTGTTCTCCTTCTGCTAAACACATAACACATCAATGAGAGAAAATTATCAAGTGCATTTGTACACACTGCTCTGCACATAATCTTCTGATTCCACCATTCAGTCATTTGTTTTCTGGAGAGGACGTAAAGTTGCAGAGGGTATTTCCATTCTCAGTATAATGTACATACAATTGTGCACAATTAGATTTACAGTATGCCAATTGGTCCCTGGAATACATGTTGCTTCAGGTGTAGACTGTAATAAAAACATCAAACATGAGTTATAAATAATATATTTGAGCTCGAAGCATGATGGGAAATGAAAAGTAGGTTCATTGTAATGTTTCAAAGCAAAGCCGTTCCACAATGGAGCATGCTGCCGTAATCATTAAGGAGGGTTGTAAAGTCTGTTTTACTGATGGAGAATGTCTTCATTTTGCCATCAAGCTGTTGCTCTGTATTGTGATGATTAGCTTTGCACCACTTGCTTCATCCAAATAGTTGCCTTGATTTAGAGTAAGTGATGGATTTTAGAGTAAATTTTGCTGCAGGTATTAGCCACATCCAAATGTATGTCCACATATTTTTGAAAGGCTAGTTCTTACATTTGCATAACATAAATGTAATTGAATAAAACCACATTTGTGAAGGAGGCACACACACATCTAGAGAGGCGGCTGTTAAATAACCAAAATGTATTACTCATGGTCTCCTGTAAAGTGTCATTAAGATTTACTGAACACAAGGATTTCCAGCAGCTTAAATGTTATTATAGATATAAGCTCTGTTCCGACAGTCAGCAAAGTATTTAACAATAGACATTAGACATTAAGTCTGGGGTCCGCAACCTTTTTTACACATGAGCCACATTCAAATGTAAAGAGTTGGGGAGCAATACAAACATTAAAAAGTCCATTGGGGGTGCCAAATAAGGGCTGTGATTGGTAATTTGGTATCTTTAATGTGGACCTGCAGCCTACAGGAGGCTCTATTTGGCAGTATACTTAGTTTGCATGCATTTAAAACTCGCTTCCAAGCCTGGAATTTAAAAATAAGCATCTGCTTTAAGGACACTGAGAACAACGTCCAAGGAGTTCGTGAACAACATGTTGCTCACAAGCTACTGGTTGGGGATCACTGACCTAAGCACATGAATTCACCATTTTGTGTACAACTGCTTTTAAAAAGTGTTAGGCTAGGGACAGACAGGGAGATTCGGGGAGATTCAGTCGCCTGGCGTTTAATAGCAGGCGACAATCTCCCCGAACGTCCTTCTCCCTGTCCGTCGCTAGTTGAAATGTAAAAGCACCGGCTCTGCGCACACACGGTGCGGCGATTTCCGGAATCGCCCGAAGTTTCCTCACAAAGTAACTTCAGGCGATTCCGGAAATCGCCGCACCGCGTGTGCACAGAGCCGGCGCTTTTACATTTCAACTAGCGACGGACAGGGAGAAGGACGTTCGGGGAGATTGTCGCCTGCTATTAAACGCCAGGCGACTGAATCTACCCGAATCTCCCTGTCTGTCCCCAGCCTTAGAGCTCAGCAGCAACACTAAGATCTAACACTTTCATCAATAACTAATCACTGATGCAAAGTTTTTGTTCAAGACTTTTAGATTTCATTGCAGAATTCTGCTGGAGCAGCACTATTAACTGATGCGTGTTGAAAAAAAACTTGTTTTCCCATGACAGTATCTCTTTAAGGGCAAGGCCAGATGTGGTGTTTTATGCTGCGTTTTTAAAAAAAACTCAGATGGGCTTAAATATGCATAAACTGAACTACCACTGAAACTAATGGAAAACCCACTATAGCAATTCTCACAGGGTGCTTGCAAGCCCAAAACCCGCCACGGGGAGCCAGTATTGGGGTTTTTTAACAGAAACACTAATACATCAAGAAACTTCCAAATCAATAGACTCTATGGGATCTGCATGTTTGAAACCACACTTTACATAAATACACAGCGTATTTTAAATATAGCATCCAAATTCTTGCACGATAAATTACGCATATACGTTTTTAGAGCATATTTTTGACACAATTAAGTTGTGTATTGATGTTCATTCCTGCTCCATTGTAAATAGCTTTTCTATTTCTAGCCAGTCGAATTATGGGGAATAGGAAGAATAGGAAGAAGTGCATGTTGGGAAAAGAAACCTACATGCTGAAAAACGCATAAAAACGCATGTTGACAGTTGTGTGTGGTTTCAGTGGTGTATTTACCCGACTGAGCTTTTTTAAGAACGCAATGTAAAAACGCCATGTCTGGCCTTGCCCTTTAACTTCGATTTTCGGAAAATGGTAAAAAAAAACAGAAGGCAATTGAAAAAAAGTCTTTATTTCTGGTGAACAATCTGACAATAACTTAACTGCAAAAAAGTTAAACAACCCCTTTAAGCCTCTCCAAATATTAGGACGTTATACTCAGAACGATCAAAAATTGTACAGATATTTGCACCCAATGAAGGTAATGATAAGTAGACAAATTTATCTGGTTGTTTCACACAATAAAATCTGCTTGTGTATGGCATCTTTAGGGAGAAGATACACATGACTATTCGTCACTGCAACTTTTCAAAAAATTCGGTTGCGCGACTTAACAGCTGCAGATTAAAGCACAAGTTGCCACAGTGAATTGCTGGATGTTAGCGGTATGGAGATCAGTCACCGCATTTCGTTTCAAAGGTCGTGCCAACTAATTTCCACCTGTGTCTTCACCCTTGCAGTAGTCCTTTACAAGATGGCTTATCATCTATCACCTATAATTACCAAGCCTGTGCCCTGTTGCCGTCCACCAGACGTCAAATTTAAATACACCCTCAATTTGTACATATTTTGCAAACATATACAGGTGTATCACCTGTTGAGTAACACCCCACCTATAGCCAACAAGAACCCCCCCAGCTCTCTTATCTGCTGCAGGGAAGCAGAGCTTGTCAGCAAGAGGCAACACGTGGGCAGAGTCTGGAGCCAGGGCAGGGGAGTTGGTGGAGTCTGGGTGGGGAGAGGGTGGAGTCTGAACAGGGAGTGGGCAGAGTCTGGATGGGGAGTGGGCAGAGTCTTGATGGGCAGTGGGCAGAGGCAGGAAATGGGCAGGAGGATGGGGATTGGAGTGCTCTCGGCCCCTATGAAGATTTTTAAGTACGCCATTGATATACACATAATAATTCCCAGATGCTTTTATAGTGATTATATTGTAACAAAAGGGCAGCCATAAACATGTGGTTTAGTATAAATGAATCAAATAGTTTATCGAGTCAACATTTCAGTCTCTCTCTCTGACATACCTCCCAACCAACTGTCCCTTTTTTTGAGGGACAGTCCCTCTTTTGAGAGCTCAACCCACTGTCCCTCATTTGTACTGGAAAGTCCCTCTTTTCTCTGCACTGAACTGCCAGAAAAAGAAACAAAGATTTTAACTTAATTGGCTTTTGGCAGAGAGCCCAGAACAGCTAACAGGTGCAAATAAGATGCTTTGTAACACTTTTGAGATAAGAAAATAAGTAATTGTAACAGTTTAGATAAGGAGAAATATTTTCAAACT
This sequence comes from Xenopus borealis, assembly GCA_024363595.1. Taxonomy (NCBI): domain Eukaryota; kingdom Metazoa; phylum Chordata; class Amphibia; order Anura; family Pipidae; genus Xenopus; species Xenopus borealis. The sequence continues at coordinate 27,291,870 of CM044436.1, read as the reverse complement.
TTCATAACCTGTCAAATTTAGTAAAATAAACATGGTAATTAGGGGGTGTGGCGACAAAAAATGGGCATGGACACAAAAATGTTGCCGTGCTGTGGGCAAAATAAATTTTTGTCCCTCTTTTAACTTCCAAAATGTTGGGAGGTATGTTGTAATACTTTTTGAGATAAGAAAATAAGTAATTGTACTTTCATAATCCGCCAAATTTTGTAAAATGAACATGGTAATTAGGGGGTGTGGCCACAAAAACGAGCATGGTCAAAAAAATTAGCCGTGCTACTTGTGAAAAAATGTTTTTGTCCCTCTTTTTACTTCCAAAAATGTTGGGAGGTATGCTCTCTGAGAGGTTAAATATACACACACCAATGAATCTCTGGGGAAAAATCATATTAAAAAATAAATTATTGATGTATACCTGGTCACACTCCTTAGTGTCCTCCTATTTTTGCCTGTTCACACTCAGGCACATATGCATCTATTACTAAACAAGCTGCTGCTCCGAGTGAATATAATTAAAAGTCAATGGCTTAATCAATTGACAGTGTTGTTTTTCAGGACCCTGGGATTAATGGGGCCAAGAACTTTCAAGTTGGCTGTCCTAGGGCTATTTATGAAACCAACATCTTGCAGGATAAGGTGAATTGTGGAACTTTGTGTAGGTTTGCATTTTTATTTCAAATTGCCATGTTGGACGCTGGATGCTTTACATGCTGCCATTAGCAAGGTCGTGAGATGTCTTGCTGACTCAAGCAGGACTTATGTAAAAGCTCCCTCGTTGCTGATCATGCAGTTTGCATGTTTGCTGCTCTGCTTATGCCATGGCTTGCTGGCTAGCATGAAGTGAAAGCATGTAGCTAATAGTATGTATGTGTGTCCTGCTGTTTGGTATGAGACTGGCAAAGCATTTGTGCCCATTTGTATTTGTAGCCTTGTGTGGCATTATGAAGATAGTATATTAGCTGGGCCCTGCAATTTATGCAGTGTCTGTGGTCATAAATCAGCAGGGAGACGTGTTATATGTTTGGGTCTTTTTGATATGGTACATCACACTCCATACAGACTGCAGTCTTAATCTGGACTCAGCAAGTTCAGGGCTGAAATATGGCAACCTTGTATTGATTTTACTGGGCTCAATTGGAGGAAAACTTGTTTGTGTAGCAATATCAACCTGTCCAGAACCCAGAAACAATACGCTCTGTAATTACCAGCTTGTTTCTCTGGGATAATAACATTCCTGAAAAAAAGGGAAAAGAAATAAAACAAACACCCCTCCTGCCATGAAACACTAGGGGGCTCGCTCCATTCCCCTGCCACTATATTGTTACGTGATAGCCCTTAACCGTCACGTATTTGACTCACCCTCTGGGTAAACACTTGGCAAGCCAGCTAATGACAGATACTGGTTCTGAGACTGTTACCAAGGAAACATATTATTTGCAGGACTGCTCAGTCTTCAGCACCCCAATATATGACCATAGTTGGCCCATGTTCTTATACAGGAATGGGACCTGTTATCCAGAATACTCGACACCAAGGGTTTTCCAGATTCTGTAATTTGGATCTTCATAACTTAAAGAGACACTGACACCAGAAATTAAACACTTTTTTTTCATAATAATGCCTTTGAAAGCTACTTTTAACTTTGCCATAAAGTATTTGCACAATGTTATTTACTTGTCTGATGTCCCATGTTCCTGTATGAGGAGGCTGCCATATTTTTGCAACAGGCATCCATTAGCATTAGAAACTCTAACTGACAGACTGAGATGAGACAGTCAGGTTGGCAAAACAGTCAGGTTTAGGAACATTAACAACTACTTATAAAAATAAACCTGTCAGCAAAAAAAAATGAATCCACTAGAAAATCATATAAGCATTATTAAACCCTGGTTTTGTTTCCAATAAGGACTAATTATATCTTAGTTTGGATCAGGGAGTGTTTATTATTACAGAGAGAAAGGAAATTGCTTTTAAATAAATTTGGATTATTTCATTATAATGGCGTCTATGAGAGATAGCCATTGTGTGATTCGTAGCTTTCTGGATAACGGGTTTACGGATAGCTGATCCCATATCTGTACTGTAAATCCTTAAATATATATATATATTATATATATATTATAAACTTATATCATACCTCTACATTTGATGTCCATTTTAGGACTTTTATTCATATGAAGGTCAGCATTCACAACACAAAGGGTATTGTTTCATTTGGGAATTCTGTTTTATTTTCATTGGACTGGCCAATGGTCTTTCCAGGAATTTCTGGCTCAAGGAGTCCAAACAGGTTATAAATTTAGACTCTACAGTCTCCAACTCTCAGGTTACTGTATAGATCCATTTGTTAAATGTATTCTTAGGGTACTATAAGGCTTCTTATCCTTGGTCAAAGGTGTTTTTGTTTGGTTAATCTGGCATTAGATATGAGTTTTTTAAAAGGAACAGTAAAGGCCCCCCATACACGGGCCGATAAAAGCTGGCGACAGATTCGGCAGATTATTGGCCTGTATGTGGGGCCATCCGACTGGCTTCCCCAATCAATATCCGGCCAAATCCCGTCGGATTGCACCCGCATCTGTGAGTGTATGTGGTGCTGTGATCCGATCAGCCTGCTATGATCGAATCAGCCCGATATCGCCAACTTCAATGTGGGAATATCGGGGAGAGATCTGCTCGTTTGGCGACATCACCAAACGAGCAGATCTCTGCATCTGTGGCCATCTTAACACTGATAAAACTGATCTGTTTGCTTCCGAAACACTACTATAGTTTATATAAACAAGCTGCTTTTTAGAAATGGAGGAAATTGAAAAAAAGGCATTATGACACAGGATAAATTGTGGATAACAGATAACACCATTATGTTCTACAGAACTTATCTACTGTGTAGCCTGAGCCTTTTCTCATTTGAATGGCTGCCCCTATTGCTACACAGCTGCTTATTTAAATAAAACAAAAGTAGTGCTTCTGAATCAGGCAGCAGTTTTACCAGTGCAGTGCAGTTTTATCACTTATTTTCTAAATAGCCTTGTCCTATAATGTCACTTATTGTTATTATTATTAGCCTTTATTTATAAAACGCCAATATATGCTTCAGCATTGTACAATAAACGGGTGTATAGGTTAAACATACAAAAACTACTAATAACCAAATATACTTCCAATATAAGGTGACCCATTGCTCGGCATAGCGTTCCCCGATAATGACAATTTCAGCTATTGAGCCATAGCCTATGTCACTCACTATTCCTTATATCCTTGTACAGTAATGTCACCCATTGCTCAGTATGACTTTCCATTATAACACCAACTATTGCTTTGTGTAGCCTTCCAATGTAATGTCACCAATTTCTCCCTATAAGGTCATCAGTTGACTCATGTAACAAGTCCATGTGTCACTTTTAGCTTTATATAACCTTTTTGCTTCATATAGCATTTTCCTCTTACTTCTCTGGTATATTAGGGAACTAAAACTATGGTTGAAAATGCTTTTTAATATTAGTTTTAGGGTGGCTGCTGTAGTGCTTCCCACTCTCAGCAACCAACATCTATTCCATTATCCTTCAGTACAATGTCAATACCCTGACACAGATCATATACATTGTACTGTGGGCAACAGGGCATTTGTGAGCTTGTATACCAGTACCATACAGTTTGGGTTAGTATAGTCTCTATATACAGTGTGGTGTTTATACAAATGGCCTGCAGGTGGCACTGTGCATACATAGGACTTTCTGTACAACTTGAAAGTGAAAGTAATGTAATGGCTGCATGACCTGCTAATAAAGCACTGTTATACTCTCCTCATCCTCGGTTACCAAACACAACAAATGGCAACAAGGATGTCTTTTCTACCTCTGCAGCAGCCTGCACCTTTTCTACCAAACCCTGGTGAGCCTACCATACCTTTTACTGCTTGGATCCGTATGTTTGATAATTACATTATTGCTGCTGACCAAGGGGAGATTTCTGCAGCTAGAAAGCGTGCTTTACTTATTCACTGCCTGGGAGCAGAGGGACAGCGTATATTCCATACATTACCATCACCTGATGATACTTATGAAACTGCTCTTACTGCTATAAAGAACTTTTTCGTGCCAAGAGTAAATGTGGTTGCTGAAAGATATAAATTCCGCCAACGTGGACAGCGTAATGGTGAATCCACAGAACATTTTGTAGCAGCTTTGAGAGAGCTGGTTGTTACCTGTGAGTTTGGGATTCTAACAGATGAAAAGCTAAGAGACCAAACACAACATACAGTGCCTCAGAAGACTTAGAGACAGAAGAAAAGTAGGTTTTGGGAGTATAGTGTATCTCATTTAAGACTGCTGGTTGTTGGAATCACAGCAGCCCTATTGCTTTAGTTTTCTATCTTTCATTTTTATGTTCCCAGGGTAACTCTTGACCTGCTATGTCTCCATATCTAATCCTACCCTTGTATTTTTCAGCAGAATGGGAACAGAGGGCTGTTTTTTTTTCTCACAGCCAATTCCACTATAATTATATTTTTCAGTACTGTAGTGTGCAGAAGCATAGACAAGGTAGGCAGCAAAGCAATAAACTATAGCTAATTGATTTAGCCAAGAAAAAAAAAATTGAAGTGCTGCAAAAGCTGATATATATATATTAGAAATCATGGAGCGGAAAACCTCCAGTGGAAGAGCTTGTTTAAAGTCATAAAAACTTTTTCTATCACCTTTAACAAGTCTGTATGTCTTTATTTGTTGGAGTAAATGAGGAGCTTTCACGTTTATTTGAATTTAACTTTCTTGCAAAACCAATTAAGCCTCAAACAACTGTCAGTGTGCGACATCCATCCCTTTCTTGCTTCAGGAACAGACATCTACGGTTCTGTGCCACTGTTTCACGGTCTAATTAAATGCAGTGCTAGGCCTTTGGCTTCTGTGTACAGTACATTCACTTTCCTTTCTGGTACAGATCATTGTCTTTCCAATTCTCAAGATCTCCTTTTCATCCAGCCAAGGCATTACTGGTCCTTCGCATTCATTTACTCCCCATAGAATTTGAAAGGTTTGTTTCTAATACTGTTAAACCCTTAAAGGGGAGCTAACGTCTAAAATAGAATAGTTTTAGAAATGCTGTATTTTGTATACTAAACATAAACATGAACTTACTGCACCACAAGCCTAATCAAACAAATGATTTATGCTTTCAATGTTGGCCACAGGGGCTGTCATCTTGTAACTTTGTTATACATCTCTGCAAGACCAAGACCATGAACATGCTCAGTGTGGTCTGGGCTTCTGTTGGCAGCTTTGGGATTGTCAAAAATGATCAAAACAGCCAAATAATATCTGCCATAGAAGCCAATACAGCAAGACTGATAATAATAATCAGAATATACAGACTGCACTGGATCTGTGGATACAAATCTCTACATGGTTGCCGACTGCTCTACAGGGAAACAAACAAAGCTGCTTGAGTTCTGGGAACTCCCTCCACCCTGCTGTTTGAAAGTATGATTGTTTCTTTGCAGAGCAGTTAGGGGCCATCTGAAGTTTCCTATCTGCAGCTGTAAGAGCAAGTTAAAGGGCAAGGAAAGTCTAAAATAGAATTAGGCTAGAAATGCTGTATTTTGTAAACTAAACATAAACATGAACTTACTGCACCACAAGCCTAATCAAACAAATGATTTATGCTTTCAAAGTTGGCCACAGGGGGCTGTCATCTTGTAACTTTGTTATACATCTTTGCAAGACTAGACTACATACACATGCCCAGTGTGGTCTGGGCTTCTTAGGGATTATCATAAATGATCAAAAAACAAAGCTGCTTGAGTTCTCCATGGCTGGTAAGTAAGGCAGGGGCTCCCCCTGCTGTTCATAAGTATGACTGTTTCCTGCCAGAAGTTAGGGACCGTCTGACAATTCCTATCCACAGCACTAAATGAAGGGAGAATTTCACTGCATATCAGGTTTCTTATAAAAACGGTAGACGGTTTTTTAATTGAAGTATATTGGAGATAGATTTATTTTTCATTAAGGAAAGTAAAATGTGATTTTTTTGCATTTACACCCCCTTTAAATGAATAGTGGCACTTTCCTATGAAAATCCATAGGTTTTTGTACTAATTCCTAAATAATTGCAGCAAAGCCCACCAAAACCTCCCCCAGCCCAGCGTGATTGACCCAACTGCAGAGTATTCTTTAGCCTAGTTGTAGTGTCTGCTCAGTTAAAGGAGACATATGGGATACATAAAAAAAACTCTAATTTTGTAGGCAATAATCAGTAATATATAGTGTTGCTTTTACATGGTACTAAAAAATTTATATTATCTTTAAAAATAGCCCCTTTATTAGAGCTCCCTATAGATGTTCTCCGGTCCCTGTCTGTGTTTCAAATGAGGGGTGGGTGTGTCCTAACGGTCCCTGCCAGAAGCACATTAGGAGGGGGACAGCCAATCATAGCCCTGCAGTCACACAAGCACAGACAGGCTTCAGTTCCCTATCAGGTCCTGCTAGCTGCTGATTGGTTCCTGTCCTACAGTGCAGTGAGCTGAGAGCAGCTGGCTCCCCTGCACAGCCTGGGAATTCAGGGAGCAGGAAGTGGAAGAGAAGGGAGGGATTATGCAGGGTTTTGCAGAAATATTCAATCTAAGCCTGAAACACAACTTTTTTAAGCACAATTCTTCTATAGCTAAATGAGTATAATGCACTGATACATTTTTATTTTTTATACAATATGTCTCCTTTAAGTATTGCTGGGCTGGGAGGCTTAGGGGAACTTTTGGTCAAAAATATTTGGCTGCTGCAACTCTTTAGTAATATTAACAAGTTTATATTCATTTCCATAAGATCCTTAGTAAGTTAAAATAAATACAGTAATGCAGGAGAGTTGCAGGTTGAATGTGGGTGTATATTCTCTCTGCTGGTTATATTTACATGTGGGCGGCTAAAACATTTAAAAAACATTACTATCAGTTTTAATATACTTTGTATAAAATTCTATGTCATTTAAAGGGACACTATCATGGGAAAAATGCTTTTTTTTCAAAATCAGTTAATAGTGCTGCTCCAGCAGAATTCTGCATTGAATTCCATTTATCAAAAGAGGAAACAGATTTTTTGATATTTCATTTTGAAATCTGACATGGGGCTAGACATATTGTCAATTTCCCAGCTGCCTCAAGTCATATGACTTGTGCTTTGATAAACTTCAATCACTCTTTACTGCTGTACTGCAAGTTGGAGTGATATCCCCCACTCCTTTAAGTTCTATGGTCAACAAACATCACTCACCAAGGTGATAATTTAAGTATGTTTAATGTTTAAAGTAAGTTACAGTAGATACATACAAATTATCAGATGTTTAGCCAGTCAGATGTATCATTGACAGCCTATTAAAATTACTGCAACATGTACCAAAGTTTATATATATATATATATATATATGATGTGTCTGTATGTGTGAGAGTAAATGTGTTTCTGTGTGTGTGTTTGTCCTGTGTGAAAGTGAAGGCAATCCATATACTGTATATCTGGAAACATAATCTCATTCCAGACTTGAGGAACAATTGGGTGTGTGAATGGCAAGTCTTGAGTGCACAAAGGAAACAACATTTTACTCAGAAGTTGAGTATAACCAATTTTCCATTATTTAACATACTCCCATCAAGGGGCAAGGTCAGCTATGGGGAAACCTCTTAGGGCTGTTAATCACGAGCGGTTAAAGCTGTGCTCCCCTGCTTTCCATTTTGTAGCATTCAGCTGCAGGGGAGCGCAGGAATAGACGCAAGCAATTCTTTTCAATGGGGCTATACTCACAAAAAAAAAGTAGGTGCCGAACGCAGGTTGAGAGGCAACATTAGGGTTGCCACCTGTCCGATTTTGACCCGGACAGCCCGGTATTTTGAAGGGCTGCCCGGGTCAATGCTTCCTGCCCGGTTTTCCAAATAAGGAAAACCGGGCAGGATTAGCTTGATTGACGCAGCGATCTGCCAATCAGCGATTGCGGCGTCATAGCTCCGCCCACCGACGTCATGGGCCCGCCCCCATGTCCGGGTTCAGCCTGTGGAAAAGGTGGAAACCCTAGGCAACATGCTGCATTTTTCCTGCATTTGGTGCCTACATGCGCTTGTGTGAGTATAGCCCCTTTGAAGAGAATTGCTTGTTCCTAGTCCTGCGATCCCCTGCAGCTGAACGGAAGGCAGGGGAGCGCAGCTTTAACCGCTCGTGAGTAAGAGCCCTTAGACAACTGGGTTCTGGTACGAAGAACCTTCAGGTTAATTGCCCTCCCGTGTTCATCTTCAAGTCGATCATTCTAGCCTCTGCCTGATTGCTATAGTAAAAAAATAAACCAAATACTGAACTAAAAGCTAAATAATAAAAAAAAAATAAGACCAATTGAAAGTTGTCTCAGAATATCCCAGTATACATCATACTAAAGGTTAAACAGTAACAACCCTTATAAAGTATGGGTCTCATTTAAATGTTTTCACTTCCCGAATCCTTCAATTTTTATACAGTGTGTTCACCCTACACAGATCAGTAAATATAGGAGAGGGGATCAGTTTATCTGCCATAGAGGAGACATTACAATTACTTACAAGCAGTTTAGATAGAGATCTCAAAGCTTAACCTAGAGTTTAATTTGTAAAAAAAATTAATAAAATCTGTCAAGTCCAAATAATTGCAACATTTTTACAAAATGACCTCCTTTTTTTATTTCCCTGTAGCTTTACTTAAAATCTGAGTTAAATCCTTGTCTCCCCAGCCTTGTACCTCTACTGAAGGCTTCTTAAACAACAGAGCTCCTGGTCCTGGGTAGATAGATGGAGGGTGAGCCTTAGGAAAGCATCTTGATGAAACGGTTCAATTAAAAACACAAGCATTTACATGGTGTAATTTCCCTAAATTGCCAGCCAGTCCCTGCAGACGGCAGTGTTCAGGGGAATTGATCAGTGCATTGATTTTGGCTGAAGATGATAAATTTCTGCTGGTTAGTTTAAGTCATTCCGCACGGGGGCCTTGGGCTGCAGCACTGAACAGCTTCTTTATCGGATGCTTAAAACAGGACTTCTTTCCCAAGGCTGCTGGGCTATTCTCAGCCATTTCTATTCCCAGCCCCTCTCTTACGCAGATTATTTTTGCTTCGCTTCTGTATGCAGATCAATAGGTGATTGAAACTGATTAAAACTTAGGCAACCAGTTACCGGCACCAGTTTAATTAGAAGCAGGCTGATTCTTAAATGAAAGTACTTTCTTAGGTTTTGTTTTTTTTTCTTCCCAATGCATACTTAAGCATCATGCAAAATAAAAAAAGCACATTTACAAGTTTATGCTAGAGCTCCCCGGAGCTTGGCAGGTGCATCTTGCGCATTTTGGAATTTCTACTGAAATCTGACCTTCTGACTTTAAATACCACTGTCTTATTTGCCCCAGACGTTTCTGTGCTTTTCTTGGAGTTGTTTGAATTCAGAAACACTCTATTAACAAATTGTTGTCACCTCTAGCAATAAAATAGGAATTAATTGCAGTTAAACTACTGCTTGTACCAGCTTGTCATTTAAATGCTCATCTCCAAACTGTGGTTTGCCAGCTGTTACTGAACTCTGTTCCCAGTGTTCTGCACAAGCCACCCACTATATATCTTTTGCCGCTGTCTCCCATAATCCTTTGCACCACTGACTGCCAGAAGGTGACGTTTCTCGTTCAGCAACTTCATAATCCCCATAACACAGCAAAGGGGTATAATGTTGTTTTCTGTTTGCCCTCTGCAGAAAAACAAATTGGGGCAACCACCCCATGCAACCCCCTTGCCCAAAGTGAATGGATCTAACAGTATGGTTGCAAGAAAGACAGTGCTGGGGTATGCTGCAGGCTTCCTGAGCAGTCTCAGGTGCTTGGGACTAGGGATGCACCGAATCCAGGATTCGATTCGGGATTCGGCCTTTTTCAGCAGGAATGAATTGAAATTTTTTTTCCATGAATGACGAAAAATTTATGATTTTCTTATGTTTCTAAAAAGCTCTAAAATGTGAGATTTATTATGTGTAAAAACCATGAAAACCTCTAAGGCGAAAAAAAAAAAAAGTTGTAATTTGTGGAGGTGCTGTAGAAGTCAATGGGAGGTGCGCTCATCCGATTGACCATTTTTAAACCAATAAGAATTGGTTTGCTATAGAACTCAAATTTTTAGAGCATTTTGTGGTATTACTATTTTTTTCAGATCATTCAGTTTTTTTTTGCTCTTATTTTTATTAATCAGAGCTTTTAATAAATTCAGTTGTGGTTTTAGAGTTTGTTAGTTTAGTCGTGTTTTCAAAAACCTCTACAACCCCTAAAATCACACCTTTAATAAAGCCTCCAAGTCTGATATGCACAAGGTAAAGATCAAGAAGCGTTGTCTTCCTCCTATTCGCTTGAATGCGGAACACCTGACAGCACCATTGTTTTACAAATTAGTTAGTATTTTCAGGTTGAAAGCCCTGCTTCTGGCACTGTTGCATCTCTGCCCTTTGGCTCAGATCAAGTGTAGTATCTGCTGTCACTTTCCCTCCTCGAGGCAGACATTCCTCTTGCCAAAGAGCCTTGTAGCTATAGAGCCTGTGCTTTGGCGCCCCGGGTTTTGCACACGTCAGCAACCCTGATGTTACTAGACTACAGCTCTCAGTAACTTGAACGCTTGATAATATAAGTATGCTGGGAGTTGTACTCAAACAGCAGAAGAAAGTGAAGTTGAGCAGTAGTGTTTATTCCTTTTTATGCCTATAATTATGCATTTCTTTTTTTATTTCTATTTTTATTTCTTTTCTTTGTTTTTTGTCCATTTTCACATTGGCCCCCTTTTTCTTTTGGTCTCTCGTTATTCCCTTTTCTGTCTCTTCTCGTTTTTCCATACCTTCTTCTTTTCCTCTCCTCTTTCTTAGGGAGCCCTCCAATGGGCTTCCCCGTCCCAAGTTTACATATCCCGTCGGATGAAGGACTGCATTGCTTTGTTGATGTGGTCCACAATCCTACCGCCTGTATTCTGCTAGTTGTGATCTGAATGCAGGGCCCAACGAATGGATAAGCCCTGTATCACCCACCTCAAGGTGGGCATATAAGGGAGATCCGCTCATTTGGCGACCTTGCCAAACAAGTGAACCTGTATCTGTATGGTCAGCTTAATTCTTTTCTCCACCAAAACCCAAAATACCCCCCCCCCATTTATGGCCTTCCATTTTATCACCCTTTTTGATTTCCCCTTTTATTTCATAGCCCCAGTTTATTCTTTTCCACTTATCTTGCCTCTTTGTTTTGATTTGTAAATTATTAAATTTTTTCTTATCCCATAGCATTTCTTTTTTATATGTCCCTTTGCTCTCCCCTTTCACTTAATCCTTCCTTTCTCAAATGCACTATCACCCTTCTAATTTCTCTGTTCTGTACTCTCCTTCTGTCTTACTGTTGCTTTTAAATTCTGCACTCCCCCTTCACCTTTTGTTCTCCATTTCTTTTCTCTTGTCTTTGCATGAAGCTGTATAAGCCTTTACCTTTTAGTTGCAAGTGATATTTTCCTTTCTTATATACAGGCAAATAAGGGAGCTGTACAACAACTGAACAACGGAGAGATTCAACCAGCCCTCACCTAGCGCCAGTGTTACACCCATGTTTGCCAGCATGTAAGAGCACTGCATAACTCTCAAGCCAGCAGATTCTATAGCATTTGTGATAGTGGAAGTAACGGAGAAGCGGTAGGAGACAGAGCAAAAAGCAACAGATGGCACCACCGCTTCAATTTAGCAGACAGCAATACAAAAGTATTGCCACTAGTGCACAGTTCCTCCATCTATCTTGTATGAAAGTGACCACAAACAGACATTACTGGTGACTGAATCCTGACATAGAAATGTAATTTAAGAAGAGCTCACCCCTTCTGTAATCCATCTGAGACCATGTGAGGATTTAATGGTGCAAAAATGGCTGTGCTCCTGATCATAGTATAATATTGTCATTACTTCTTTCTTCATTTTTGATAACCACTTTGTATTATTTTACCAAGTAGACCGTCGATACTGGCTCAACAATGTTCAAGAATTGCGTATGAAACTGGAAGTGATCAAGGCTCAAGGGCCTTCCATCATATACATGTAGAGATACTGAGATACATGGAGATACTGAGGAGGTTTTTCCTCCTTTGTCAAAGGCTGATGTAGTTCCAAATTGTGAACTGGTATGTTCTAATAGGACCAAAGACCTATCATGCTACAACTGACCAATACCAACTCAGAGCCTATTAGAGGAATTGATTAAAGAATACAATATGTTAATTCTGTAGTCTTCCCTTGCCCAAAATACCCTTATACTTAGGGCCACAACAAACCTTCCTAATACAATTGTTGCTGTTCTGTTGTTTTAGTAAGGACACATGAAAATGCTGCCACAGATTTGTTAACACAACTTTTTAACGCCTGAACATGTTGGAGATTTTTAGGCTCAACAAAGCTCTTTTCTGTTTATTATTTTTGAAAATGTAATCCTGTCAGGCATTGTCTGACCCACGCATACTTGTTAATGATTTTAGGGCCATACAGGTTGGTCGGGAGTTGCCAGTAGGAAGAGTTGAAATTCTCCTCTCTGGTATGCAAATATTGCAGACAGACAGGTAATTACTACAGCTGCTACAGACTCATTTGAAGGCCTGGCTGTTAAGTAACATAGAACTACGCGGTGCTGGTGTCAGTTACAGTGAAACTAGATCTACTATTCAGCTTCCTTTAATCACTTTACAGTTAATGTTTGGGGTAAGTCGAGGCAATTGGGATCCCATGCTCAAGCCAACACATTCCCTTTCCTTCCCGTTGATACATGTCCTCTGCCTGCTCCCTCCTTTTGTGACCCAAATCCTCCCCATAATTAAATATTTAATTGGTACTGTCAGTGATCTGTAAACGAAACCAGGCATGTTCCCTGCATGGGAAACTTAACCCAAGCCTCCACGGGTGAATTGGCACATGCCATAATTAAATCATTATGCTACCTCTCTTAATTGGCTGGGAAACAGTAGAGCCATCCTCTGGATAAAGGGTCCAGTTTCCTAACAAGAGAATTAAGCTGGCAAACCTCCGGTAGAGGAAGTGTTAATTAACTCCCTCTGATTTTTTTACCTTTTCAGTTGTTTTTTTGTCTGTGTTCTCAAGTTGAGTTTAGATCCATTATCAATTTTGGAGATGGCCATCTCAATAATACTGCCTTGTGAATCAGGTGTGAACGGCTCCAGTCCTCATGCAGTGAAACAGGCCAGGCATTCAGTTTACCCTCATATAAGGAGAGCAAAGTGAGTTAAAGCGACAGACTTGCAAAAAACTAATTGGAGATATTTTTAAATCCTTAATTCCAATAAGGGATTGAAAAGCAGAGATTCCCCCCAGAAAGTATTTTTGTACGTCGCCACTACTCTCAGTCATGAATTGCTATAATGATGATCAAATGGATAAAACATAGCTTTCATTTATTCATTATTTAATTAATCTAAAATACATATGGGAACCATTCATATCTGGCATCTGCGTTCACTAAAATGCGTTCTAGAAGAAAAGCATTAGAGCACCCATATAAGGGGCCCTCTGATGGGCACACCCAACCAATATCTGGCTGAGAATTGGCAAGATGTTGACTGGACAGGTTTGATTTTCCCATCAAATTATCACATTGTCTCAATGATGTGGCCCTTGCTCCAGTGGCTCATATTTCTGTTGTAACGATGGGTCTCCGGTGAGCTATAACGGCACATCCATTATAATGTAGGACTGGCTAAATAGTTGGTGGTGAAAAAAAGAAATGTCCATCAGATTAAGGGCAGAACTACATGGTAGACTTACCTGCGTTTCTGTCGGGTCTAAGGCTGGGCAACAAAACGCCTACATCAAGTCGGATCCGACAGGAACAAGGTAAGTAATAGGAAGTTGGATGGTGTCGCAATGGTGATCCAACACAACACGATTGTCAGATGCAAATGTGTCTGCATACGACAATCGTGTCGGATCACCGTCACAACACCATCTGACTTCCTATTAATTACCTTATTCCTGTCGGATCCGACTTGATGTAGGCGTTTTGTTGCCCAGCATTGGATCGGACGGAAACACAGGTAAGTCTGCCATGTAGTTCTGCCCTAACTCTTTCATCCAAGTGACACCTGCCAGTAATTTGAAGAAATCATAAACTCAAGGGGCCCCACCAAAGTTTTCCAAATGAGGCCCATCATTTTTAACACCAGGCCTGGCAAAGATACACTGGAGTGAAACAGATGTAATTTCTTTGCATTAGGTACAGCTTATTTCTATAACATAATTTTGCATCTCTTCTGACCTACTAGTATTGTTTATATCAGATAACTTGACCATTATATAGCGGCTGTTGGACAACTCTGTTTTATAGGACACCCTCAAGGATACTTTTTCCCTGTGGCTAAACCACAGCTCTCATCATCTTTTGAATTACGTATATATCCTAATCTTACAATATGCTGTAACGCGGTACAAGTATGGGACCTTTTATCCAAAATGCACAGGACCTGGGGATTTTCCGGATAAAAGATCTTTCTGTAATTTGGATCCTCATACCTAAAGCCAGCCATAAACTTTAAGATCCGAGCGTTTGGCGACATTGCCAAACAAGCGGATCCTCACCCGATATGCCACTAACGGCAGAGCTATATCGGGGGTAATTCAAATGTTCGGCCCTATGGCTGAACAATTGGATTATGACGAGGGCAATGGGCTCCGACGGCTCGGTCGGGGAAAAAAATCAAACCTTCCTGATTGATATCGTGGCCATATTTCGATGGCCAATGGAAGCCCCCATACACGGGCAGATAAGCTGTCAGATAAGCTCTATCAGCAGCTTTATCTGTCTGTGTATGGCCAACTTTAGTCTAGTATAAAATGATGTCAACTCCAATAAGCTAGTTTTGCTTCTAAGAAGTTTTAATTATATCTTAGTTTGGATCAAGCACAAGTTAATATTTTATTACTACAGAGAAAAAGGAAATCATTTTTAAACATTTTTTTTATTATAATGGAGCCTATGTGAGACGGCTTTCCGTAATTCAGAGCTTTCTGGATAATGGGTTTCTGGATAACTGATCCTTATATTATACAATAGTGACCATTTATCACTTGCTAATTGCATCACAACATTCTGGAAGTTGTTGGTTAGACCAAATGAATATCTGCAGGTTTGCTTTATATAAGGTGTGTGCACATAGTATACTTTAAATGCTTTAGATTTCTTGCTTTAAATTACAGCATTCATTTGGCAACTAAAGGCCCTTTACAGCTCTCTTTTATCTCAGTGCAGACTATCAGTGAGTCTTATTACTTACGGAGTTGAAATCTGCAGCTAATATTTCACTTCTCATATAACCTTGTTGATGAATCAATTATAAAGCCAACATTAATACAAAAGTACAAAGTTAAATAAAAAGTATCTACAGGTATGGGACCTGGGGTGTTCTGAATAAGGGATTTTTTGTGTGTAATTTAAACATTAATTAAACCCGATAGGATTGTTTTGTCTCCAATAAAGATTAATTATATCTTAGTTAGGATCAAGTAGAGAAAAAGAAATCATTTTATAAAAATGTTTGAATGATTAAAATGAATGTTATGTGAGATTGCATTCCCTTTGCTAGGAGTGTTCTGGATAACAGATCCCATACCTGTAATTTCCTATGAATCTGATCAGTAGAAGTCAATTCATTGGATATCCGGTGATAACCAGGAAGTGTACAGTAGGAAAGCCACTTTCTAAACCCTTTCTACAGTGTAGAATCATTGGTCCAGAACTTGATAAAGGAGAGATGCTGTGCAACAGTAATTTTGTTTTCCTATTTAATAGAAAGAAAGAATTGCAATCTCAATATTTAGAACTTAAAGGGGAATTCAATCCCTTGGGCACTAACCCCTTCCCCCCAATCCCACCCCATCTTCTTCAGCAACGTCTTCTTCCTGGATCCGTCGGTGCTTGGTGGCGCATGCGCAGTAGGATGCATTTGCCGTTTTGTACTACTGCACATGCACCGAAAGTTCACGAAGTTCGCCTATTAAACTTCGTGAACTTCGGTGCAGGGGCAAACAAGAAAAGGAAAGCATAACCACTTCTCTTTTGTCTTCACAGAGCGTATCATGTGCCAAGTGGGAAGATTGTGGCTTTAAAGGTCTCAGTTTAGTCACTGGGCCACACACAACCCAGCTCCAAACCTGTAAATGAATGTTGTGTCCCAAAATATACCATTTATTGGAGCTCCCCATGTCGGTGATTCAAATGAGGAGTGGTCACATCCTAACGGTCCCTGCCAGAAGCACAGGAGGAGTGGGATAACCAATCACAGCCCTGCAGTCACACAAACAAAGGCAGGCTTTAGTTTCCTATTAGGTCAGCTTAACTGCTCAGTGGTTCCAATCAGTGTCGGACTGGCCCACCAGGATACCAGGAAAATTCCCGTTGGGCCCAGGTGTCAGTGGGCCCTCATGCTGCTAATTTGGCCAAGTTCATGGCCATTCCCTATTTCTAGAGGCTAAATAGATATAATAATAGATTATAGTATGTAAAGAAAATACACTAGGAGAATAGAGGTTGAATGAGTAGTGGAAGAATAATAGTACTGAGAGTGGGCCCCTGGTCTAAAATCTTTTGGTGGGCCCCTAGTGTAAGGTTTTTGGGTGGGCCCCTGATGTCCCAGTCCAACACTGGTTCCAATCCAGTGCAGTGAGCTGATTGCTGCCGGCACAATTCAGCGAACAGGAACTACAAGAGAAGGGAAGGAAAATTAGAAATTTTGCAGAAATATTCAATAAATCATCCTGAAATACTATTTTTCAAGCACAATTGATAGTGCCACATTGCAAAATCGTCAAAAACATATTTTATTTTAAAACAAGATAACCCCCTTAGGTAATCTGGAAACCAAACATGTTCTGAAAGGTCAGGACTCATCTTTTGTCCTCTGCACCTATAAGTCTTTCTCCTGGTTGCTGCTCATGTATGAAGAGAAGCTACAGGCTCTAGTAGCAGAGTAAAGGTGTAAAGGGGAAGTATAACCCTTTCACAAGGCAGCTTAATCTTCACCCATGCCCTGCAGTGTTTTACTTACTGTAGCAGACAATTATGTCTCTGGTGATTAAGTGAATTAAAACTGAACTGCAGCCTCAATTGACCTGTGATGTTTGAGTTTGTCCACCGAGTCAACACTGACAGCCTGTGATAGATGGCCTTATTTGTACCTGTATTTTTTAATTGTCTCACAGTGATTTAAATAGAGCAGCGCAAGTGAATTTGAAATGGGCATATCAGAGATCTCCTGCACAAATTGTCAGCTTAAGTGAAAACTTAAAGGAAAACTAAAGTCTACAAGAGAACACAGCTAGAAATGCAGTATTTTATTTGCTGAATGTACTGTACCAGCTCAGTACATCAGGATTCATCACCAGAGTTGTGGACACCCATGGAAAAAAATTTTGGTCTGTAAAATAACATATTGTCAACCCCCCCCCCCCGACTTATGTTGTGCTTTAAATGCTTTGGTTTATATGCAGCTATGTAATGTGAATTTAAATTACTTAAAGGGATACTGTCATGGAAAAAATAAATTTTCTTCAAAATGCATCAGTTAATAGTGTTGTTCTTAGTTATCTGGTTACCTTCTACCAGGCAGCTGTTATCTTGTGTTAGGTAGCTGTTATCTGGTTATCTTCTCATTGTTCTGTTAGGCTTAGTCCAGATGGGGAGATTCGGGGTGATCCGTCGCCTGGCGACGGATCGCCCCCGAATCTCCCTGAATAGCTAGGCACCGGCATAGCTTAAGAACGCCGGCGCATGTTCACATGGAGCAGAGCGATTTTAAAAATCGTGCCACTCCGTGTGAATAAGCGCAGGCGTTTTTAAGCTATGCCGGTGCCTAGCTATTCGGGGGCGATCCGTCGCGGCGAGAAGTCGCCAGGCGACGGATCGCCCCCGAATCTCCCCGTCTGGACTAAGCCTTATTAGGCTGCTGGGGGGAATGGGAGGGGGTGATATCACTCCAACTTGCAGTACAGCAGTAAAGAGTGATTGAAGTTTATCAGAGCACAAGTCACTTGATTGGGGGAACCTGGGAAACTGACAATATGTCTAACCCCAAACAAAATTATCCAGCCCAATTAAATCCATCCAGGATGCGGCATCCTTTCAAGAGGATCTTGACAAACTGGCAATCTGGGCAGCTAAGTGGCAAATGAGATTCAACGATGATAAATGTAAAGTCCCTTAAAGGAACAGTTCAGGGTAAAATTAAAAACTGGTTAAATAGAAAGGCTGTGCAAAATAAAAAATATTTCTAATATAGTTAGTCAGAGAAAAATGCAAACTGTAAAAGTTGGAGTGACTGGATGTCAAATATAATAGCCAGAATCCAACATCCTGCTTTTCAGCTCCCTAAATCTGAGTAAGTCAGCGACTTGAAGGGGGGCCACATGGGACATAATTGTTCAGTGAGTCTGCAATTGAGCTTCAGCATTCAGCTCAGATTCAAAAGCAACAGTTATGACCCGTGTGGCCCTCCCTCAAGTCACTGATTGGTTACTGCCTGGTCACCAGGGTAACCATTCAGTGTAAACAAAAGAGAGCTGAAAAGCAAGTAGTAGTGTCCTGTTCTTTTAGGTTAGACTTACAGTGACTCCAGCCTTTATACATTACATTTTTGGCTAACTAACTATATTGAAAACATTTTTTATTTTGCACAGCCTATCTATTTACCCAGTTTTTATTTTTATACTGAACAATTCCTTTAATGGGACTGCACTAGGCAAATCCATTATGGAAAAGGACCTTGAAGTCCTTGTAGATGATAAACTTGGCTGTAGCAAGCAGTGCCAGTCAGCAGCATCAAGGGCAAATAAGGTCTTGAGCTTTATTAAAAGGGACATAGAGTCACGGGAGGAGGGAGTCATTCTTCCACTTTCTAGAGCACTTGTAAGGCCACATCTAGAATATGCCGTACAGTTTTGGTCTCCATCACTCAAACAGGACATTATTGTATTAGAGAGGGTACAGAGAAGGGCAACTAAGCTGGTAAAAGGTATGGGAAATCTTAGCTATGAGGAAAGACTGGCCAAATTGGGGATGTTCATGCTGGAGAAGAGGTGCTTAAGGGGTGATATGATAACTGTATAAATATATAAGGGGGTCATATAATAATCTATCTAATGCTTTATTCACCAGTAGGTCTTTCCTGCTGACACAAGGTCACCCATTCCGATTAGAAGAAAAGAGGTTCCGCCTAAATATTCGGGGTTTTTTACAGTGAGAGCTGTGAAGATGTGGAATTCTCTCCCTGAATCAGTTGTACTGGCTGATACATTAGATAGCTTTAAGAAGGGGTTGGATGACTTTTTAGAAAGTGAGTCAAGACAAGGTTATGGAAGATAGCTCATTATACAAGTTGATCCAGGGACAAGTCCGATTGCCATTTTGGAGTCAGGAAGGAATTTTTTCCCCCTCTGAGGCAAATTGGAGAGGCTTCGGATGGGTTTTTTTTGCCTTCCTCTGGATCAACTAGGCAGTTTAAAAAAAAGTCAAAAGGTTGAACTTGATGGACGTGTGTCTTTTTTCACCCTAACTTACTATGTTACTACGTGTATGACAGATTTCAAAATTAAATATAAAAAAACTGTTTGCTCTTTTAAAAAAAAAAAAAAAAAAAAAA
>CM044436.1:27256771-27272096 GCA_024363595.1 Xenopus borealis | reverse complement strand
TTTAAAAAAAAAAAAAAAAAAAAATAGATTTCAGTACAGAATTCTGCTGGAGCAGCACTATTAACTCATGCGTTTTGAAAAAACATGTTTTCCCATGACAGTATCCCTTTAATAAAAGCTGCCTGCTCGTCACAGTCGTGCACTTTCTGGCCCATTTATGGGGCCCAGCAAGGGGACTGCCGACCATTATCTGACTGATATTGGGCGGTTTTAAAAGATCCATAAGGGAGTTGACCATATAGACTTGTTCATGCCTTCCTCCCCCTGATGTCCTGCATTACTTTCACTTTGATCTGATGCGTTTGTCCCTCAGGCCAAACTATCCAATCAGGATATTTTTCTGCACAATAAGTCATAATAAAGTATTTTAATAGTCTAAGAGTGGGCTCACTTATGAGAGAAATCAGGAAGATTGTATTAGCAATGTTATAGCACCAGTCTACTATAACATATATTATAACAGCCTCCTCAAACAATATAGCACAAGACAGGCTGGATCCACATCTGTCCATTGATATATTTCCATGGTCATTATGTGTGCAGATGCCCCATGTGATTGTATTCTTGGTGCTGGTGTAAATTAAACATGTGAACTGATCAGGACAACTAAATGGGTTTAACAAAATGTAAAAAAAATGGGTTTGATGGGGAGACCTCTGTACCACACCAGAACAAAATTGTTTCCAGACAGAAATTAAGTTTTATAAATACGCTGTGTATTGTTTGATTTTGTATAGTTTATATAATCTATTGAACTCGTTTGGTGTGACTGAGGAGAGTTGCAGTTTATCTAGATTGCAATTATTAGTTGTACATTTAAAGGAGAAGGAAAGCTACGGAGGCATTTAATTGCCAATAGATTAACTGCAATAATGCAAGCTAAAATGTTAGATTTATTCTGTAGAATGTTTTACCACACCTGAGTAAGAAGCTCTAGAATCTCTTTCTGTTTGTTTCGGATAGCATCTGCATTATTAGCTTTGTGTGACATCACTTCCTGCCTGAGTCTCTCCCTGTTCACTTATAGCTCTGGGCTCAGATTACACCAGAGAAGGGGGGGTAAGAGGAGCAAACTGAGCATGCTCACGCCCGGAGCAAGGAGGTTTAAGCTGAAGGCAGGAAGTCCATGTGTACACAACAGAAGGAAAGAAATGCTGTGTTTGTTTTGAGAGAGGTCTCAGATCAGTATTAATTTGAGGGTTTACTGGTGTATTTATATAGACCAGGGGCATCCAACCTGCGGCCCGAGGGCTGCATGTGGCCCAGGATGTATATAAATGTGGCCCAGCTGGAAATGCTTGGTTCCTGAGGGAAAGGTTATGTTGCAAAGCATATAGGAATAAGCAGGAGGGGGAACTCTGACCATTGTCCATTTAGTAGTAATAATAATATAACAACAATAAGTCTATTCAATATCCAGGTGTCCAATATTCCAGTGTATAGCTCTAACTGGTTATCCAACTGGTATTGTAGTTCTTTTCTTTCATTTTCTTTACTTTTACAAATCAAAAGTGTTGGTGTATTTCATGTGTGGCCCCAGACAATTTTTCTTTTTCCAATGTGGCCCAGAGAAGCCAAAAGGTTGGACACCCCTGATATAGACCTTCCTGATAAAGCTTACTTAGTTTTAACCTTTCCTTCTCCTTTAAGTTTAAAGTGGATTCGGTAAAACTTAAATTCAGCCCTATTTATCAACCCTCAAATTTTTCTGGTTGAGTTTTTAAAGGGGAAAAACTGGAATTTTTAGAGGAAAAATTCAGAAATTCCAGCTATGGAAAATATTCCAGCTAAAACCCAACAGCAGATGGTTTCTTTAACAATTGGAACATGTTTTGTACCTTAAAGGAGAATTCAGCCCTGTAATAAAAAAAACACCTGTGCCAAGGTGTAATTATAAAGTATGGGGCATTTCCCCGTGGGGGCAGTTAGGCTGGAGGAGGAGGGAGGGTCTACGTGGGGTGAAGGGTACAGGTTTTTTATTACAGGGTTGAATTCTCCTTTAAGGATTTTCTATAATTTCAGGCTGTTTCAGGCTGTTTCAGGCTGTTTGCGCTGCCTGTAATGAAACCCAGAGATTCTGCTCAGCAGGGACAAAGATAAGAAATGTATCAACTAAATGCAGGGCCGCCATCAATGGGGCCAGAAGAGGGGCCCGTCAGTGCTGCACTTTAGAAAAAACCAGGCCCCCCTTGAAGGAGCCGAAGACATGTGGCTGAAATGCGCAAGTGCTGAACTCTGACGAAGTCCCGAATAGGCGAAAACAACCGTAAGTGAAGTCTTGAAGCAGTGAAAAACCCAAAGTCCTTAAAAAAGCAGAGATTAAAGTCCGGAAGCAGTGAAAAGACCGAAAGTCCTGAAGCCATGAGTTCAATTCTACTGAACACCAATGTGTGTGTGTTTTTTTTTTTTATCCCCTGGCCACCAATGTATTATTTTAATATTCTTTAGGCCCCTGCTACCAAGGTTTTCTTTTCTTTAAATATTTTTTGGGGCCCCAACTTTTTTTAACTTGTACAGGGGGCCCTGGTGCCAATGTTTTTTGTTTTTTTTAAATATTTTTTTGGGGCCCCATTTTTTTTAACTTGTAAGGGGACCCCTGGCGCCAATGTTTAAAAAAAAAAAACTTTTATGGGGGGCCCTGGCGCCAATGTTTTTTTTTTTTAAACTTATAAGGGGCCTTGACCATCAATAGCTTTTTATAACTTGTGTGTCTGGGAGGGTTACTTTTTTAGAGCTGATGTCTGTGTAGTCTTTTAACTGTGATGTGGAGTGGGCGGGACCAGGGGGGCTTTGGTGCCATGGTGGGCCAAAATGTTGTTGTATGGAGCCCCTTGATTTCTAATCGCGGCCTTAACTAAATGTATCAATTTAGAACAGTTTACAGGGTCGCCAACCCTCCCTTTCCAAATTTGCTTCAGAAGGTGAAAAATTATATTTTACGCTTCAATATTAGAAACACAGTCACTAATAGAAAATGGAAAGTCATTTGAAAAAGGTGGTATTTCTGGTGATCTAACTGAAAACAACTAGTTGTTTGAAGGTGAACAACTCCGTTAATGGGTGGCTAATTAGGGTGTAATATCTGTATATTTAGAAAGCTGTCACATTGGAAGACCTGGGCTGTACATGTGTGCCAGTGAGACCCTTAGCTGATTAATGTAGGTACAAACCTGAATGCAGCAGCAAAAAGTCAGAAGTGTAAGAAAAAACAATTTATACCTAGCCTGCAGGAATGGTAATGGAGAATATGGGAATATATCACAGGACCCCATTCAAACTGGTTTGCCCTAAATAGATCCCAGGTCTCATTTATTTTGGCATAGTATATTGACAGGTGTGCAGTACTCTTATTTTGTATAACATGGAAGACATATGTCTAGTCCAAGATTTCTGTAAAATGGAACATTGCTTATGATATGAGCAGGGCTACGTTGTATTTTAATGTCCCTTATATAGGCTGTGACTTAGGAGAACAAAGTTATTGCACCATCAAGAAATGCCTGACACACTGTAAGTTAGTTTGGTCCATTGGATTCAACTTTTTACAACCTACTTATTAGTTGATCCAGAGGAAGTCTTCTTGACGCCAAGATGGTAGTCTGAGCAGTCCCTGGGCCAACTTGCACTGATTAATTTTTAATAACGCTATGCAAACATGGAACCTCCTTTCTTCTAATCACAATGGGCGCCCTCGTATCTGCTGGAAGGACATACTTGTAAATAAAGAATTAAAGTAATTATTATTTTGCATTAAACTATATGTTTTAATTGCAGAGGTTTTTGGTAGTAACTTTTTTTGTGGTAAAGAGATTAACACAATCTAATCCTACTTAATACTTTTGAAGTCTGTTGAGGGCTCTACTGTGTCAAACAACATGGCAGATCCCACTCATATGTATCGATCTGTAGAGATTCTGTTCAGATGAGTAATTATTTACTGCACATTCAAGGGTAAATAAGGGAAGTAATAATTCCTGCATATACATAGGATAAATATTATTTATATGAAAGTGAGGGCTTTTGATTAGGTAGGCACTATCACAAAAGCAAAAAAAAAGACAAACAAAATGTAATACTTACAATAAAATTGCAGTATTACTAAACCTTGTTTGTGTGCTCCCCATTAGAACGTAATAACGTAAGTGGCCCCTTTGCTGGCGAAGCAGTTTGACCTGTCCCCAGGGAACAGTCCCCCCCCCCTCTCCGGCTGCACCTGACAAACGTTAAATGCTTTTCATACTTTAATTGAGTAAAATTGCTATGATGTACCAGCAAATTATATATATTTTTTCTGTGTTTTCTGAGCCGAAAAAAATATAAGTGAGTGGAGTTGGCAAATGACTATTGATTTGAGAAAGTGTGTTTTAAATTTCTCTTGGCAGCTCTGTATTACAGTTACAAGCTGGATTAGTCAGAGTGTTTATAAATAACCCTAAAGCAAGCTTTTGATTGAAACAGGTTGCATCTTAGTCTATTTCTTCTCATGCAATGTTCTGAAATTTTATTTATGCCTTTGCATATCCTGTCTGTAGATTTCTCCACCCCCCCCAACGCTTCATATAAATCTTCATTTATATGTCTGATCTGATGGCTGCACAGATATACAAGTACATTGTATAAGAGACACATCAAGACATCTCTAATTCCTTTTTCCTTTGTGTCAGTGCCTGGGGGTCTCTAACATACAATAAGAGAAACACAACGAGCAATACAAGGGTTAAGTTCTAGTATGGGTATGATGGGCTTTCATCAGCCTTAAAACATTTACGTCAGAATCCCCCCCACACACATACACACACACACACACGCTTTTCAGTGCGATTCTCTGTACATAATTGGGTTTTAGGGAGCGTTTTTTGTGGAAAACCGGATTTCCATCTGTACTGAATTTTTGGATGGCGAGTTTAGAGAAACAAAAAATATAATATTATTCCTGGGAAATTAACAACTGGGGCTAATGCAGAAATTGAAAGTTAGTTCAAGCAAAGGTTGGCAAATGCCTGAAAGAGGCTCATTTTAGAGTATTCTGTGTCGCTTTTTCCCTAAAAATCTTTCCATAACTATAGCCTGCACCTCCTTTTTCCACAAGCCAGTTGGTTGCATATTGTTCAGGAAGATTCCAGAGCAGGTCCTTGGTAGAATTGCTGTAAGCCTGTGTCTGGCTCAGGCCTCGACCTTTGCCATATTTCTGTTGTGTGTTAATATGATATTTGGACTCGGAGTCTATTATATTGTAATGATTTTTTTGGGGAAGCTACAGTTGATACACGATGGGGAAGGAAAGCAAGTTAAAAAAAAATGTACATTTAGTTTGATGCAGCCATCTATAGGTCAATATAAGAATGCCACACATTTTGTCCGATTTAAAGGCAAAATATTGCCGAGCTTATTTTGAATTCATAGACCATATGTGTCTTGAAGGAACCATTCATTTACACTCTATGGACATTTGTGAGATTTCTTTCATTAATACATCATAATCAAGCAGTGTCGGACTGGGACACCAGGGGCCCACCCAAAAACCTTTGACCAGGGGCCCAACATAAAACCTTAGACCAGGGGGCCACTCTCAGTACTAATATTCTTCATCTCCTCAATCAACGTTCTCCTAGTTTGTTTTCTTTACATACTATAATCAATTCCATTCCATCTATTTAGCCTCTTTGTACTCATAGAAATAAGGAATGGCCATGAAATAGGCCAAAAGTTTAGCAGCATGAGGGTCCACTGACACCTTGGCCCACCGGGAGTTTTCCTGGTATTCTGGTGGGCCAGTCCGACGCTGTAATCAAGCACACCAGATTTAATTTACAATAGATCATTTACAAAATAATTTACTGCGGATACATTATGGCCCTCATGGACATGAGTTGGCCTGTGTCCCTTAGCCACTAGCCAGGAATAATAATGTCATCACTCAGTGCAGACACACCAGTAATCTGTGTATTGCTTTTTTGCACCAAAAGCTTTATTGTGCCATTCCAATATGGATGAGCACTGAGATCCGCCAGTCAGGGGTAAAATGTTCTCAGTTCATTCAGCGTTAAGCATTGTCCATTCCCTTGCATTTTATTAGTCAGGAGTGAGTGGAAATTTACAACCCTGCTAATAGCCCCTCAATAGGAAAATTAGCTGTAGAATATTTTGTTTGTATTGTAACAAGACTTCTTACTGGGCTGAAAAGGGACTCTGTATGAATGCCTAGTTCTTCCATTAGTATTAAAAAGCTCTGTTTTAGTGAACACATGTTCAATGTCTTGAATGCCGAACTTTGTAGATCTGTTTAATTCTTATTATATCTTAGTAGCGTGTGGTATGTCTGTTCAAAGGTATTGAAAGGCTTGACTCATGTGTGGAGCTTAAAGATATTGCACAGAGGTAAGTTTGTTCTGTAAAGGGGAACTAAAGTCTAAAATAGAATAAGGCTAGAAATGCTAAATTTTGTATACTAAACAAAAGCAAGAACTTGCTGCACCAGAAGCCTAATTTAAAAAATTATTTTTGTTTTCAAAGTTGGCCACAGGGGGCTGTCATCCTCTAACTTTGTTAAACATCTTTGCAATACAAGACGCCGCACATGCTCAGTGTAGCCTGGGCTTTAGCTGGGAGGCTAAGCGTAGGGATCATCATAAATGACCAAAACAGCACAAGTCAAATAATATCTGTGATAGAAACTAATTCAGCAAGACTGATTAATAATCAGAATATACAGACTGCACTGGGTCTGTAGATACAAATCTCTACACAGTCGCCGGCTGCTTTATAGGGAAACAAACAAAGGCTGCTCAAGGTCTGGCTCCCCTCTGCTGTTTGAAAGTTTGATCATTTCCCCGCAGAGCAGTTAGGGATCGTCTGAAGTTTCCTATCTGCAGCAAATAAAACAAAGGTAGAATTTCACTGCATACAGTTAGGTTTATTATAAAAACAGTACACATTTTTTAATTAAAGTATATTGGAGATAGATTTCTTTTTCATTAAAGAAAGTAAAAATGGGATATTATTTTTTTGCCTTTACATCCCTTTTATGATTAGGATATTCTAAATGTGCTCCAGACATGTTACAGGAACTAACATCTCATCTACCAACTACTTGCACTGCAATATGGAAGCAGCCTGAAAATTTCAACACCCCCAGAGTCTAATCAGGGGTATCAGAATGAAATAAGATAAGAAGAAGGTTGTAATATTTCTACAGTTCCACAATTTTGGGGGAAGCTCGTGATGAAATTGTCTGTGAATGTTTCCAGAGCATCCTTCTTGTCTTCAGCCTCAACAGTGGGTGACTCTTTCTTTGTGATTGGTGTGAAAGGATGCACCCTGATAAGCTACACTGATGCCAATTTTTTTATATTCAATTTTGAAATCTGACATGGGGCTAGACATATTGTCAGTTTCCCAGCTGCCCACAGTCATGTGACTTGTGCCTGCCCTTATGAATGGAACTGTTGGAGCTGTTATCTTGTGTTAGGGAGCTGCTATCTGGTTACCTTCCCATTGTTCTGATGGCCATAGACGCAAAGATCCGATCGTATAAATTAAGTATTTGTACGATTTTCGGACCGTGTGTCCATCTCCCAACCTGCCACTAACCTTCAGATCAAATAAATTAGTAAAAACACAGATCACCGGATGTTCTGCCCCTGACAGGGATCGTACGATAGTTGTGTGCGACAAAACCTGGTGACAGTCTCCCACTGAAAATTGTACGATCGGCAATACACGCAGGGATATTATTGGCAGCCGACAAAAATTTTCTAACCTGTTCGATCGACCAAACGGCCGATCTCCGTCGGATGAAAAATGTTGGGACTATCCGCACATGGTCCAAAATTCTCGATTCGTACGATCAGATTGTTGCGTCTATGGCCAGCTTTAGGCTGCTGGGGGAATGGGAGGGGGTGATATCACTCCAACTTGCAGTACAGCAGTAAATTGTGACTGAAGTTCATCAGAGCACAAATCACATGACTGGAGACAGCTGGGAAACTGACAATATGCCTAGCCCCATATCAGATTTCAAAATTTAATTTTTCAATGCTCTTTTGAAAAAGGGATTTCAGTGCAAAATTCTACAGGAACAGCACTATTAACTGATGTGTTTGAAAAAAACATGTTTTCCCATGACAGTATCCCTTTAAAAAACTTTTGTTTTTGTTTAAACTGAGGTGGGTAATTGTTTCATAAGCAGTTCTTGGTCGACAAGGTTATTTCGTATTTGTATCAGTAGAGATGATTTTTAACATCCCCTACGGCAAGATATTTTCTTAAATTGTTATGCAACAATCTCTCTTCAGTGATAAGAAAAATTACACATATATAAGAAATGTAATCTTATTATTTTCATTTAATAATGGTTCCATTTAAGCAGTGGTTTGACCTCCTGTAGTGCTAAAGAAAATCTTGGTATATTTAGTGGCAATTGAGCAATTCACTCTATGGTTCCCCTTTGCAATATACACTTTAATGCACAGCAGGTACAGTCTGAAGCTCAGAGTATTGGGTGATGCCGGTGTATTCGCTGTGACTGAATAAATGCTCTGTAGGCTAATGACTTGCGCTACAAATGAGCACATTTTTAGGATTATTAGCTCATATATTTCATATAACCTAAGTCTATCTAGTTTTATATTCAACTTAAACTGCCTATACAAATACCCATATAGGCTGCCAAATCTGAAACAAATCCGTGCGATTCCAGAAATCGCCGCGCTGCGTGTGCATTGGCGCTGGCGCTTTTTGACTTAAACAGGCGACGGACAGGGAGAAGGCAGTTCGGGGAGATTGTCGCCTCGCAGAATCGCCAGGCGACAGAAACTCCCCGAATCTCCCTGTCTGCACCAGCCCTAAAATCATTGCAGCTAATTTCTGATGTGGTGTTGTGAGTGAATAGTCCATGACAAATACAAGGGATGATTGAAGATCGGCAGTGCAGTACCCCAGTCTGATGCATCTCTTCTGTAGAGAAAAACAGGCTTAAATTAAGCAATTTCATTCATTGGCGGTGCATAACAAATTGGCAACTTCCACTTTCCTTGACTTTTAAGGCTGATGGCACAGATTTGCCCTGCTGGATGCCTGCCATTGATGTGAATGCCAACTGGTGTCAATATTCATCGATATTGAAGGCAACAGTCAGCAACCCATGTGGTGAAAATATTACGCCACTAACCTTAGGGCCATGCATGTTTCGTTTACCAAAGTCGACCGAAGTTTCCTCATGAGGCAACTTCTGAAAATAAAGTGTGGCATGTGCTTTAGTGCTGGCGATTTTTCATTGTAGAGGATGGGATTGTCGCCCAGAAGAAGAGGAGATTAGTTGCCAGGTGAATAAATGTCCCTGAAACTGCCCGTGTATCACAAGCCAAAAAGTAGCTGCTACTAGTAGCTCTGTGTGTCCTCAACTTCAAGGGATGCCCTTGTGTCCTTTGGAATAAGATTATTATATTTATTTATTTATATGTACTTTGTGATTATATCATCCTGAAATATCCCCTTCCAATGTAAACAGTCCCATCTCACCCAACTTTTATAACTGTTGCCTTTTATTTTACTTTTGGGTATCACATTTCACCAAATACGAAAATGACACGAATCAGACTTTGAGAACATTCATCTCAATTGTGGCAGAATTTATGATTTCTTAACCATTTTAAGAATGGGCCACTTGGGTAGTTTGTGTAGTGATTATTATTTAAAAAGAGTAAACACAGTTGTTTGACAATAAATGGCTTCAGCCAACCACTAACCATGAGTGAATCATTCATATTCTATGAAAAATGGTTAAGAAATCATACATTCTGCCAGGGTATGTAAACTTATGAGCACAATTGTATGCTGAAGTGCAAAAGCAGTTGCGTTAATTTTAACACATTGACTGCAATTGCATCAGGTGCAACTACCCAATGTGACTGCAATAACACCGTAGGGGGGTGGGGTTTGGGGGTGGGTGCTGCTTTATGGGAAAAATAAACATAATGGTTCTGCTCTGAATTGCCCTTTACTTGCTGCACTTCTGGACATAAATGAGCCCTATAATGCTCCACTTAGAATCCTAGTTCAATTAGATAATGTATCATTGATAGTTACACTGTACCCAATCTTTTTTCCTGTTCTATATCCTTTTTGCACCCTACTTTAGAAGGTGTTAGACATTTATGGCACCATGTATAAAAGGGTAAATGCAACTCTTACCTGCATCTGTGTATAATGAATCCATGTTAGTGTTTTACACTATAGATGTAGCTGTAGATTATATGGAGTTGATTGAAAGGGCTTTACATCGATTATATTTAATGGCATACATTATATGTAGACCAGTGTTTGTTTTTCCCATCAGATGTTAAAACTTCTAACATGCTGGCCAAGTTGTGTGTGAAGTTGTGTGACTTTGGTGTGAGCACACAGGTGAGTCTGCATCTCCCTACTAGAAATTACTGAAGTGGAACTGTAGGTACTGCTGGGCACTATCTCTCTTTCCAGCAGTCAGGGGGTTAAACAGAGTACCAGATGATGTGGTAATTACAAATGGGATTGCAGCCTCTTTAATATGCGGCCTGGGGAGTTAGTCAAAGAGCAGTTCTGTCCAGACAAAGGAATGAAGTTGGGGGGGGAGAAGACTTTCAGGGGAAACTGTATTCAAAAATAATAATAATTAAAAAATGAATGTTGCACAAAACAAAGACAGTGAGGTTTGGGCAGGACCCTCCCCCTAAATTGTAATTCATTTCCATCTCAGAGCCTCCTCAGAGAGCACCCATCAAGGTGACCCCTGACCTTCCTGTCATGTCACTTTCAATAGGGCCCTCCAGTCCCCTCCTCAGCTAAAGACCACAAGACTCAGGGGGCCAGAAGCTATTCTGTAAGGCCCCACCTGCTGCACTGCCAGCCCTTCTCACACAGCATTTGCATGCTACTAGCTATGGCCAGCACATCACAGCATCCCTGCTCTCAATACATTATAAGTCTACTTCTCTAACCCATGTTGTACTATTTTATATTGACATTTCTTTCATAGCAGTTCTCTAACCCAAGCAGT
This sequence comes from Xenopus borealis, assembly GCA_024363595.1. Taxonomy (NCBI): domain Eukaryota; kingdom Metazoa; phylum Chordata; class Amphibia; order Anura; family Pipidae; genus Xenopus; species Xenopus borealis. The sequence continues at coordinate 27,261,061 of CM044436.1, read as the reverse complement.
TCTATATATATGCAGTTCTTTCATTATATTTAGTTATGTAGTCTCAACAGTCCTTGTCAGGGCCGGGCCAAGGTAGTTTGGCACCCTAGGTAAGGGGTTCAATCAGTGCCCCCCCCACCCCCGTTATGTACGACCATTTCCCACCTATTCATTTTTCCTTAAATAAAGAAACCTTATAACACATTAATGAATCAAACTGTACGTGTGCCAGCCAGCAGCACCCAAAAAATTGCTCCCAATATGTACCTGTGTCAGCCTGCAGACCAAATATTGTCCCCAATCTGTGCCTGTGCCAGCAGCACCCAAAATATTGCTCCCAATCTGTACCTGTGCCAGCAAGCCAAAATATTGCCCCAAGTCTGTACCTGTGCCACCAGCATTGCCCCCCAAGTCTGTACCTGTGCCACCAGATATTGCCCCCCGTCTGTATCTGTACTACCAGCCATGACCCCCCCCAAGTCTGTACCTCTGCCACCAGCCATTGCCTCCCAAGTCTGTACCTGTGCCACCAACCATTGCCCCTTAAGTCTGTACTTGTGCCACCAGCCTTTGCCAGAGCAGCAGCAAAAATATTGCCCTAGATCTGTGCCAGGCAAAGCTCAAGTAAGAGGGAGGTGGGGACTGAAGTAGAGCACAATGCTGCTGCTGGAGACAGGGGCAAAGTTAAAACTTAAAGAAATAAAAAAAACATTATTTCCCTTCTAAAGTGCGCCCCCCCATGACTGCGCCCTAGGCGGCCGCCAACTCTGCCTTCACCTAGTTCCAGCCCTGGTCCTTGTTTTTATATACATATCTCCTTCCACAATTCCTTTTCTAACCTAAACAGTACTTTTTGTATCTGAAATGACACCCTCTTCATCTCGTTTTCTCAGTAGTGCTTTTTTATATATAATTTATTTTCCAAAAGTTAATTCTGAAATCTAAACAGTGCTTTTTATAGCTAATGCTTTATCTACTGTTGGTTCTCTTACATTAGGGGGCAGATTTACTAAGGGTTAAAAAACCCTTGACTTCGACCATGGGAATAGTATGGGAATAAAAATCCTTCGAATATCGATTTCGTCGGATTTCACCACTATTGTATTGGTGGAACGATCGAATAGCAAAAATTCGATCGAATGATAAAATTGTTCGATTTGAACGATTTTATCCATTCGTTCGAATTTTTTTATTTGATCTAAAATAATGAGAGCCAATTCGATAGTTGAAACTGGCGAACTAGGCAGTCAAATAAAAATGTAAAGGGAAAGTTATTCGACTGTCGAATATTCTAATAGATTTTTATTTGAATTATTCGAATAATTTGATTCAATTGAACTTTCAAGATTCACTGGTTGAAGTGGTCTTCAAAAAATTAGAAAATTGGAATTCGAATCTTTTTGAAAATTTGATTGAATTTCAAATCCTTCATGTGAATTTGATAAATCTGCCCCTTAGGTGTCGTTTTTTTAAATCAAAGTTTTTCCTATACAGTTTGTTTTTCTTACATAAGATTTATTTATACGTGAAATGCTCCATCTGCAGTTTCATAAACAGTTATTTTCATATCTTTTGTTGCCCCTCTACAGTTAGTTCTTTCTAACAAGTGCTTTTTATATATCCAGTCCTCCAACTGCAGTTAGTTCTCCAAGAGCCTTAAAGCTATCTGATACAGACCAAGATTATAAGTAGTTTTTTCCAGGGAATTGTTAGAGGAGGAATAACAAGTCTATAACAGCAGACTCATATGACTGTTCTGCAGCATCGGTATTGACTAGACCAGTGATCCCCAACCAGTAGCTCGTGAGCAACATGTTGCTCCCCAAACCCTTGGATGTTGCTCCCAGTGGCCTCAAAGTAGGTGCTTATTTTTGAATTCCTGGTTTGGAGGCAAGTTTTGGTTGTTAAAAAACCAGGTGTACTGTCAAATAAGGTCTCATGTAGGCTGCCAGTCCACGTAGGGGTCATCAAATAGCCAATTACAGCCCTTATTTGGCTCCCCATCTCTTTTTATTTCTGAATGTGGCTCACGGGTAAAAAAAGGTTGGGGACCCCTGGACTAGACTATAATATCCACAGCTTCCAGTCTCGGCAGCTTCCACCCGAATATCAGCCAAGCAAATGCTTGATTCACTGGAACAATATTCTTATTTTCATGTGTGAAAGAGAGTTTTAATCATTTTCCGTTTAACGTCTGCAGATAAAGGCTCTCTATATTATTTTATTTCATCGTTTATTTTTTCATTTTCGTTCCTATTCTCCATGCTGTTGATGCGTGGATTAAATGAGAAATAATTACCCATTATATGTTCTAGCCTTTTTAACTAGTTTTCTTTTTGTAGTTGGTGAACGCTATTGCTATTTGTGGGAACAAATGTTTATATGGTGGTGAGTCCTAGGTTCCTGGGATGCCTAACCATGAAGGAAAGTGTGTCTGTAGGCAAGCCCCTGTTTCAAGAAGACTCAAACTATAGAGGCTACTCTAACAAGTGCATTTCTATTTTCTGTTCAACACTCACCACTGTTCTCTGCAGCTGCTAAAAAATATAGTAACAGATTTCATTGTGACAGCTGTAATGCTTTATTTGCCAAGTAAGGGTCCCTTGTGCAATATTAAACTTAGCAGTGCAATGTATTTCCAACTGCTGCATATTTTTGCACTTCCTCCATTGTCATAACATGTTTTCCCTTCATGTGATTGGAAATACACCAAAAAAAAGGTATTGCTATTCCATTAATGGGACACTGTTATGGGAAAAATGTTTGTTCCAAAATGCATCAGTTAATAGTTGCTGCTCCTGCAGAATTCTGCACTGAAAGAGTAAACTGATTTTTTTTTAATATTAATTTTGAAATCTGACATGGGGCTAGACATATTGTCAGTTTTCCTGCTGCCCCCATGTGATGTGTGCTCTGATATGCTTCAGTTTCTCTTTACTGCTGTACTGCAAGCTGGAGTGAAATCTCACCTTCCCTTTCCCCCAGCAGCCTAACAACAGAACAATGGGAATGTAACCATGCAGCAACTCCCTAGCACAAGATAACAGCTGCCTGGTAGATCAAAGAACAGCAAAATTCCAGTAAAATCCAGGTCCCACTGCAACACATTCAGTTACATTGAGTAGTAGAAACAGCAGCCTAACAGAAAGCAGTTCCATCCTAAAGTGCTGGCTCTTTCTGAAAGCACGACCAGGCAAAATGACCTGAGATGCACCTACACACCAATATTACAACTAAAAAAATACACTTGTTGGTTCTGGAATTAAATTTTATATGGTAGAGCAGATTATTTGCAGTGCAAACAGTTTAATTTAGAAATAAAAACTACATCAAAAATGATGACTGAATGCCTTCAAATGGCTAAATCTGACTTTGTGTGGGCCTAAAGCATTCAGCAGTGGAGTTGGGATTCTATTCAAGGTTAGACGGATTATCCCATAACATACTGGAAAATCTGTATGGCCAATAGACACATCCAGGGCGATTCCAGGAATTGTGCCGCCTGAACTTGCCGCCCTCTCTTCCCCACGGCGCTCAAAGGTGAGCGCCGAACAGGGGTGGGGGGGTCCACTTGCGCGCTGTGCACTAGAAGTGCCGAATTTCCGGGTTGAAAACCAGAAATTCGGCTCTTAGTTACCAGGAGCGGCATTTTTGCTGCCCCTCGTAACCAAGGGGGCGCTGCCGCCTGAGGTGAACGCCTCAACTCGCCTCATTGGCGGAGCGCCCCTGGACACATCAGCCTCTGCATTTGAGGAGAAGTCCCTGTAGGTAATTGTGTGCATACTGCTAGATCTCATAAAGTGATTTAGTTATGCTTCCAAACTGCTCATTGATATAGTCATTCAGCCTTTAGGTTGGACAGTGGAATCAGCCAGTGTGTGCCCAGAGTTCCTACTACAGGTCCTGTGGGTTTTACTATTCAGACAATTCCCTAAATAATGTTTAATAACCCACCAAATAAAGTGCTCTCTATTCTTACAATGTGCTGCCACATGTTTGAAGCAAGGATTAAAGTAGTTTTAGATAAAATGCCAGATTAAAACTGTATTTGTCTTAACCTAGATTCCAGGGCTTCAGATATATTAATTTGCCTTCAGTATTGTTTTTCCTCATTAATTACGAATGAGGGCAACATACAAGGTGATAAGGGCAAATATATTGTACCCTCCATAGTCCCACACAGCTGATTAACAGCAGCATGGCAATTAAATAATAATGATTCAAAGAATGTCAGGTTAAGGGCTTAACTCCACTAGGGATGTAGCGAACGTCAGAAAAAAAGTTCGCGAACATATTCGCGAACTTGCGTCA
>CM044436.1:27230997-27249541 GCA_024363595.1 Xenopus borealis | reverse complement strand
CTCTCCTGTCAGCAATAGCTACAGATCTCTCTCCTGTCAGCAATAGCTACAGATCTCTCTACTGTCAGCAATAGCTACGGCAAAGAATGATGTGTTAAAAAGTATTATGGGATATTTCCTGCCCTTGAGAATTTTCTGGTGAAAAAATACTTTTACGCCACTACATAGGTGGTCGGCAACATTTTGCATATATTCTCCCGTAAAGTTTGTATTTCACATATTTCGATGTTTAGTAAAATGGGCGTTAATGTGTACGTAGCGTTATTTTCTTTAATTGACATTACTGGCGACTACATATTCTTCTGCAAGAAAATTCTCAAATTTATATTTACTGCAGGTTAGTAAACTGGTGAAAACATATTCGGCAATAAATTTGCTTATATCTTGTGTGTATACTTTTACCGCGTTTTAGTAAACAGACCTCAGTGGCAGGTAAGTTTGTTTGCAGTGAGGAGATGTATATCATATGTATGTATAACACCCAGCATCATGGGGAGAGCTCTTTGAAGAAAAATACTGAGACACAACGCACATTTAGTAGCACACAGTGTGACTCTTAGTTACTGTTCCTTCAAGTTCTGACCTGAATAATCACCCAAAACACAGTCAGCTGGCACTAATTCCTTGGTTTGGTTTCTTGTACAGGGCCCCAGGTTATGAGACTGTTAGAGGGAGTGTGAGTCAGCCAGGTGCATTAGGGGCACAGCATGAAGCTCTGTCCAGGGCACAAAGCTTTCCTTACACTTATACCTTGCACTTATTTGAACTTGGAAAGAATTTAGAGCCATGTGTTGATTTACAAATGAGTGATTTCTCCTTATTCTTGTTCTAATTCCCAATCCTGTATTTTACAGCCAGAGCGTATTGCAGGAGAACAATATGGAATCCACTATGATGTCTGGAGTTTGGGCATCTCATTGATGGAGGCGAGAACTATTCGTATATAAGTAGGGTTGCCACCTTTTCTTGAAAAAAATACCGGCCTTCCTATATATTTGTCTTTTTTGCCTATTAATAACATTGGGATCAACCATCAAAAATACCGGCCAGGCCGGTAAAATACCGGCCAGATGGCAACCATATATATAAGTGAGCAGCAGCATTCCTGTCTGTGCAAATGCTGTAATGCGTCATATGTACCTCAGAGTTTCCATCCAGTAAAAAACAGCAAAATTAAATTTTTTGTGACTTCTGTTAACACTAAAATGTAGTACAGGCAACGGACCTATTATCCAGAATGCTTGGGACCTGTGGTTTCCAGATAATGGATATTTCCTTAATTGGGATCTTCATATTTTATTTCTACTAGAAAAACTTGTAAATATTAAATAAACCCAATAGGCTATTTTTTTTTACTTCCAAAAATTATCTTAGTTTCAATCATGTACAAGGTACTGTTTTATTATTACAGGTATGGGATCCATCACCCGGAAACCCATTATCCAGAATGCTCTAAATTATGGAAAGGTTGTCTCCCATAGACTCCATTTTAGCCAAATTTTTTAAAATTATTTCCTTTTTCTCTGTAATAATAAATCTGTTCCCTGTACTTGATACAAACTAAGCCTACTGGATTTATTTAATGTTTACATACTCTTTTGGTAGAATTAAGGTATGAAAATCCAAATTATGGAAAGATCCATTATCCAGAAAGCCCCAGGTCCTGAGCATTCTGGATAATAGGTTCCCATACCTGTATAGAGAAAAAGTATAAATAAAAAAGCAAAATAATATTTTTTTACAAATTTCGATAAAATTGAGCCTATGATAGACTGCCTTTTTGTAATTCAGTGCTTTCTGGATAATGGGTTTCTGGATAACTGATGCCTGTATAGGGGAAACATTTTGCACAATATTGAAAAAGAGATGCATTATAATATAGCAAGCAATACAGACCAACATACTTTTCTTGTGATTCATATAAGTGTAAATCAAGTTGACAGTTTATTAGCCTGTGTAGAGGGAACTATAAGGACCTGGCAGACCAAAATCTGGGCTAAAATTGGATACAGCATATAATGAATGATTGTGCACTTCTGTGCTCAAATGAGCAAATAAACCTGCATCACCCAACCTGGTGTGGAATTTTCAGCTAGTGTATGCAGTGTCGGACTGGCCCACCAGAATACCAGGAAAACTCCCGGTGGGCCAAGGTGTCAGTGGTCCCTCATGCTGCTAAACTTTTGGCCTATTTCATGGCCATTCCCTATTTCTATGAGAACAAATAGACTAAATAAATCGAATAATTGATTATCGAATGTAACGTAAACAAATTAGGAGAATAGAGCTTGAGTGAGGAGATGCAGAAAATTAATACTGAGAGTGGTCCCCTGGTCTAAGGGTTTATTGCCCCTGGACTAAGGTTTTTGGATGAGCCCCTGGTGTCCCAGTCCGACACTGAGTTACTTTCCTGATGACAGACACAAAGGGACATACATGAATAAAAAATTAATAATATTCCAAAGTTTTTCCACTGGTCAAAATGGGAGGGTAGTGCGAAAGATCTTTCAAGGAGACATATGGGATACATGAAAAAACTCAAATTTTGTAGGCAATTATAAGTAATATATAGTGTTGCTTTTACATGCTGCTAAAAATTAATATCTTTAAAAATAGCCCCCTTAATAGAGCTCCCTATAGATGTTCTCTGGTCCCTGTCTGTGTTTCAAATGAGGGGTGGGTGTGTCCTAACGGTCCCTGCCAGAAGCACAGAAGGAGGGGGGACAGCCAATCACAGCCCTGCAGTCACACAAGCAGAGACAGGCGTCAGTTCCCTATCAGGTCCTGCTAGCTGCTGATTGGTTCCTTTCCTATAGAGCAGTGAGCTGAGAGCCGCCGGCTCCCCTGCACAGACTGGGAATTCAGGGAGCAGGAAGTGGAAGAGAAGGGAGGGATTATTAGGGGTTTTGCAGAAATATTCAATAAATCAGCCTGAAACCTAATTTTTTAAGGCACAATTCTTCTATATCTAAACGAGTATAATGCACTGGTACATACTTATTTGTAACATAATATGTCTACTTTAAGAGCATCAGATATGCAGATAAAAACAAAAATAATTATTTAACCCTATCTGATGATTCAGCATTAATGTTACGATGTTCAGGAACCGTCAAAGGTGCCCAATCAAAGTTTCTGTCCTGTCCGATCGACAAGACGACCAAAGCTTTTTACTGATATCGGTCCCCTTGACCCCCACCACACATGCAATGATTATCGTACGACAGATCTTTCATACGATAATATCGGTGCATCTTCCACTTTATAGAGCACTTGTAAGGCCACATCTAGAATATACCGTACAGTTTTGGTCTCCATCACTCAAACAGGACATTATTGTATTAGAGAGGGTACAGAGAAGGGCAACTAAGCTGGTAAAAGGTATGGAAAATCTTAGCTATGAGGAAAGACTGGCCAAATTGGGGATGTTCATGCTGGAGAAGAGGTGCTTAAGGGGTGATATGATAACTATGTATAAATATATAAGGGGTTCATATAATAATCTCTCTAATGTTTTATTTACCAGTAGGTCTTTCCAGCTGACAGGAGGTCACCCATTCCGATTAGAAGAAAAGAGGTTCCACCTAAATATTCGGAAGGGGTTTTTTACAGTGAGAGCTGTGAAGATGTGGAATTCTCTCCCTGAATCAGTTGTACAGGCTGATACATTAGATAGCTTTAAGAAGGGGTTGGATGGATTTTTAGCAAGTGAGGGAATACAGGGTTATGGAAGATAGCTCATTATAAAAGTTGATCCAGGGACAAGTCCGATTGCCTTTTTGGAGTCAGGAAGGAATTTTTTCCCCCTCTGAGGCAAATTGGAGAGGCTATGGATGGGGTTTTTTGCATTTTTGAACTTGATGGACGTGAGTCTTTTTTCAGCCTAACTTACTATGTAACTATGGAAACCTTAACACACAGAATAAGTAAGTTGGGTAAATAGTTAAAAAAAAATGTAAAAAGCAATATGGATGGAGTGGGGAAAAAGGGGGCTTTAGGCAGATATGGGCGTAAATATGATAAATGTATCCTTGTCCATGAGACTAAGGCTTCCACACAGTACACTGCATAGCAATGTTTAACTCCTGCAGATGTATTTTTTATTTATTACCAATTATTTACTGGCTGCGACACATTTAAGCGGTGCTTATGTAGAGATTGTTAATCATTCGCGTCAGTCCATGTCCCAGTGGTGTTTACAATTTATGGTCCCTATAACACTCGCACAACACATTAAGGCCAATTAACCTGCCTGTATGTTTTTCAGATGAGAGAAAACCAGAATGTATGTAAGAAACCCACAAGGGAGAACATGGAAACTCCTTGCTGATAGTGCCAAGGTTGGATTCAAACACAGGCCCCAATCACTGCAAGGCTGAGTGATAAGCACGTATCCACCATGCCACACACAATAGTAATACTAGTTACAGTGCTGCTTTGGTTGATTAGAGACAGGGATAATTTCTAGATCTGCTTCAAAGCTGTGTTTGTAATGTGTAGCTACCTGAGTTTGTATTACTCCAAGCCAGGGGTTGTTGGGCTTTTCTATCTTTAGTTCCCCTTGGTCCGGTATTTTTTTCATGAGCCAAGGCTCCAGATATAGAGAAACCTTGCTTTCATTCTCCGTACTTTTTTGTATGAATTAATGGAGGTTTCTAACCATATGTTGGAGTGGGAGGTTTTCTGAAAGCTACAGCTGGAGAAGACTGATGTGCTCACACTGTATACCAAACTATATAGCTACATGGTGTCACAATCAAGATTGTGTGCTTAGTGGTAAGAGACAAGGGAAGGAGGCCTCTGTTCCATAGAGCTTACAAGTTAAATTTGTGGGTAACCTACTGACACAACCTGTGTCTATTTGCAACACTACAATAGCTAAGAGAAAGATCTCACTATATTAAAGGAAAACCCCTCAAACAATGTGGGTCTCTATAAAAATATATTGCAGCTGCTTCATGTAAATAAACCATTTTCATATTAATATACTTTTTTTTAGCAGTATGTGCAATTGGGTAATCATAGATAGAAAATTGCCATTTTATAAAATAAGGACAGCCCCCTGGGATGGTATTATTCATGGTTCACACAAGCATGCCAAACAAACTATATCTGTTAGGTCACATGAGACAATTAACAGACAGAGTTTTTGCTGTCTTTATTCTGGTCTGGGTGCAGGTTGTAGGCCAGTTTTGACTCACAATGAACTAGTGGCTGTGAATTAATAGCTGCTTGCAGAATATTGCTCTCTTCTCCATCAATTGTGCTGGGAATGCTTTGGTTGCCTAGTGAAGGGCTATCCATCACTCACTGACCAGAACTTCCATAATTAGTGCATGTCATGGGCCTGCGCTCCAGCAACTCTGAAGCTGGAGCTCCAACCGCAGCCAAACTTTGCCAGAGTAAATTTCAATGATGATTTATCCAGGGGGGCTGTACAGGGATGCAGAGTGGGAGTGCGGCTGTGAAGTGTAAGCGAAGGTTTTCTCAGGCCCGGCTGGGACTCGCATGCATCAGACTCAGGAAGCCAGTGCACACACAGCTTGTGTGAGAGTTACAAGATAAATAAGGCAATTACAGCAACAGCATTATGCACAGATCAAGGGGGAACTAGGCTGGGTCTAGCAGGGTGTGTAGAGGGAAACAGTGCAGTTCTTGTTTAACAGCCCTGTCTCTTTGCATGGAGTCTGCTCTAAAGCTATGCACAGGGCCACACACAGTGATGTAATTCTGTATAAAGTATTCCAAAAGTACCCTCTATAATCCCTGCGCTTTTATCATGCATAGATTAGTTGTATTTGATTGCCCAGCACAATAGCCACATGATCACAGATTTTTCTGCTTTTGCCTAGGGTCAAAATTTATGGTACGCAAAACTGAGTTTTGGTTTAGGGTCAGCCCAGATCATTTGTAGAATACATGGTATTCAATGAAAGCAGTGCCTCTGTACTTTATAGGCAATGGGTGCCCCATGTGCATCACTTAAATGTGTAAATATTCATCCCCAGCATCCCGTAAATAGCAGAGGAATGACCTGGAATGCTGAGAGTTGTAGCATAACATCATCTAGAGGTTGGAAGTGTCTTTCTAACCTTATTCTTCAGTAAATGTCCTCTAGTTTTGCTCACTTCCTTCCTTCCTGTTAATTATAAGAACACACTCTCTCTAAACCTCTGTACAGAGCTCTGGAATAAATCAGCAGTATGTAAATAAAGAAGGATAAGTGCCCCTTTACTTGCACCTTTTTTCTAGGTATGCACCGAATCCACTATTTTGGGTTCAGCCGAATACCGAACCGAATCCTAATTTGCATATGCAAATTAGGAGTGGGAAGGGGAAAACATTTTTTACTTCCTTGTTTTGTAACAACAAGTAATGCATATGCAAATTAGGATTCGTATTCGGTTCGGCCAGGAAGAAGGATTCGGCCGAATCCAAATCCTGCTGAAAAAGGCTGAATCCTGGCCGAAACCTGAACCGAATCCTGGATTCGGTGCATCCCTGCTTATTTCCTATACCACAATGGCATTCAATATGTTTTCTGCCTCCATGTCCCGGCTCACTAATGTATGTTCATACTGCTGCTTCTCTGCTCTGTCAGTTGTCACAGGCTGTGTCCTGCTACAGGCCAGGGCTCTGTCCCCTTCATCAATCTGTGTTCATGACTTCTGTGCACCTCCACAGGGGTCAGAGCCTCTGCGAACTGCCAGCTAATAGTGTTATACATTAAACATGCAGCTTCCTTGCTCCCCTCTCTGCTCACGCTTTGTTCTAAACCCCCAGACACCCCGTGCAGAAGCAGCCTGTAGACATCAGATTACATTCATTTGTAATTCCTTCACTTGCTCTCCCAGCCTCATTCACCATAACTGTTCCTGTGCCCTCCTGCAATTGCTCACTCAACAGAATGAGAGGGGCCAAGATAATTTACTTGCCCTGCTTGTGCTAAGATTAAGCCCTCACTTGTACATGCCTGTGATAAACAATGATCCATGAATCAAGTTTATTGTGAAGTGACATGTTAGTCTCTCTGTATAAAATGCAACAATGAACTACTTAAAACACAGAGGGGGAAATTCACAAAAATGCGAAAATTCGCTAGCGTTGGCTTTGCTAACGTTCGCCGCACTTCGCCAGGCGAATTTTCGCCAGCACTACGCAAATTCACTAAAGTGCGAAGTTGCGCTCTGGTCGGCGAATGGTAGCGTAGTTGCGCCAGTGTTACTTCGCCAGGCAAAGCGCATTTACGCTAGCGAAGCCTAATTTGCATACGGTGGGAACTTAAGCGTATAATGTAGAAGTATATGTTACAGCCACTACATTCCACTACACAAGCCCATGAAACCTTTAATAAATAAAATAAAGTTGTCCTATTGCCCTACATGTGCCCCCTGTATATTTGAGTTGAAATATGTTAGGAAATGTAGGGGGGAAGGAGGGTAACCCCCCAAAAAAACCGATCTTTTTCAGACAATCACCCTAGAATGGTAAAACACACTAGCATTTTTTTTGGGACTTTTCCAATTTTTTTTTCAACCTCCTATCTATTGTATTGAACTTCGCCTGGTCTGACCAGGTGAAGTAAAGTCTAGCGTAAGTGGTAACTTTCAGCAAAATTGTGATCTTAGTTTTTAGAAAAATAGTCTAATATGATTGGTACTGTGATTATCTACCCATGGTTAATTTTTTAAACCTATCCCCCCAACCTCAGGGTAAAGCTCCACAAGCACTTTTCTTCAGATTTTGTGGGTCAGATTTTATCTGCTCCTCCATGCAATACCACACACAGCATTAGGACAAAGACATATCAGTAGATGCGACATATCGCCTCTTCTTTGGGCAACTAATCCCCCCAAACTGCCTCCTCATTGGCTAGAACAGTGATCCCCAACCAGTAGCTCACGAGCAACATGTTGCTCTCCAAACCCTTGGATGTTGCTCCCAGTGGCCTCAAAGCAGGTGCTTATTTTTGAATTACTGGCTTAGAGGCAAGTTTTGGTTGCATAAAAACAGATGTTCTGCCAAACATTCTCTCCTGTAGGCTGCCAGTCCATATAGGGGTTACCAAAAAGCCAATCAGAGCTCTTATTTGACATCCCCATGGACTTTTTCATGCTCGTGTTGCTCTCCAACTCTTTTTTAAATTCAAAGGTTGGGCATCCCTGGGCTAGAATATAAATAGTCAGCAGGATGACACTTGGAAGGCTTTGTCTTCTAAAGTTGCCCCACAAGGAAACTTCTGGCGACTTTGGAAAATAAAGCGTTCCGGGGGAAGGCATTTCGTGGAGATAGTCGCCCGAAGAAGAGACTAAATCTCCCTGAAACTTCTTGTCTGTCTCTGCCCTTAGATTTCATAGGTTGTTTCAATATCTGATCCCCCTAGGTTAAAATATAAAGTTGAATCAGATAAAGAGCCGGATTCAATTCAGTGAGAAGAAGGTTTATGGACGTGATTCAATTTGAGATGCAACTCAGAAAAACGTCTCTGATAGTTTATCATATGAAAACTCTGTTGAAATGTAAATTAATTTGGAGAAAAGGGTTTTTTTCTCCTCAAATTGAATCTCATCCATGAGTTTTCACATGATAAACCAGGAGATAACTTTTTCTCACAGAATTGAATCTGGCCCAAAGTCTGATAGAGTCTTTTATTCATGTGTTTACATCCGACAGTCAATTCATTTCAATGAGAATGAAAAAAAGTCTTTCTGACACCATCCGTTTTTATCTTGTCGGATGAAGACGCAGTGTTCACATCCGACAGTCGTGCCGGGCAGATGGAAATTTTACATGTATTTTCTGCATCAGATTTTTCTGTCATATTTTGACCATTGCAACTACAACTGACTTGCCGTATGCGTGGAGTCTATGGGGCAGATTTTTCAAGGTGCGAATTAAGAGTTCATCACAGTAAAACTCTTTTACTATTTATTCATTCATATGGGGTTTTTAAAGGGATTTTAATCAATGGGTGAAAGTTGGAGTTCACCATTTGATGAATATGCCTGTAAGAATTCCATAGGACTGAATAGATAGTGGGGGAGTTTTACTACAGTGAGCTCTGATTTTACATAAATCTGCCCCTATGGGAGATGGCCTTCCCATATTTCAGAGCTTTCTGTATAACAGGTTTCCATACCACTACCCTTGCTAAGAATCCTCCCCTTCAAATGACGGAGGAGGAAGTGCTGGATGAAACAGAGGAGAGAACTGCCTGCCCTGCAGTGTTTATCGAAGGACCCTCTCTTCAACTTGCTGGGATCACCAAGGCCAATTAAAAGGGCCACCAAATTACAGATGTCATAAAACATTATCTTTACGCGTTTTATGTGTAAACTCATTATAAATCCCTATCTCCTGGTTGGGTCAGCCGATGTTCAAGCACTTAAACCAGTAGAGTTAATTAAGAAAATACAGTGTAGCTCATAAGCAAATTAGAAATTAGTTTTCAGTTTGTTTGTGTATTTTTTTCCCACACCCGGTTATAAACCAAACCCCTTTGTCTGATTGCTGCGTGACCCTGCGTGAAACGCACTGGCTTAATACAACAGGATAGAAAGGCTTCATTAAATCTGAAGCACATTTCGTACAGTGAGATGTCTGGAGGCTGCGTCTGGAGAACATTACACTTTGCTCTCTGCAGATCTTCATTTCCTACCAATTATACATCTCAAAATTAATAACCAAGAACAGAGAATGCATCTTGCATTTAGACATAGGTGCGGAGCTCTAGGATGATTGGGGGTATATTATGGTTATAACACAAAATCTATGGCATTCTTATAATCATGGATATTCTGTATAAATACATAAGAACCCCCATATTACAGGGGACCAGAAATAAATGGTGCAAAATCAAGGAAAGGTATTATGTATAATATATTGGGGGACCTTAGAAAAAGGGTGTCAAATGTAAAAGGATGTCAAATTGAGGTTCCATCGTAGAGCTCTGAATTACAGAAAGGCCATCTTCCATAGACTCAATTTTATCTAAACAGTCCACATTTTGAAAGACTATTCCCTTTTCTCTGTACAGTTATGAGGTCTGTTATCCTGAAACCCATTATCCAGAATGTTCCGAATTATGGAATGGATGTCTCCCATAGACTCCATTATAATCAATGAATGCAATTTTAAAATAAAAATTATTTCCTTTTTTTCTGTAATAATAAAAAACAGAACCTTGTACTTGATCTCAACTAATATTTAATTATTCCTTATGGGAAGCAGAACCAGCCTATTGGGTTTATTTAATGTTTACATGATTTTCTAGTAGACTTTAGGTATAAGGCTCCAAATTACAGAAAGATCTGTTATCCAGAAAACCCCAGGTTCCGAGCATTCTGGATGACCAGTCTCATACCTGTACTAATAAAACAGTACCTTGTACTTGATCCAAATTAAAATATAATTAATCCTTATTGGAAGCAATAAGTAATTCAAATTACAAATTTAATTCAAATTCGATTCAAGTTTTTAAAAAAATTAAAATTCGATTAACAAGATTTATCATACTCTGACCTTTTAAGAAGTTGACTATTCTTTAGTCTATAAAACCTACCGAATTGTTGTTTGAGTCAATGAGAGAGATGCAGGGATTCATTTGGAGTTATTTGCAAGCCTTCCTGATCAATTTTTTTTTTTATTCAGATCAAATTGGATTTGAGTTTTCAGTCGATTTGATTCATCGGAGTTTTAAAAATCAGATTTTTTTTTTTAATTCAAAATTCAACCTTTGATAAATGTGTTTCCCCCCTTGTTGGGTTTTGTAGACAACAATAGCTGGGCAGCCATAGGTATCAGTTCAGTCATCCAGATCAGGCAAGTTCAGCCTGGGGATGTCCAGCTGTCAAACTCGACAGAACTAGAATCCCCTGCCTGCTTGTGGAGAGTCTGGGAATTGCAAGCCTCCAGTTGAACAACTCTGTTGGGTTCCTGGCTGTGTATTCCTTTTAGGCCATCTCAGTGCAGGTATAGAACTAATACAACACAGAATACTTCATGCCCAGGAAGAGGGGACATTGATCGATGTAAAAAGCCATTGCCCTGAAGGTAGTTGTGTTTGCTCATGTCTCGTGTTGTGCATCACTGTTCAGTGGCCACTTGGCTGCTCTAATGGCTGCCATGCTTACAATTGTTGTCTACTTATGTTGATTTTTATACATGCAATACATCAATTGGTGGTCACCACAGCCTGCCCACCAGTGTGCCAATGAACAGAAATATTAAAAGCTGATATTCTATTGTGGCTCAAAAAAGACACATCTTTGTGCTTGTCAGATTTATGGGAAATAGTAGTAGGGAGAAATGTTGTACATTTTGTTTTGTGCTTCTGTACCAGCCCAAGGCAACCACAGCCCTTTAGCAGTAAAGATCTGTGTCACCAAAGATGCCCCAGTAGCTCCCCATCTTCTTTTCTGCTGATTCACTGATTCACATGCTCTGTGCTGCTGTCACTTACTGAGCTTAGGGACTCACTCACAATATACAGTACACATAGAATAGAAATGTCACAATATAAGGCTGATAAGTTATTAATACAGATAATAACTACATGGCAGCACAAAAACCATTGCAACTAGCATCAGAATTTAAAGGAAAACTATACCCCCCGAACAATGTAGGTCTCTATAAACAGATATTGCCTAAAACAACTCATATGTAAAACCCTGCTTCATGTAAATAAACCATTTTCATAATAATATACTTTTTTAGTAGCATGTGCCATTGGGTAATCATAAATAGAAAATTGCCATTTTAAAAAATAAGGACAGTCTCCTGGGATCCTAGGATCCAACAGTGCACACAAACATACCAAACAAACAAAAAAAGTTAGGTCACATGAGCCAATTAACAGACAGAGTTGTGTCTTTTGCTTCCACACTTCTTCCTGTTACAGATAGAGTTGAAATATTTCTGGTCAGGTGATCTCTGAGGCAGCACACAGACCATCACCAAATGGGGGTTCAAGGCAAGAGATGTAAAAGGTCAATATTTACTTCAATATATATTCCAGTTTGGTAAGATTCTTTAATATGACACTTGATTTGATATAAACTATCTTTTGCTCAAAATTCATTTTCAGGGTATAGTTTTCCTTTAATAACCAGCCCTGTACCATCAGCTTATATTACAGACCAACCTCATTTTCTGCTTGATAATTAGTGACGACCCCTAAGCTTATCTTCTCAACAGCTGCTCAGAGCCCACTGAGCATGTGAGTGTCACAGACACTTTCCAAGATGGTGACCCCCTGTGACAAGATTGAAGTCCTGGATCATTGTTGTTATTGACAAGCTGAAACTTTAGGCTGGTGCAGTAAGTTCAGTATATAAAATATGGCATTTTGAGCCATATTCATTTTTTAGGGTTAAGATCTAATTTAACTGAACTCATAGAGGCAGCAACATAATGAAACATTTTCTACTTATTTCTAATTCAAATGAAAGGGTGGTGCCATACTGCCTTGGTACGGCATTCTTCAAAGCTCTGTACTGAACGCTGCATTTAGCATAGATGGACAAGAAATGTTGCTGATTGAATTACAAGTGTATATTCCCTTCAGCCAACATTCTGTGGCTTGGGCTAATATATAGTTGCTGAATCCAGTAAGGGTGGGTAGGCCAGTAAGACCATTTTGTTGTTATCTAACATGATGTTTTTATCTTTCTTTCCTCAGCTCTTGGAAGATTCCCTTATCCAACAGATATGTATAGTTTATATACTGAAAGACTGGGCCTACCTAGGTCACTTCAACTACTGTAGAACTACAGCTCTCAGAACCTCTTCCCAATTGTTACTGGCAATTGTTGTTGTGCAACAGGTGGTACTGCAGATCCTACTATCATGCCTACCCTAGTACCACTGTTGTATTGTAGGGCAGGGCCGCCATTAGAAATCACGGGGCCCCGCACAACAAAATTTTTGGGGCACCCTGGGCCCCGCCCACGCTAGCACCCAAGCTCCACCCCTAATCCCCGCCCACTATACCTCAAAGTTAAAAGACCACACAGACATCAGCGCTAAAAACCTAACCCCCCCAAGGCTCCCTTATAAGTTAAAAAAAAAATGGTGACCAGGACCCCCCTATAAGTTAAGAACCAGGGTCACCTTACAAGTTAAAAAAAATTGGGGCCGCATAAAATATTTTTTTTAAAAACTTTGTTGCCAAGGTCCCCCTTACAAGGCCCCATAAATTTAAAAAAATTGGTGTCAGGGGCCTATAGAGTATTAAAATAAAAAATTGGTGGCCAGGGGATTAAAAAAAAAAAAAACACATTGCTGTCAGTAGAATTGAACTCGTGGCTTCAGGACTTCAGTTATAGCTGTTTTCATGACTTCGGTTCTTTTTACCGCTTCAAGACTTCAGTGTTGGCTCCTTTCGTGACTTCGGTTATTTCCGCCGCTTCAGGACGTCAGTGTCGGCTCCTTTCGGGACTTCGGGTCTTTCCGCCTCTTCAGGACTTCGCAAATGTTCGGCACTTCCGCATTCTGCAGCAGGACTTCGGCGCGTAAGGTACTGCGCTCGCAAGGGGGGCCCGGCTCTTTAAAGATTGCAGCGCTTCAGCCCCGGGCCCGGGACATTTGTCCCCCCTGTCCCCCCCTGATGGCGGGCCTGTTGTAGGGTGTTGCAGTATTGCCATTTATATAGTGTTGAAGTATGTGATACAGGCAGGCAGTGGTGTGATGAAAGATGGTTCCCACGCTTCACCATTACAAGAGAAAGCCAATATGGCATGTTATTTACTTTGGTAAGCTGGCAATAGACTATAACTGACAGGACTATATCAGGGGTAATCAGAACGATCCGATTACGAACAGGGCAATGGGCTCTGACGGGTCGGTTGGGTTGAAATCAAACCTTCCTGATCGTGGGCAGATATCGATCGGGAAGACCCGTTGGAAGCCCCCATACACCGGCAGATAAGCTGTCAAATTTGTCTAAACGACCGATATCAGCAGCTTTATCTGCACATCTATGGCCAGCTTTACACTCACAGTGTCCATTATAATTTTTCAGCCTGTCACAAACATTTATTAGTGTGTGTGTTCCATAGCAGCCATTCTAACTGAGAGGACATTCTGATTAAAAGAGTAAAGGTGGCCATAGACGTAACAATTACAATCTTTCTTGGAAAAGATCTTTCCAAGAAAGATATACAGGTAGAAACAATAGAATTCTACTTGTATCTGACGATTCAGCACTAACATTGGCTGATGTTAAGGTTCCCTTCAAAGGCATCTGATCAAAATTTTCCGTCCAGCCCGATCAAGGAGCTGACCGATATCCAAGTCTTCTGCCGATTTCAGTCGGCTCATTTCCCACCATACAAGCACCGAATATCGTACAAAAATTAGTTTCGTACGATATTATCTGTGTGTCTATGGCCACCTTTACTTAGCTTTGTATGCATTTCCTCTGCCGATAAATGAGAGATAGGGTTGCCACCCAGCTGGTATTTTACCGGTCTAGCAAGTAAAACACCTGCCAAGGCCGGGGCCGGTATTACAAATTTACCGGCAGCTAAATTTGTAATACCCTTAAAAAGACCTCTCAGCCCGCCCCAATTGAAATCTCTGTGCCGTGGTCCCGCGCCATTTAGTCATGGCCCCACCCATTTTGATGTCGCACTCCATCCCTTTTTGTTCCTGCCCCCCACCAGCCGGTAAAAAATTGAGATAAAGGTGGCAACCCTAATGAGAGATGAAGGCAAGAGTACAGGCTAGGTTAATGGTAATCCAACTACTCTGTTGCGAGGTTAATGGTAACACATCATGTCAGAGAAGAGGCTACAAACACTGTCGTTTTTGTGCCTTGTGCCCCTCTCTCTCTTCGTGTTTCCCATACTGAACAGCACCAGGAAAAAAGCCAGGACACTTGGTACTTTGCCTGAGAGACTGTGTCCTGAGAAAATTCTGAGCTGTTGTTGGGGGAATGTTCTGCCGTCTGGCTGCTGCCCCAGGCTGTATTGGGCTATTTATAAGATGGGGTAGGCAGAGCTCCCCGAGGCTGCTATTAATAACCTATTATAATGCAAATAGAGGTGTCTCAGCCTGGGACAAAATTATGTAAGCAGAATCTGCCCATTTAAACAAGCTCCACATTCTACTGCTACAAACTGGTGACAATTTAACCTTTCTTTTACTAAACAAGGCTTTTCTGCAGGGAGGTACCAGTGAGGCATTCACCTGTCCAGTTTCACCTAGTGTGCCAACCCTAGTGCAGAGTCTACTACAGGGGTGCACAAAAGGTAGGTGGGGATCTACCAGTAGACCTTTAGCTGATGATCACTAGATCTCAAGTCAAGATCAACAAACAGCTTGTCTATATCCTCTTGTTTCATTCTTTTCATTCAGTTATTTAATTATAGTCACATAAGAAATAGTTGTTTGATTTATATAGCAATATACATTTTCTTATAAATCAATATTTAATATCTTTCATGGAACAGACTTGTTAACAACATTTTATGGAAGTAGATCATTACGGGACAACATCACTTGCATTAGTAAAGTATGGCCACTACCGCTATAATCACCCAGAAGGCTTATGAATGGAGTGCCAAGAACCAGCAGGGTTTAATGATCTGGCATGAAGGTTCCATCTCCAGAATGTGCCCTTTCCCTGCAGCAGGCACAGAGTCACTTCACCCTTATGTTTCTATGTTTTATGCCACATACCCAAGTGCCTGTAGCAGCAAGCAGACTCTGTACCGACTCATGTTATTTAAAGCACATTCACTAAGGGAGGACTTTGGTTAGAATAAGAAACCTATTTTGTCTCCAGTTCCAGAAATCAGCCAGTAAATGAAATGAAGATCCCCCAGAGATGAGCTGATCGGATATCTGAGGGAATGGTCTCTGTTACAGGCTGCTCCCTATGTTTTCACACCCCATTACTTCCATCTTTTCATCTCTGAATTTCATTTCCTTTTTTATTCTTAACCCCCCTCTTTTCAAAAGGCATCAAAAGCCCCCTCCTCCCTTCTTTCTGCCCCCTGCTGATGCCAGAGTCTTCTCTGTGCTGTTAATTTTTCTGACTCCTTATACACAGGCAGAGATTGCACCTTGTGGAGGGGGGGGGGCTGAATGAGATTCTGCTGCTAGCCCTAAGCCAGAGCCGTGAGTCCAGACTCAAATGTGCCAGCCACTACCCTCTGTGGGTGCGCATCTGCAGCACCTTGTATTTATTGGGAACTTCTCCATTTTTCTAACACTGTGCGGTCTCATTAAAAGTCTGTTCACATTGCATTCTCAATACACACAAACACTTAGGGAGAAGCTCTGGTATCATTATTTCTTATTGGATTTTTCAAATATTGGCGGTTGCAAATGGTATCCATATACATTACATAGAAGTATCACCATGTTTTCTATATAATGGAAATCTGTGTATGTGTTCAGAATCATTCAAACCAGTGTTTACATGCTCAACAAATTGTCATTTGGATCTGACTGCTCGGATGAGTACAGTAGAACTCATGTCCAGTGACTTCTGTTAAAGATGTATTAGAATTTGGATGGTGCCCCAGGGTAAAAGCCCTCCTTCCAATATTGGGATCACCAGATCTGCTTTATTATTTTAGCTCTCTTTTTATGACGTTAATGGTTTTGAGTTCTACTTTAACCCAGATTTAAAGCACTGATCTGAATGAGTTCAGACAATAAAAACATGGTTTAAAGATGTAAGTAGGACAAATGAAATGTTCACATGGAGAAGAATTCTAATATGAATTGTAGACCACTTTCAGAAGTGGAGTGAGGTGCACATGGATAGAGTCCTGCAATCTTACTGTATATACTGTTCGGCTACCATGTCACAATATCAGTTGAGCTTGAGAAAGGCAGTGTAAGGAATTCATGAGTGTAATGGAGTTGCTGTCCAGCTCCATCACCTTTTTAGTTATGTTGGAACAAGTTTGCACACAAGCCTTATGATGCACAATAATACCCTACTCAACGAAGGCGCAACCACTCATTAATCACTAGGAATATATCCATGCAGTCATAAAAATGATTTCTGGAGAGGAAACTGGTTAAAGGTAGTTCTTTAGGGATGAAATTGTTTTTTTCTTTAAAATCTCATGTTCCTTTGGGCTTTCATTTAGCAAGGGCTACTGGGGGGATCTCTTCAGTCCTAGCCCCTGATCAGAATGCACGCTAATTCCAGCCTAGCCCCATGTTGTGATTAATTTGCATTCTTTGTCAGAAGTTAATGGAGTTTTTTATGACTGCTTCTGAAGAGCTGATCTGCCGTTTATACACTTACCAGCGGAAATCCTCCCCCTCCCCCGTACTGATTGATGGCGACGCTCTCTGTTATTCCAAACGGCTTTTTAAGCTGTTTTTAAGAATTATTTGAATAAAATGCAGGCGTGTGTCATGCGAGGGGGGGCAATGGGAAGATTATCTGATGAACAAGACAGAAGAGACATATAAGAGAACACAGTGGGAAGAAGAATGATCAAAAGATAAGAGAGAATAGGGAGAAGTGTGAGGCAGAGGGAAGAGAGATTGTTTTGTTTCTCTGAAGATATGGCTTTTATCCATTAGACCATTTCTTTCTCAGACCTCATGCTTCCATTTCTAAATATTTGCATTACAACCCCTTTGATACATGGCTTTATGGTTGGGGCAGACGGGCAGATTTGGGGAGATTTAGACGCCTTGCGACTAATCACCTCTTCTGCGCGGCGACAATCTCCCTGAACTGCCTTCTGTCTGCTTGAATGAAGAATCCCTGTGCTAATGCACTTGCTTCGCTTCGATTTCCGAGGTTTCCTTGTGAGGCAACTTTGGGCATCTTTGGAAATGGAAGCGCCGCAAGAGCATTAGCGCAGGCGATTCTTTATTCAAGCAGAGGGAAGGCAGTTCAGGGAGATTGTCACCATGCAGAAGAGGCGATTAGTTGCCAGGCGACTAAATCTCCCTGAATCTGCCCATCTCCCCCAACCCTTTGTCAAACAAGTGTTGTCTCTAGACCCATCGTACAGAAGGAGGGATTTATGGATCCAAACCTAGATTTCCACCATGGACAATTTCATAGGTGTCTTTCTGACTTTATCACAGTGGCCCATGATGCACAGGGGGAAGAGAATTTGCTGTGTCCTATTTGTGCTATGACAATTCCCACTTCAACTGCTCCAGCCTTGTCGTGGATTGCATTCACCTACGTACTAATGTTCAACCTGTTCATGCGCCCACTTAACAGATACCCCAATACAACACAGATTCATTTGCCATATTTTTCAGCTTTTTGATGCTCCTGGGAAAGCCATTATTATATGGCTACTAAAGCCAACAATATATGTCTTGGCTCAAACAGAGCCTACGACAATCTCTGTGCTTTGCTTGACATGTTCCCTCTGAATAAAATGTGTCAAACATGGCTGTACTACTCTTGTCAGCTATAGCGCATGCAGCGGTCTGGGAACTGTAGTTCAGAATAACTTGTGCTCCCTGAAGTTGGCTGCTCTGCATTGTAACCCTTAATGGGACTGCACTAGGCAAATCCATTATGGAAAAGGACCTTGGAGTCCTTCTA
>CM044436.1:27198367-27227913 GCA_024363595.1 Xenopus borealis | reverse complement strand
TTCACTCCACATACCAGATCCCTGTCCCATTACAGAAATATAATTAAAGTTTGTGTCTCCTAGCCAGAAATTAGGCAGGGGTGACACGCCAGGCCAGCCCTGGCAGGCAGCCAGAAATTCTAATTTCTGACGATGATTTAATTTCAATTTTAAATAAATCGTTTTTTAATTTAAAAAGAGCGAGTTTCCTCACATTAGCGATGATTGCCACATTAAGCTCTGCGCTCACGATGGAGCCGCATAAAACATTATTTATACACGGAGCGGAAAACCGCTCTGGCTCTGAAATGGATTATATTTTTGTTTCCCCTCCCTCTTTCTAATATAACCTGGAGGATACTAAAAAGTGTTTGTGGTAAATTAGCATTCTGCCGACTTTCACCCATAAATGAGAGAAGAGCTATTAACACTTGTGTATTTTCATTATGTAAATTGTGTTAACACATGCCCACAAATTGCCACCAGCAAGACAATCATTTTCTCCCAGTGATCATAATGTGTCCTAGTGAGATGTTTTGATTATGACATGCTAATTACATATTGCCTTTTTTTTCCCCATTTCCTTTATTTATTTTTTTCTGTTTTCTCGCTCCCTTTTTTTTTTATTATAAATGTATTATTATAAATTTCTTCCCCAGATTCAGAAAAATCATGGATCTTTAATGGTGCGCATTACAAGTTCAGGAGGGGGGGAGCAGCACAAACCAGATTCGTGGGGGGACGCTGTGGATTTAAAAAAAAAAAAAAAAATCACTTTTCTCTTTTTTTTCCTGATGGCTGATTCTCCCTGCATGCTCCACTGCCTTGTTTTAAACTTTGCAAATTGCATCTTGAAGAAAATGCAAACGTTTAACTGCCTATATTAGATTAGGTACC
Organism: Xenopus borealis; assembly: GCA_024363595.1. Lineage (NCBI taxonomy): Eukaryota > Metazoa > Chordata > Amphibia > Anura > Pipidae > Xenopus > Xenopus borealis. The sequence goes on along the minus strand of CM044436.1, from coordinate 27,227,037 downwards.
ATTAGAAATAATAGCGAATGCTTCCGCACGAGTGTTTTTATAAGAGCGCTCTGCTGTTGATTAATCTTGCTATTTTTATTGCATTAATGGTGTTATTTGTGCCTCTTATGACTCGACTGTAGGGATATTGCATATAGGTTAATACTTCTCTCTCTCCCTCTCTCTGCAGCCGCTCCAGATATTGCAATGCATTGTTGATGAGGTGAGTCTCAGACTTATGTGCCTTCGCTCCTAAAGTCATTCCTAATGGAGTGGAAAGCTTATATTTTGTTTCTTAATGAAGCACAATGGGCGACACCCTCTGAGAGAGTCCATTGGCAAGGCCTGGGGATATTTAACATAGCCCCTGCTCTCCCCCACCCCATTACACCCAGGAGCCCCCCTGCGGATTCATCTGGGCTCATATAAGAGATGGACAGTGTCTGGGAATATTAATTCATGTTATCTGTGAGCTGTGATGCAGAGGTTTCATTGTATGTGGATTTATAGAGGGCACTATTTATTTCAGTGGATCGATATCGCAGCTTTTTCCATGCAAAGAAAAAGTTTGCTCCATCTGCATGTTTGTGTGTGCACAAGTATGAGTACATATACACAGCTGATTAGGATTTACTTCCCAGAATTTATACATTATGGGGCACCACAGGGCAGCTGCTGTCGGGGGGGGGGGGGGGGGGGGGGGGGGGGGGGGAAGTAGTTAACTAGTAACCCCCTGCAGACATGGAGTTTATGTTTGACAATTTGATTATAACAATCAAAGGTTGTCATGGTTTAGTGAGAGATAAGGGCCATAGATCAGGCAGTCGTCCTTTACTTACCCAGAGCAGTGACCCCATCATCCTAGTACAAGATTGACTGTCATGTGTTGGGCTGCTTATCACCACCTATCACTGAAATTAGGTTACTAGGTTAGTTTATGCTATCAGCCATCAGTATAGTTGCTTAGGGAAATAATGGGTGTGTTTACGTGCATCTGTTAACTTCAAATTATTGGGCACCAGGGCTACCATTAATTAAAAAACTTTGAAGCCCCATACAAATGAACAACTAGCAAGAAGGTAAACTTTGCTGGGACAATTAGTTGGATCTTTTTTTTTTTTTTTTTTAAACCACACTTTGATATAAACCCACCAATCATTTTACTGAAAATCAGAAAACACGCCCTTCAAGCTGCTGGGGGGGGGGGGGGGGGGGGGGGGGGGGGGGGGAGATGTCTTGTTCCCAAAGTTTGCCCTACCCACCTACCTGCTCCTGTCACTCTGCTCTGGTGTGTTGCTGTGGGGGCCAATAACTAATCATTCCACTGCTGAAAAGTTTATATAGGAGATGCGCATATAATTCAGCAAATCTCTCAATCTAAACAAGCTGATGGTAAACGCTATAATAAGCAGTTCATATAAACAATTAATAAGATTAATGAATGTGCTAATAAGTCAGTTTAATGGAGGGCAGTGGAATTTACCTTAAGTATTTTAAAGGGATACGGTCATGGGAAAACATGTTTGTTTTTTTTTTAAAAGGCATCAGTTAATAGTGCTGCTCCAATAGACTTTTTCACTGAAATCCATTTCTCATAAGATCAAACAGATTTTTTATATTCAGTTTTGAAATCTGACATGGGGCTAGACAGTTAGTCAGTTCCCAGTTGCCCCTGATCATGTGACTTGTGCCAGCACTTTAGGAGGGAACTGCTTTCTGGCAGGCTGTTGTTTTTCCTACTCAATGTAACTGAATGGAACGCAGTGGGACCTGTGTTGTTACTATGGAGTGCTGTTCTTAGATCTACCAGGCAGCTGTTATCTTGTGTTAGGGAGCTATTATCTGGTTACCTTCCCATTGTTCTTTTTTAGGCTGCTGGGGGCTGGAGAAAGGGAGGGGGTGATATCACTCCAACTTGCAGTACAGCAGTAAAGAGTGACTGAAGTTTATCAGAGCACACGTCACATGACTTGTGGCAGCTGAGAAATTGACAATATGTCCAGCTCCATATCAGATTTCAAAATGAAATATAAAAAAAATCAGTGGAATTTGCCCCAGCTTGCCTCATTACACTTCTCTGCATTGTGATTGCTTGATATGCAAGTCATTGCAGTTAGATAACTTATACAATTTTGCCTAATCTAGGCCCCCCCAGTGGCCCTAGTGGGGAATGCAGAATATATGTATGTTTGTATGTTTGAGCTGTGGATGGGTAGAATGTGTCATTAATACAGGCAGTCCCCAGGTTACGTATGATAAAGGGTCTGTAGGTTTGTTCTTAAGTTTAATCTTGTATGTAATCTTGGACAGATGACTATTTTAATATTTAATTTTATTAATTTTTACTTTCTGTGCATATGTATTTTTTACTTTCTGTGCTCTGCGTTAGACAATACACACACCAGCGGGGATTGGGACAGGTGGTAATGGTATATTAAAGATAAATGCTAATAAAAGTCAAACAAACCATAATATGTTACTGTAATAGCCCCCGTTTGTAAATGTGAGTTGTATGTATGTTGGCTGTATGTAACTCGAGGACGCCCTGTATTGTATACTGTAAAACTGGGAGGTTATGAGTTGGTTACAGTGCTCCATAGTGTACAGAGATTCCTTAAATAAGCAGCAGAAGTAAGCAGTTTTTTACCGGCCTGGCCAGTATTTTTGATGGCTGATATCAATGTTATTAATAGGAAAAAAAGCTAAATATATAGGAAGGCCGGTATTTTTAATAAGAAAAGGTGGCAACCCTATCTGCCCATGAACCTAGCCTAGCGACAATTGTTAATGTTCCTTCATATTTACATGGGCAATAGTGTGTTTATCCTTTATTTGAATTGTCTCTTGGTATAAAGAAAAAAACCTTAATAAGAACTCCAACTAATTGTCCTTCTTGTAATTAAAGCTCTTGTTTTTCTGATAATTGAGTCGTTGCAATTATCTGTACATTTCCTAATCAGATGGCAGTGTGTTATCACTACTGGCATATGTCTGCCACTGTGCTAGTCCTACAACATAGGCCCGATCAACATTTGCAAAATGTTTTATTCGGGGTAGAGCCTGCCAGTAATACCAGCCCTATCAGTCACTGTTTAATTGGTGTTTTTATTCGTATCATAAAAGAGTTATCCATCCCAGCATCCACTGACAGTCTTCACACAACATCTATATTGTTACAGGCTGTACATGCCTGATCTAAGGGCAAATACATAACTATTTCAAATTGAGCGTTGGTGGTTGCTGTTGACTATATTCTAGGCAAGGCCCCAAGTTATACTAAATATCAATCTATATATGTAAGGCTAGCCAGCTGCTCTGGATGTTGTAAGAGCAAATTATATAAACCAGGGGCGCTCCACCAATGAGGTGGGTTGATAAACTCGCCTCAGGCGGCAGCGCCCCACTAGGTACCAGGGGCGGCAAAAATGCCACTCCTGGTACTTTAAGAGCTGAATTTCCATTTTTAAAACCGGAAATTCAGCTCTTCTAGCGCAGAGAGCGCAATTATGCTCTCTTCGCTACCATCCTGCCCTTTCTGGAGCAACACCAAGCTGATTCAGGCAGCCGAGGGGCCAGGATCACCCCTGGGGATGCACAAAAGCAAGATTGGGATCTAACAGAAACCTTTAGCTGGTGATCAGTAGATCTCAAGACACTGTCAACAAACAGCTTGACTAGATCACCCTCCTATTTCATTCTTTTAATTCAGATGTTTATCATATCAAGTTTACATAAGAAATAGTTGTTTGTTAAATATAGCAATAGACATTCTCTCATAAATCAATATAATATTTAAATATTTTTTTTCCATGGAACAGAATACTAATAATGCTTTTATGGATGTAGATCATAATAGGACAACATCACTAACAGTAGACCTCTCCAGTAAAGTAGGAGCACTCCTGATATAAACAGTAGGCAAGTCCCTCTCAGCACTTTGATAACTCCTTTATGGAGAAATCTCCCACATCATCTCAGCTCTGCCGTGCTCTAAGTTCTATACATGCTTCAGCCCATGGTTGGCCCAAATCATGTATTTTAAAGTTCCCATCCAAGATGAATTCTGTTTGAATAACTTGTAGGTGGCTGCATTGTAATGGGTAACAGGTAAGTGAATGTGTACTTAAAGTTCAAATCTGTATTTTGTTTTGTCATTCTGTAGATTTGATGTCTGCATAATAATACCTGTGCTTTTTGATTGTGTGTGAACATAAATTCAACCCAATTCTGATTTTCAATACAGTGGATGTTTTGGTCCATGCATAGAGAAAGCATTCTGCCATTATAGTAATAAATTGGTGGTAAGTGCTTCGTAATAAAGGATGCAGCCTGGCAGTTCCCACTCTTTAATAAAGACACAATACAATAAGGATTATTATCCTTTATGTAAAGCCAACATATTCAATAGAGAGAGATTATACAGAGATTATACAAAAGTGCCTGCCCCCGTGGGCCTTACAGTCCTACCATAGTCATACAAACAATGGTCAGTTTATCAGGGTCCAAGTAACCTTCTAGTACCCAGAGGAAACAGTGAGAACATACACACAACTTGCACATAGTTCCCCAGGCTGCAATCACACCTAGGATTCTTGTGCTACCCGGCAGCAGTGCTAACAATCATGGAACTTTGTTATCTTTAGTCCATTGTGCTTTAATGCTGGTTAATTTACAGAAAATCCTATATTATTCATGCTTGTTGCTGGGATGTGTTTTGATTGGTTAGGGTTAATGGGCATCACATGTTCTGTTAGTGTACTCTGTAATGCTTATGTTTACCCTTTCTCCTAGGAAAGTCCTGTCCTTCCAGTGGGTGAATTCTCGGATTCCTTTGTGCACTTCATTACACAACGGTAAGAACTGTAAACCAGCTTGGGATACTCCGTACCAGAAGTGGGCATCTGGTGACCCCTGACAGCCTTTGACTGTTAGTGGGATGCCGGGAGTGGTTGTTAGCACCATCAGAAGATTTCAAGTTGATTGTTGCTGTGCATCTTCGGAGCATAAAGTAATTGGAGCAGTTTGCCACAAGACATGCTGTCTACATAAAGCTGCAATCTAACACATAACTATAGCTTGTTTGCACGGTCTTGCATTGAGCAGTGAGCGCTTTACAGAGCACCATGTCTGATTATCTGCTACATATCATCAACCACCATGCACCTTGTTGTTCAAGGAGATCAATTTCTCTCTTTGCGCTACTATATACAGCGGAACCCTGGTTTTGACATTTCCAAGGGGATGGTGTCAAAAAGGTATATTTTCCTTCCTCCAGTCCATATTCTCACCTATTGTCACTAACCTTACTTCTTCATGAATATCTGTTCCTGTTGCTCCTTTTCTTTTACATGTTGCAGTATGTATAGGCAACAACGTCCAAACTGCAACTACCTGCATCTTTCAGTATTTGCAGGCGTTTAAAAGACGAGGACTACTGCAAGCTGCTGATTTTTCTACTTTCACTTGTATATCTTTATGTATGCTTTGATCATTTTCCTATTAGCCCAGGTTAAACATTCTTCGATGGTGCCATGTGACATTTCTTAAGTGGATACTGTATTTCATTCTTAGTATTTTTATCTACAAGTAGTGGGCAGTAACCCATACAAGATGATCATCTTTTTGCTTCCAGTGTTATTCCTGCTGCTGGCTGAAGAATTAAATGATACCGACTGCCTTTAACACCCTTAATTTCTTTTGCACAGTATGAAAAAGCCACTGAAGGACAGACCAGCTCCCGAAACGCTAATGGTAAGGCTGGGTTAGCTACATGTTATGTGTGCATTACAAAGAGAAGCAACTGATTGTGGACTCCGCTAGTTTCAGTTTAGAGTAAGAATATAAAGAAGTAGGGCATCGATTGTGGCAAGGCTGCAAATTACCTTCAAAGTTCCCAGATGTATGTATTATGGTGGGGGTTTTAATAATTGGCTAGTTGAAGGGAGGCTTATTTTTTTCAAAATTCCCTTTTATTTGTCTAATAGAAATTTTAAAGTAAAAGGAAAGTTATAATCACTGACCCATTTTAGGCACCATCCCCAGTGATTCCGATTACTTACCTGATAACCAGGGCTGATACTCTTAGTGAGCACCACAGAGTGATAATCTTCCTGCTACTTCCTTCTTTGAACCGGGATAGCATGTGATGTAGTGTGAAAAGGAGAATTTGACTGCACGTTCATCTGCCCTGGGCCAACAGAAGAAAAAAGAAACAAAAGAAGTTTGCTCCATGGTACTTGCACAGAAGTACCAGGGAGCTAACAGGGAGCACAGGCCAAGGATAGCAGGTAAGCCATTATAAATCACTGGGAAGTGCCTAACATTTGGCTACTCCAGGGAAGGTGGAAAGTTTCAACTTTAATGTTAGAAAAAAGGTCAAACATAAAAAGCCATTGAAAAAGTCTCTGTTGTTGGTGTACTGTCTGAAAAATGAACTGAAAAAAGGGCGTAGAAGGCCAATAACCACTTTAAATGCTTACCTAACTATTTATAGGTATATGAAGACGTTTTCTTGTAAAATGTCAGCAAGGGCCTTGTTAGTCAAAGCAGAAAAATGAGAGAGGCCAAGAAAATGGGGTAGGTCAGAAGGACCTTACAAGGCTATTTTTATAATAATTGTATTGATTAGTTATATTTAAGAAAGGTACAAATTTAGTCTGGGAGTAAGTATAGTTGTAAGATTAGTGTGAGGGTGTGTAGTACACATTTAGATTCAGAGTAACCAGTCATAGGAATATCAGTGGCAGAGAATAGTAGCACACATTCAGAGGCAGAGTTACAGTTGGAAGATCAGTGGGAGGAATAGTAGCAGATGAGACTCTCTGTGAGATATAGTTGAAAGATGGTGGGATAATAGTAGACATTGAAAGTCTCTATGAGTTACAGTTGGAAGATCAGTGTGTGAAAGTGGTGAACAATGAGACTCAAGTTGCAAGATCAGTGAGCGGGAGAGCAGAAGATACTGGGACTCTTAGTGAGTTACAGGGAGAAGATCAGTGGGCAGAAGAGTAGAAGATACAGAGACTCTTACTGAGTTACAGTAAGAAGATTGGTGGGCAGAAGATTCTGAGTTACAGTTAAAAGATTAGTGGGAGGTAGAGTAGAAGACACTGATATTCTGTGTAGTAGGCATTGAGACTGTGAATTATAGTTGGAAGATCAGTGGGAGGGGACAGTAGTACATATTCAGGTTCAGAGTCTGCAATCATTTGCATGACATCATATGTTCCTTTGGCAATGCTGCCTTTTTCACCCCTTAGTCAGACTATTGTCAAAATCTGAAGAGCTCATCCAACGTAAACTGTGTGTTTTAAGAAACCTGCCACCCCTCTGCTAATGAGGTGATGACCAACGGCTTTTTATAATTGCTTCCAGTTCCTTTTAATTTTCAAGCTTATTAATCATAAGAAGAGTTATTTAAAATTGCATAAATTAATCTTAGATTAAAAGACCATCAAGACCTAGAAACAATTAAGAATTTGCAGGGAGTCCCAAGGGCAGCTCAGTGTCTGATTGTGACAGTCAGGTGGGCTTGGCTGAGGCAGCTGCAGGATGATTAATGCAAGGAACGTTGAAATGAGGGTTTGGAAATGCCACTCACTAACCCTGTAACTGCACTACCTGCACGGCTGATGCTAAGCCTCTCCATAACTACCCATGGCATCATGGGACACCTGATGATAGGAGCAGACTTCTTAAATGAGAACTTAACTTCCTTGTCTACATTACCGTGCTTGATCCAATTTCTCACCAGCTTTCATGTTGAGTGGCAAAGGAATTCTGCAGAAATACATTATAGAGGGGAACACTTTATGGTCAGTGGTGAATTTCTCTTTAAGTCCATAAAGAAAATATATTTCATGAGATAACTGGCAGATGGCTAGAGCCTTCTTCATTGAACTCCATTCATGCCAGATGATGCTCCAGTATGTGATTGGATGAAGCAATGATGGACAGCAATGTCTGTCTCATTGACAAGATCACCCTTTCATTGTCCAGTTCAATGATGGGAGCACAGAAGCAGTGTCCATGTGGGTGTGATGGGCGCTGGAAGAGCGGAGGATACAAAGTGGACAGGTGTGATCTGAATTCTCAAGTGAAGATCTAAGCCTAAAAGTAAAGAACACAACAATCATTGGCTGCAGAACATCAACTCACACCTGTGCAGTGCCTTCAGCCATGCCTTTAAGGATGTGTGTTCATTAACAGTGGACTTCTGAGGCGTCCAGTGATAACATTTGTCAGTTTCGTAATGGCAACTTCACACTGTGCTCAGAAACAAAAGGCCTGCAGAAGAGTGGACATGTGAGAAAGATGACATGTCACAAAAGCTTGTAGAAGGGGTGGGTATCCTTACTAATCAAGAGGTTCACTTCTTTGGTTAGGGTGTTGCAACCATGTCATTGGGATTGTGCGTACTGGGATCTCTCTATGCAGTCTTCTGTATGTGTGCTATTAATTCCAGGTCTTAGGGGCCTGTAGTTCCATTTGGGTTATAGAATTTTCCTGATCATGACCACACAGGTGCCTTCCTTCTTCACCTCTGGTTGTTGGGGGGTATCAAACTAGTAGTTATGCATCTTTTTCATTTTCTAATTATTGGAATCTGCTCCTTCTGTAATAAATGTTTTTAATACCATGCTGGTCTTATGTGCTTCTTTCCTTTACTTTGCCTTAGGCCAGGGCTATCCAACTGGTGGCCCGCGGGCTAACCCCCCTCTTGTATGCCCCCCCACATGAAAGCTTCACGTTCTTTGTAGGCATGCACTCTCCTAAGTGAGGGGAGGGTGGCGTGCAATGTGACGTGGCTGTCAGTGCACATGCTCAGGAGCAGTGGAGGGGGTGGCACAGACGCCAACTTTGAATCATTTGGCACTATGGGAGTTTTCTTTGCTAGGAATTGTCTGGAAAAACTCAGATTTTTATTGGTTTTGAGGTATTTAATTTATACTGCATCATTCAGCACTTTTTTTATCGCTTAAAATTCAGATTTTTTTCAATAAATTCAGCGTTAATCGTGGTTTTAGAGTTTGTCATTGTTTTAAAAACCACTGAAATCTGACCTTTAAAGGAGAACGAAACCCATACTTTAAAAAACACCTACCCCCCTGTAGAAATCGCTTCCCCCCAGCCTACTTGCTACCCAGGAAAAATGCCCCTGACTTTTTACTCACCCCTCGCATCAGATTCAGGTGTCACGGCAGCCATCTTCTTCTTCGGTAATCCTTGTGTATTGAACCGCATTTTCGCACATGCGGTTCAATACACAGCCCTTGGTCAATCTGTCTCTTGGTCAGGGTCAGTGACCCCAACCAGATGGTGATTTCAGTTGCAGGCTGGAAACAGGAAGCGTTGGAACAGTACTAATTCAATATAAAATTAAAGGGGTGGTCCACCTTAAACGTAAATTTTAGGGGCACATTTACAAAGCGTTGAAGTGAATTTTCAAATAAAATTCTAATTTTTATGATTCCAAATTCGAAGTAATTTTGGGCTACTTCGACTATCGAATAGCCCAAAATTCGATTTGAATTGAAAAAATAAAAAATTAGAATTTCGAAGTACTGGCCCTTTACAAAAATTAGAATTCGACTATTCCCCACCTTAAAGCTGCCGAATTGCCATTGTAGCCTATGGTGGACCTCCTGGAAGCTTTCCTGGAAATTTTTATTTTTTTTTTAAAAAAATTTGAATCGAACGATTTTAATTTGATCAAAAACGGTTATTTTGAATTGAAAATTACCCACCAAAAACATCTGCTGGTTGAATTTTTAATTTTTTTTATTCGAAATTCAACCAATAGCAAATCTGCCCCTTAGTATGTTATAAAATGGCTATTTCTAAGCAACTTTTCAATTGGTCTTCATTATTTATTTTTTATAGGTTATGAACTAATTGCCTTTTTCTTCTAACATTTTCCAGCTTTCAACTGGGGGTCACTGACCCCATCTATAAACAAATGCTTGGTAAGGCTAAAAATGTATTGTTATTGCTACTTTTAATTACTCCTCTTTCTGTTCAGGTTCTCTCCTATTCACCTTCCAGTTAGTGATGGGCGAATCTATCCCGTTTCGCCGAAATTTGGCGAAAAATTAGCAAAACGAGTCGCGGCACTTTTAGACGCGCGTTGCGTCGATTTTGACGCACGTTGCTTAGTTTACGAAGGCTGTTATTTTTTTTTTTTACACCAGCGAATTTTCGCTCATTTATTCGCGAGCGGAGAATCGCGGGAATTCGACGCGAATTTGCGCCTGCCGAATAAATTCACCCATCACTACTTCCAGTTTCTTATTGTAAGAGACTAATTTGGACCCTAGAAAACCCAAATGCTGAAATTGCAAACTGGAGAACTACTGAATAAAAATTGAAGTAACTAAAAAAAAAAATGAAGCTTCTGAGGAAGTGACTTGTATAGTCACGAAACGCGTCGAGCTGTGTTTCCCACTGCCTGCCTCATCCTTGTATGTATAAACTTTTATTCTGAAGTTTAATAAATTGGACATTTTAATTTTACACTTGTGTTTCTTGAACCCTGTCTACTCAATAGTAAAACCCATGTCCCACTGCGTTCCATTTAGTTGCATTGAGAAGGAAAAACAACAGCCTGCCAGAAAGCAGTTCCCTCCTAAAGTGCTGGCACAAGTCACATGACCGGGGCAGCTGGGAAATTGACAAAATGTCTAGCCCCATGTCAGATTTAAGTGCAGAGGTCTGCTGGAGCAACAATATTAACGGATGCGTTTTGAAAAAAACGTTTATCATGACAGTATCCCTTTAAAGGTAAACTACTCCTGTGAAATCCAAATAAGGACGTTAGCCTTACCATGCAGTGGTGTAAATAATTGTTTCTGGGTCCAAGAGTCAACAGAGCCCCCATAAACTCTTTTCTTCAGTGTCAATTTATATTTCATGAACAGAAAAACATTTCCATTCACGTACAGTCGATAAAAGTATATTTTCAAAAACACACAATATTTAAAAACAAACAAAGTACAAGTCATGTATAATAACAAAAGAGAGAACTGTGTTAAACGTACGCTAGACTAATTTTCTGAGTAAAGTAAATCTTTTAAAAGTCATACTTTTGAATATTGGGGAACAGAGATACCCTCCTCGTATTGTCTTCATTTGATTGAGTGTAAAGGATGTCTTCATTTTTTTCCAATTCCATTTCAAAAGGGTTGAATTCTCCTTTAAAGCTTAGCCAGGAGAAGCACAGTGAGTAGAGTTGAATATCAGTGATGTCCAATTATTTAAAATTTAATTACATGTATATTTTGCAAAAGTTACGGAATGCTATTTTGAGTATTGTATTGGTATTAGTGCCCCCAACAATACAGCCCGGATGCTGACCTCCCTTCCCTCTTTGACACCCCAGCCAGTGTCTGCACCAGCCAAGGATTCTTCCAGCAAGCACCATGGAGCAATCCTCTTCCTTGGTTTTCAAATTTCCTGTGCAGTTTTTTTTTAGTTAAAGTTCTACTTTTCGCTATACTGTGCATGCGCAGCTGTGAGAAGACAGAGGAAGCAGGAATATCGCTTTGTGGTGCTCACTGGAATAACCGCGCACCGATGCAGTTTTTGCACATAGGAGCACTGGCCCGGGGTGTCAGGTAAGCATATATAATCACTTGGGGTGCCTAACTTTTGGCACCTTCATGTGTAATTTGCCTTTCTTTGTGCTTTACAAACTGGAAGAAATGTGTTTTTGCCACCCCTTGTAACTGGCTGCTCTCTGCTCCTGGAGGGAAGGTTCTCATCTCAGCTGCCCTGAGTAGGAAAGTAAATTAAAGCTAAAAGTTTACAATTACAAAAAAAATGAATGAAGGGAAGTACATGAACATTTGGGTTCAACCATTATAAAATAAATTATATCTGTAACAGCACAAGAATTTTGGATTATGACAACCTGGTCCCAGAAAGGGCTAAGGGCCCTTACACACGGGCGTTTTTACCTGCGCTCCCCTGCGTTCCGTTTTGCTGCGTTCAGCCTCAGGGAAGCGCAGGTTTAGACGCCCCTCATTCTCTTCAATGAGGTTGTACCCACGAGACGCGTGTAAGTGCCGAATGCAGGTTCAGACGCAACATGCTGCATTTTTCCTGCGTTTGGCGCCTACATGCGTTCGTGTGAGTACAGCCCCATTGAAAATAATTGAGTGCGTCTATACCTGTGCTTCCCTGTGGCTGAACGCAGCAAAACGGAATGCAGGGGAGCGCAGGTAAAAACACCCGTGTGTAAGGGGCCTAAGGGGAAAATTTACTATCATTCCCCATAATTAGCTCGACCAAATTCGCAATTCGATAAGTATTTGACCATCGAATGCTTATTGAATTGTTTTTGCTCGTCTTTGCTCGCAATACGATTTCTCGATGAAAAAGTCGGGAAATTTCCGAAAAATGTGTATGATTCGAATGATCTAACGCTACGATCGTACAAATGGTATTCAAGCAGAACTTAGCCTCAGAAGCCTATGGGGGGCTTCCCATAGGCTTCTATTACAATTCGGTAGGTTCAATCTGGTGAAGTAGGCAGTCGAATAAAATTTTCCTTCGATCATCGAATGATCGAATATCTGATCATTCGATCTATTCGATATTCGAAGAGACCACATTTGCATATCCGATTTCACAAAAAATTCGTAACATCGAATTCGATCATTTCGTGTGAATTTCGTAAATCGGCCCCCAAGTGTCTATAAGAACATGTTATAAATGGGGTTCAACAAGGGTTGCGAACCTGGTGGCCCCAGGCTCACTCCAATCGTGTAGCAGCCCCAATGGCCCCATAGTTCTCCAATCCAATGCTGGGTTCAACTGTGTTGACCCTAATCGCTTGCCAACAAAGATGGTTTAAATGAGAGAGAATATATTTTACTTAAGTGCACTCCGAAAACCAGAATAGAAATAACTATGAACATGTTTGGAAACTAAGCTTGAGATGTGCATAAAGAGTTAAATTTTATGGCACAGTAAGCAGAGATGAGAAGTGGTAGATTCAGTAGGTTCAGTTCCAATAAGTACAAAATCACACACTTGGGCTGCATAAAGACACAGAGTGACTAAAATGTTAAGGCAAAACAGAGACTGGAAGTATTTAGAAATAATATTTGTTATATATAAGTATCATAGTTGGTAAAAGCAGTCAACGGCCAGACAGCTACTGCAAGGAGGTTTTTAGTGGATCAAGAGACCCTGGGTTTAGCAGGAGAATTCATTCTCCCCTGTGCATTGGGTTGGTTTGTCCAGCCAGTGATGTCACTCAAAGATAGTTATACAGCCTGAGGTAATCATATGGGGCTGATGAGACCTTAAGGGCAGCCCAGCTCTTTTTTGAGAATATCAAATGTTGTTGTCTTTTGCGGTCAGCTCTGTATATTATGTAACTTCTCAGACTCATGCGGGCAAGAGAAGAGATGTTTGATCTCAAAGATGTTGCGCACCTTTGCGTTTACATTTAGGGGCAGATTAATCATTGGTAGAATTTCGAATTAAAAAAAATTAGAAATTCGACCATATGAATGAAAGGGAAGTGAAATCCTTCTAATTCAACTATCGAATTCGAAGGATTTTACCGCAATTCGTTCGATCGTGTATTTTTTATTCAATCAAAATTAATGATTCCCAATTCGGTAGCTTGGTTCGGGCGAAGTAGGTGGCCAAATGAAAATTTAAAGGGCAAGTTATTCAACCATCGAATAGTCGAATATTTGAATAAAATTTTGTTCAAATTCGAATATTCGATGGTCGAATTTGCCTATTTTGCATATTTGAAGATTCAAATTTATTTTAAATTCAATCGAACTTCGAATTATTCAAGTGAATTTTGTAAATCTGCCCCTTAGTATGATGTAGATTCATATTCTGAGACAATTTGCATTTGGTTTTCAATTTTTAAATTTTTGAGTTATTTGGCGTTTTATTCAGCGACTTTCCAGTTTGCAATCTGGGAAAGTCAATGCCTGTATTTGCTAGTCTGTTGCTTTTGTTTCTTATTCGTGTTGTTTCCTCCATAGGAACGCAGATGTCTTCTATTGACCATGATCTAATGAAAACTCTTCTTTCCTGGCTGAGTGCCATTTTCAGATGCAATGTACAGAAAATACTAAAAGCTGCAACAAACTCTTCAGTTACTAAATAATCATTATTATAATAGTTTTTCTTTAGATTATGATATTGAATTAGAAGTGCTACCTTTATCTCTTGTATCCTTCGGAACTAAGATGTGATATACTGTATGTTTGATGTATACACCACTCTGTTTTACAATGCTGCAGAATAGGGGTTACTATAATAATCCCTATGCTAAGGGTAGTGTATATTTATGTGTGCAGGCTATGAGCACATGTAAGAGGTTGCCCATTTGCTTTGTAGTTCATCACCCAATTGTATTTCTTTTCAGGATTATCACAGTAACAGTATAATATTTGGGAGATACTATTGGGCCATAAGGAGGATTATGGTGCAAAGGAAAGAAGACTGAACGCAAGACAATCGGGGTTTGCAATTTCAATGGCCAACTTGCAAAAAACAGGGCAGTTGCACACAAAATTGTACTTTGCACACTGCATCTATGTGTATGTGAATGTGCCCTCCTGTCTGACAAAAGTCAATGGTACCTTCACTGAAATATTCCAATCAAAGTATGTCCTTGTATTTAGTCATGTCCAAATATTACCATTACTTAAATACCAGGTACAAGGTAAGCAGGGCCTCTAATAACACAGTAATTGTCTATGATGATGATGATGATGATGAAAATAGGATTTAAGTGAAAGGACAGGTCTGTACGTATTCCCCAGTCACATCCACATTAATAGAATACCCAAGCCAGTAATTGTAGGGCCAGAAATGGAGGCTTGTTCATAAATATGTCCTGGTGAGACATTTTCAAGATTTACAACTTAACAATTACATAGAAATCATTGGAATATCAGTGTGCATGTTCTAAGACAGTGGTCCTCAAACTTGGCCCTCCTGCTGTTAAGGAACTACAAGTCCTACAATGCATTTGCCTGACTGTGGCTGTCAGACTCCATCATTGCATTGTGGGACTTGCAGTTCCTTAACAGCTGGAGGGCCAAGTTTGAGGACCACTGTTCTAAGATGTAGAAGTATGGATAAGCAATACAACAAGCAAACACTTGCCCAGAGAAGGCAGTTGTTACTGGCCCTCTGCCTTGCAGGGTCACTAGGAATGATAATGTGCAGCCAGCAGACCCCTGTCGTGCATAATAATGACTTGTCCTTCCAAGTTCTCTAAATCAGGCTTGTTACCATGAATATCAAGAGAAAATAAAAATTACAAATACACCAACTGGAAAAATGAGACCACTGTAGAACAAGTAGATCAATAATTGTTATCAAATGATCAATAGCTGCTGCGTAACTATATTGGCCGAATATTTGTTTTTTATGTTTCTCATAGACTAATCTTGTGGCATATGTATTGGCTGCTATTCCCCAGACACACATTGTTTACTCAGCACACAATTGCCCTGTCTGTCCTGACTCATATTATTCCAGTTGTGGGGGAGCAGCTCCTTTCCCACAGACAAGAGACTGGGTTTTTTAGCTGATCTTTGTCTGTGTTTTATTCCACACACCATCTTACACATAAACATAAGTTCATAGTCTTTGTGGAGGCAGAAAACAAAATAGTTTCAGCTGTGCTGTTAAAGAAAATGTCCTTTTGCCAAAGAACCCACAGCCCAACTTGGGCAAGATAAGTCCAGCAATTAAAAATATACTGTTAACTCACAGTTCTTTGGAAGCATCCCCCTGGAAGCATCTCACTTCCCAATCACTTTAGGGAAGTAGCGGGTAGGCAATCCTTGCTACTAGAGACCTTGTCTCCTTGTGAAACTTGTGCCCAGCAATACAGTCCTTATGTTCAACCACACAGGTCACATGCAGTTTACAGTGAAAACTTTAAACACAGCCCCATTAGCTCTCCTTCCTCTTTCTGTCCCCTCTCCAGGGCAGACCTCACTTAATTGAGCCCCCACCTTTTTACTCCAGGTGAGGCTAATCATTCCTCACTGCTGCTCAGAGCCTCATTTTCACAGCCCTCTGTGGATCTGTACTGCTTCATAGAGGATTCTGGGAGGAATATACTTTCCATCTATGATTTTCCAAACCATGCTACACAGTATATGTGTGTGTAAAGCATAGCACCTTCATGATGGTTTATGGGGCCCAAAACATCTGCTGTGAGGCCCAGTAATATCTAAACTCCTTCCAAAGTGATAACTAGTGAAATTGCTATCGCAAGCAGTATCTGTCTGACAGTTTATATTTTCTGTCCTCCTGACAGGAGTAGAACCAACTTCTGCTACAATGTTTTTAGAGTCATAACCAACAAATACTGCTTGTAATTGTGTTACTAAATGTACAAATAACTTTAACACTATTTATTTATTATGAAGGAATAATGGCACCGTTGCTTACAATTATGTTTTCTATCATAAGTCAAAATCAGTTTTTGGATGTAGAGCCACTTTAAAAGAAAGAGTGGCCCAAAAGCAAAAAACTTAGATGTTTTACACTAGCCCAGTCAAACCTCTGATGTCAGTCCAAAGGAGAATCTTGGTTTTCAATTTGATTTGGGGTTTTTGAGTTATTTAGCTTTTTATTCAGCAGCTTGCAGTTTCAGCATTTCGGTTGCTAGGGTCTTAATTACCATAGCAACCATGAATCAATTTGAATAAGAGACATGAATTTGAATAGAGGGATGGGTAATTAAAAGTAGCAATAGCAATACATTTGTAGCCTTGCAAAGCATTTGGTTTTTAGATGGGGTCAGTGACCCCCATCTGAAAGCTGGAAAGAGTAAGCAGAAGAAGGCAAATAATTAAAAAACACTATAACAAAGAAAAAATAAAGACCATTTGAAAAGTTGCTTAAAATGAGCCTTTCTATAGTATACTTAAAGTTAATTCAAAGGTTAACCATCCCATTAAGTTCTAATGTAGATTTGTTATTAATGAAAGTGACAGAAATTACATGGGTCCAAATACTTTTGCAAGACACTGTGTATGAATGTATGTACAGGTATAGGATCCATTATCTGGAAACTCCAAATTAAGAAAAGACTGTCTCCGGTAGACTCCATTATAATAAAATAATCCAAATGTTTTAAAATTATTTCCTTTTTCTCTGATATAGTAAAACAGTAGCTAATCTATTAGCTACCGAAAAATACACAAATTTCCAGCAAAATTCACGAATTAGCAAAAAATTTGTGAAACAAGTTGCGTCATGTTTTTGACACGCGTCGAAAATGGCGTCATGCGCTGAAAATGGCACGATGCGCGTTGGAAAGATGACGCAACTTGTTTCACAAATTTTTTGCCAATTCGTGAATTTTGCTGGAAATTTGTGAATCTTTCGGCAAAGCAAAACTTTTTTTTGACGCCAGCAAATTTGCGTTGGCGTTTCACGAATTTATTCGCCGGCAGTGAATCGCGGGAATTCGCAGCAAATTCACGCCTGGTGAATAAATTCACCATCACTAGTAGCTTGTACTTGGTCCAAACGAACATATTATTAATCCTTATTGGAAGCAAAACCGGCTTATTGGGTTTATTTAATGTTTACATGAGTTTCTAGTAGCCTTAAGGTATGAAGATCCAAATTACGGAAAGATCCATTATCTGGAAAACCCCAGGTCACAAGCATTCTGGATAACAGGTCGCATACCTGTATCTTAAAAAAAATGTTCCAGAAACTGACGTGATTCCCAAAAAATGCTGGTGACTTTTGTTTTGTATGTCTATCTATCTATTTATCTATCTCTATACGGACTCACTTACACATACACTTAGACACACACACACACACACACACACATGGACATATATACACACATTGCTGCTAAAGCCTAATGGACCATAAACCCCAAGGACCTGAGGCTGCCCATCCCCGAGCTCTGTGTTTTTCTCTCCATTTACTGTGAGATGATTTAGAGAGCACTAAAGCTGCGATTTATTGAGGTCTATTTATTGAATAAATGGGTGCCCATTTCTGTCGCACTTCCCCTTCACAGTTCAAGGTTTATAGGTTTGTCTGACCCAGAAGAAGTCTAGTGGAGATGTCTAGATATAGAGGAGAGGTTTATGCACTGGGATCAGTCATGTTATCCTCCTCACAACTTGTGGCTGCCAGCTGTGTGTGCACTAATACTTCCAGCAGCCCTGTTAGGAGATGGTTAGAGTTGTAGTTCTATAAAAATGCTAAGGAGCCCCAAGTGAGTTCATGCGCCATATCTTGTGTATTATGGGCCCTGTTCATGTGCTGCAATGGACCTCACCCAAATATAAACAGAAACTTTATATTTCTATATGTATCTTTGTATTAAGAGATACTGTCATGGGAACACATGCTTTCTTTCAAAACACATCAGTTAATAGTGCTGCTCCAGCAGACTTCTGCACTGAAATCCATTCCTCAAAAGAGCAAACAGATTTTTTTATATTTCATTTTGAAATCTGACATGGGGCTAGACATATTGTCAGTTTCCCAGGAGCCCCCAGTCATGTGACTTGTCCCAGCACTTTTGGATGGAACTGCTTTTTGGCAGGCTATTTCTCTTACTAACTGAATGTGTCTCAGTGGGACTTGGCTTTTACTATTAAGTGTTGGTCTTAGATTTACCAGGGAGCTGTTATCTTGTGTTAGGAAGCTTCTATCTGCAGGCCCAGATTTGTGGCAAAGACACAAAGGCCCGGGCCTAGGGTGGCAGAATCGCTATTGGCTACTAGCACTGGAGACGCTGGTCAGTCTCCAGTGCTGTGCCCAACTGATGAGACTTGTGCGTGCGTGCGCGCTTGAGAGCGCACGCGCAGGAAGAGGACAGAACAGTGTCTGGCAGAGGGGAGTGGGACGGAACCGGAAGAGGGGGCAATATCACTCCAACTTGCAGTACAGCAGTAAAGAATGACTGCGGTTTATCAGAGCACAAGTCACATCACTGGGGGCAACTGGGAAACTGACAATATGTCTAGGTCTCAAAATTTAAAAATAACATTTTTTTTTTGCTCTTTTGAAATATGGATTTCAGAATTCTGCTGGAGCATCACTATTAACTGATACTTTTGGGGGGAAAAACATGTTTTCACATGTCAGTATCCCTTTAACTTTACCTTCTCGCACTCACTAGACCCTCAATGCCCCCAGCAAGTGTTCCGATTTCCCTTGTCGCCCTCTGGGCCCCTCCTCTAATTCTCATTAAACTACAATTTAGTCGCCGTGAAGCCAGGGTTATCTGGATGACTTAATTGCTCCTGTTCCCTCATTTTCTCGGACTCCCTTAGAGCTGTTTTAACCTAATCAATAAAGTCTTGTCTATCGATCGTGTAAATTTCATTTTGCAACATCACTTACCAGCAACCTGCCTGGCAATTGATAGAAATTAGGCAGTTTTCTAGCCGCCTCAGACGAGGAAGGAGGAGTCTTGTATTAACCAGTCGGTTTAATTGCATGAACAGCAGCTGAGCTGTCTATTCGGGCTCAATTCAGCACCTTGGATAGCGCTGCAGCCGAACCTGCGGTTATTCAATGCGAATTCAGAACCCTGGACAGCTCCACAGCCAAAGCAATGTGTTTCCTTTAAAGCCGAAACATGCCATTTCTATAGGTTACGTTATAATTATTTAGGTTTTATTTACTTTGCTTACATTTCCTTCAAAGAGGCTGCAAGGGCAAAAAGCTTAATATCTACTGAAAAAATGGTTTCTATATGTTTATTTCCAGCTTTAAAACTGATACCTTACTTTCTGCTTCAGTATTGTATCCATAATAAAACAGCATCTATCTATCTATCATCTATCTATCTATCTATCTATCTATCTATATACATGCATTGAATAATAAAGAAACATTTTTTTACTCACTTGAAGCATTGAGTGCGGGTCCTTCTATTATTGTGTGTGTGTGTGTGTGTGTGTGTATAGATTAGATAGATAGATAGATAGATAGATAGATAGATAGATAGATAGATAGATAGATATTCCAGGCAACCAGCATGGCAATTCCCGTTAACAGTTAATATAACAGTCCACCTTCGAGTATGTTTGTGAATATAAATGATAAATCCTATTTGTAAGGAAGATAAATACCTCCTTATGGAGCTGTGAGAAATTTAAGGCTGGGGATACGCTCCTTTCTTAAGTGATTTCCCTTGTGCCTTCAGTGTATCATGTTCTCTTTAGTTTTATTGTGCCAGCAGTAATACAGCAGTTATGGTTGTGTCCAATATATATATATTAGTACAAAATTATGTCTATCAATCTGGAAACCTTGCTGCAAACCATGGTTCCAATCATCAATGGAATGTAGAAAATCAGATGGCACACACAAATATTTGCAATTTATTGAGATGTCAATAACTTGCGTGTGCCATATGATTTTCTACATTCCATAGAAGTTATGGTGGTCCTGATCCTTGGAGCTTACAGTTTATATGGGCTAACATGATAAACCGGCCAAAACAATGAATCCCCTGGAGCACATGAGAAGGGTGCTCATGGGAGAGGTGCAGAAATAAAACAATATGTTTAATAGGCTTGTGGTGATGGGGTTGTTTAAAAAAAAATAATAATAACGCGGACTTTCGTTTTATTGAAACAATTATATGTTTAATATTTATTTATTCAAAATGTTCAATGATCATTTCCAGGGGAGGGGGTGTGATCTCACGGGAGAAGTAAAATAAGGGTGTTAGTCTATAGGCATCACTGTACCATACATTTAGGGATGCTTACAAACCCATTTAGGGACAGTGTGGAAAGGGGCACATGCAGATAAATGGGGCAGTTTCATTGCTGCTTCGGGTGACCATGAAGAAATGGGAACAAGCCCTAAGTATGAAATATTTGTACCAGAACATGATTTAGCAGGACAAATATAACTCTCACTTATAACATGATGTCCTTTATATATGTATTTAAACCCAAAGCTTCTCTTATCCTCTAGAGGACAATAAACAACAGACAAAACCCAGATAATAACGATGTCAAATTTTGGTTGAATTTTGCCTTCATCTAAATAATACTATTCATCTGCCCATGCATTTAGATTGTCCATTGATTATTAGATTTCGTTTTCTTTGTTTCTCCTCCGCAGACCGCAGCGGAGCCACCGTCTTACATTTCACTGGAATATTAAACGAAAATGCTCTCTTGTGAAACTGCATTTGTCAAAATCTCTGGATATCGGCCTTTGTGGCTGGGGGTGTAAACACGGTGCACCAACAACGACGAGATGTGTAAATCGACCTGCTGTAAAGTAATAGATGAACATATCCAGATGATATTTTATTAAAACAAAGTGCTAGCTGCTTCAAGTAATGATTTTTATTTATAGAGACATAATCTTGCACTTTTATACACCCACTCCTAAACCCTGTTCGCCATTCAAAACCTCATATCACTATTCTAAAATAACAATGAGCCCACACAGAGAAATGATCTGTGCAAACAGCTCTCATGTGTTACCAGAACATGTTACATTGACACGAGGAAACTGATTTAAATCCAGTCCCGGGTCCTGAATTTTAGCAGCTTGTGGAAAATTATTTTGCACAGTTTATTTGTTCGCAGAAAAACAAAAACAAAAACTTGAAGATAGGTGATTTGTATCGGTAGACATACTACTTAGCTGATAAATAAAATACAAGTATATGTATATATATATATATATATATATATATATAGTAATTATAATATATTAATAATGCAATGGATGCTAAACATGTCAAATCAGAAACAAATATTTCACTCTCCTTGGCTGTATTAATCTTTATTTGAATGCCTGGAATATTGAATATACATATCCCTGTAGCAGCTGTAAGTCCTCATTTGATAGGATGGGGTTGTGTTGTAGAAGATGTTCTATTAGGAAGGTTCCAGCCCCCCCAGATGGGCCAGGGTGCGGCGTGGAACCTTAATTTCCTATTTGTAGGTGGCATCTATATGGCAAGTAGTACCCATCAGTAAGAGAGAGGTGTGGGGGGATCACACAAATATTGGTGGGGGTACAGGGTGCCCAGTTGAATTTATTTAGACACAATATCATATACTAATGGATATAAATTAGTATGCTGTCTTGTGCTTTAGCCTGAGTAAAGGGGGGGGGGGTGTATGGCAGCCACCACAAGAATTGCTTTTATTGATATAATTCTAAGCAAACATCCCATAAGGAGACATACTATAAATCCCTCCTATGGTATAGTGTATCATTGGATTGCTGGGGAACGGTGGGATATTAGTTCCCCCCGAGGCGCTTTGCACAATGGCTCGGCTGTGCGTTACAGGGAGGAGGCAGCTGTCCGAGGTTCTGAATCCCAGCAGGGCTTCTCGGCTTTATGCAGCCTCAGAAACTGGACTGGATGGGGCGACCCACATGCACAATCACAACAGAACCTAGAAATCCACATACACAATAGTAAAAGGGTTACAGAGAGTCAGGTGCTGCTCATAATAACGGGACCTGGTACAGTAACTCAAATGCACATTCGTAACACGACTAAGGCAGGCGCACAAGAGTTACTGGACTTGAAGCAGTACACTAAGGTGCACAATAATAACAGGACCTGATGCAGTCATTTAGATACACAACAGTAATAGGACCCAATGCACTGCACTAGAGGCCAATTATAACAGGACCTGATGCAGTAATTCAGATACACAACAGTAACAGGACCTACTACTCTACATAAAGGTGCACAATTATAAAAGGACCTGATGCAGTAATTCAAATACACAACAGTATCAGGACCTGATACATTACTAAGGAGCACAATTATAACAGGACCTGATGCAGTAATTTAGATACACAAGAGTAACAGGACCTAATACACTACTAAGGAGCACAATTATAACAGGACCTGATGCAGTAATTCAAATACACAACAGTATCAGGACCTGATACATTACTAAGGTGCACAATTATAACAGGACCTGATTCAGTAATTCAGATACACAAGAGTAACATAACCTAATACACTACTAAGGTGCACAATAATAACAGGACCTGATGCAGTCATTTAGATACACAAGAGTAATAGGACCCAATGCACTGCACTAGAGGCCAATTATAACAGGACCTGATGCAGTAATTCAGACACACAACAGTATCAGGACCTAGCACGCTACTCTAAGGTGCACAATTATAACAGGACCTGATTCAGTGATTTAGATACACAACAGTAACAGGACCCAACCCAATGCACTGCACTAGACGCACAATAATAACAGGACTGCAAACATGGAACGTTCTAACTGTTGGATATATTATTTACTGATCTAGGGCAGATTTTATTAGGATTCAACTAGGGAAAGTCCCTTTCTCAGCCATACTGGTCGCAGACTGGGCCAAACAAGTGGCACCGCCACCCCATGCACCCACCATTCCCCAGCAGCACCACCGAGCCCTCGCCTTACATTCTTTTATCAATGTCCCGTAATTAAAATGTCAAGGTTTAATTATCTCTCTGCACTGATCCGCTTGAAACAATCTTTTCCTAATAAAGGGTCTAATCGAAATGCTATTTCTATCCGAGAAATGCTACAGAGGAACAGTGTGACTGCAGATCAATAGAGAGGAGGGATTGATCCGCCTGTAAAAAGGGATTTATAGGGGTCACGCTTTTATATGGTGCTGATACAACTGTTAAATGGAGAACATTCATTTTCAATAGGAGCGTTTATTAAACTTGCACTGAATTAGTCTGCAGTGATTTATAGGGCAATCTTCCCGGAGGAGAAGGTTCTGATTTTATAGGACACGGATCTGTAGCTTTTAACCGAAAAATGACTCCAGTCTAGTTCAGAAAGAAACTGCTGAGATTTTTTTTCTGGGGGGCCTAAATGTTTGGAAAATGAAAGCTGGAAATGTAATCTTTTTTTGCCACACACTGCGATTTTATCCGTCCCCTACAGAAATAAAAGCCACTTACATATACTTTATGTCTTTGCTGGAGAAGCAAAGGTGGAGACCAGGGATCACAAAGTATTCAATCAGTATGTACCAGGGAAACGAAACAGAGGCACAGAGAGCACCAGACTGTGCCAGGAACACCAAGTGCCCAGCCAAAAACATCGATTTTACATCTTTGCAAGGGACATAGAATACCCCACAATACACTAGAGATACCAAGAACCCTACACTATCCAGAGACACTAGAGTGGCATTGTGATAGGTGGCACAATGTGCCAGGCTGTGCCAATGATACAGAGCAGCCCAGACTATGAGTACAAGACTAAGTCAGGAGATACAGTCCTAATCTAAATTGACAGGGGGTATGGAAGTGCCAGGCTCTGGTTCTGGAGTATACTGGATTTCTTACCTTGGGATGTGGAAAATATTATATCATGCCAGTGATTTGCGCACAGGGAGTACCATGCAAGGCAAGGGTTCTGTGCTAATGACAGGGAATGGGGGCATAGCAAGAACAGAGGGTACACACAGTTCTAGAGACAGACACAGCTGCAGTATTCATATATCACTAATAGGTAATTCCTTAGAAATATAAGAGCTGTCACACACTACAAGAACTCGCCCCCCACCCACACACACACACAAAAACGCAGTATCCAGCAAATCAGCAATCGACTTAGATGCGACTGTCGCACTCAGAGATACAGAAGCAAACGTTTTATTGGTTCCACCAGTGATACAGAATTGTATTCACAAATAAGGGCCACAAACACAAGGGCCCTCACTGTGGGGAGTAGATGAGACTTAGTAGCGCCTCTTGCGCCCATTCAGAACCCCGTTATAAATGGGCAGATATTGAGCCCAGTGAATCAGAAGAGACATTTAATGTGGCAATTTAGGAAAGAAACGAGCCCGCTCGTTTGACCTGAGAGACCTGCCAGATAAATAATTCCCTCTCCTGAATTATTAAATGCCGATTTCTCTGGCTAATCTCCCATTCAGTAACAAAGGGAAGGTCATGAGCGGGTCCCCACTGCTTTCAGTATCCCCAGCAATGATCTCCCAGTATGTCCCCGGGACAGGGTCTGGCAGAGATGGATGGTTTGCACTCAATGGGTCAATATCAGTGGGTAGCGTTTAATGTAACCCCCTTACTGCAACGTTGTTGGGGGGGGGGGGGGGGGGGGGGGGGGGGGGGGTCTACAGCAGGCTCTGTAAGAACCAAAGCATTTAATCTATCAAAGCAAGACAATAGGTATCCAGGTGCAGCAGCTCTTTTTACAGGAACAGCATATGGAATACTTTTTATAAATATAACAATATTACTCAAGCTTTCTTTGTATTGGGAGGCAAGTCTCTGCCTTCTGGTGTAATAAAGGACTTCCAGTATGTTCAGTCTCAATGGTTTGATTTGGGGGTCAGTGAGGGCTGGGTCGGTAACTTCCTTTCTATTCAAGCAGCTGATTTGAGAAGCACAAAAACTCTTTTGTGTCAGTGTGTAGAACTGTAGATGGATCAGTTACAGATCAGTCACAGAAAGCACAAGGAAAGAAAAAGGCACATGTGAATAAATACAAATGGTCTTCTCGGGAAAATCTCATTTAAATGTGTAAATGCTGTACTTAAAAATTGTAATATTATTTATATATATATATATATTAGCTTGCTTGGTGTGCCAGTGAGTGTCTATGTGAGTACTGTGTATCACTGGGAGACAGAACAATTCAGGGATTTCTGCCAATGTTGTTTGAAAATGTCCCGAACACATAGTTTCCATCTCCCAATTCCTGCCACTGTCTACTTTCCTGTCCTCTTTCTGTCCATCCTTAAACCTTCAGGCTCTCATCCTGTACTTCTGTCTTTCTGTCGCAACTCTCTGTCTGTCTGACCTTCCACCACTAAACCTATTATTCCAACTTTTTTCTATTTATTTATATTTCTATCTGCCTTTTACTATTTCTGCCTGTCCTTTCGTTGTCAGTATTTCCATCTCTCATATTTCCTTTCCCACTTGTGAAGCATGTTGATTCCAGAGATGTCCCAGCCAGAAGAAAAGACACACAAATAGCACTCCAACCCCAGTGAGACCTTTATAGAATGGACATTATTTGCCCCCTGGAATCCCATACAACCCCCCCCCTCCAATATTGACATCAGCCTTAGTCGTGCAGTGGGATTTTGTCTGGCTATTAATCAGTTTAATTATTAATACTCATCTAAATGGCCCTTAATTTCGCTCCCAGTAACCAGTGATGAGCCAGGTACCCCACCCTTACAAAATCCAGATTCTTCAAACATGTAGAGACACAATCCAAAGAAATATAAATGGGGAACTACACACAAATTTTACAGCCTTTTGCCTTTACTAATCATTGAATGTTAATTAGAAATTCATTACAATTAGGGCCCTGCCTTAACACAACACAATGCTGTAATTACATCTGCCTTTTTTTAATTCCGACTTTGTGTTTACACAGTAAGCAAAATACGTCTTTACCTTTTCATTATCCCCACTACTCTTTATACTGTACTAATTATGTAAATTAAACCTAATTATCAGACGAAAACACTCCAGTTAATTCAACTGTTAAAAGATGTGAGTCGGTGAGAAGCAGCCTGACAGCCGGCTCTTGCGTACTCACTGCCTGACAGACTGCAGCATGTCCTCACCTGGGAAAGACCCACCGAGACAGGTACATGATAGAATAGTCTATAGATAGATATAGAAAATATATGTGTATATATATAGAGAGAGAGAGGGGGGGGGTATTAGATAAATAGATATATAAATAGATAGTAGATAGAGAGACAGATAGATAGATAGATAGATAGATAGATAGATAGATAGATAGATAGATAGATAATAGATAGATAGATAGATAGATAGATAGATAGATAGATAGATAGAGATATAGTTGATAGATATATAGAGATATAGATAGATAGATAGATAGATAGATAGATAGATAGATGATAGATATATAGAGAGATAGATAGATAGATAGATAGATAGATAGATAGATAGTTGATAGATAGATAGATAGATAGATAGATAGATAGACAGATAGATAGATAATAGATAGATAGATAGATAGTTGATAGATATATAGAGAGATAGATAGATAGAATCTATCATCTATCTCTCTATCTATCTCTCTATCTTTTATCTATCTATCTCTCTATCTATCTTTTATATATCTATCTCTCTATTATCTATCTATCTCTCTATCTATATAATATCTATCTATCTATCTTTCTATTAGATTATCATTTACCTGTAATCTACCTAGATAGATGATAGATGAGTCAGGAGTTTTTGGAGTCAGGAAGGAATTTTTTCCCCCCTCTGAGGCAAATTGGAGAGGCTTATGATGGGGTTTTTTGCCTTCCTCTGGATCAACTAGCAGTTAGGCAGCTAAAAATTAAAAATAAGAAAAAAAAAAAAAAAAGGTTGAACTTGATGGACGCAAGTCTTTTTTTCAGCCTAACTTACTATGTTACTATGATAGATAGAAGATAGGTAGATGATAGATAGATAGATAGATAGATAGATAGATAGATAGATAGATAGATAGAGATATAGTTGATAGATATATAGAGAGATGATAGATAGATAGATAGATAGATAGATAGATAGATAGATAGATAGATAGAGATATAGTTGATAGATATATAGAGATATAGATAGATAGATAGAGATATAGTTGATAGATATATAGATAGATAGATAGATAGATAGATAGATAGATAGATAGATAGAGATATAGTTGATAGATATATAGAGAGATAGATAGATAGATAACAGATAGACAGATAGATAGATAGATAGATAGATAGATAGATAGATAGATAGATAGTTGATAGATATATAGAGAGATAGATAGATAGATAGATAGATAGAATCTATCATCTATCTCTCTATCTATCTCTCCATCTATCTCTCTATCTTTTATCTATCTATCTCTCTATCTATCTTTTATCTATCTATCTCTCTATTATCTATCTATCTCTCTATCTATATATTATCTATCTTTCTATTAGATTATCATTTACCTGTAATCTACCTAGATAGATGATAGATAGATGATAGATAGAAGATACATAGATGATAGATAGATAGATAGATAGATAGATAGATAGATAGATAGATAGATAGATAGATAGATCATATCTATGTTCTGTATCTATCTGTCTGTCTAATATTATTTGTCTATGTTAGAACGTTCAACGTATCAACATATTTATCTAGTGGATATAACTGATATGCCCCCAAATAAATATCTTAGATACAAGGAATGGCCAGTCAGTAATAAAGGACTGTGAATGAGAGATCTAGAGAGGGACAATGATGTAAAGGTTGATGAGAGTGACCCTGGGACAGTGAGACAGCCATGAAGCAAATGACACAGACGACTTTCTCTGGGTTGTAACTATATACAACCAGTATGACCACATCAGCATCTGGATTCTGCAAAACTGCTCAGTGATGTATGTATATGCTTGTTTTGTGATAAGTACACACACACGAGCACATACACTATTTTTTATCCTGTAACTGTAGAACAAATATACATACATGTTCCTTGTTTAAAAAAAGCCCATTCACTAAAGAGGAGGAGCAGTCTCTGTAACGTAACACCATATTGCTGGGAAAATTGTTGCATTTGTGGTATTGCTGGGTAAATGCGACTTATGTATGGCACTATGCTGCTGGTTATGTGTGGCACTATGCTGCTGGTTATGTGTGGCACTATGCT
>CM044436.1:27146880-27194546 GCA_024363595.1 Xenopus borealis | reverse complement strand
TCAAATTTAGCCCGGACAGTATGATTAATTACAGTTTAATTAACGTGTCCATTAAGAGCACTTACTGCCACACTGTTGTTGGAAAGCGCCTCGGGCGAGAGTTTGTGAAAACACCAGGCTGGGCCTCAACTTATTTGAAGAGGGAGGAAGGGAAATATATTTGGGTGGGGGTGCTTTTGTTATTCTTGTTCAGACCTCAAACATGCTTTGTGGGTACAGGCAATCTTGATTAAAAAAATACACATCCACAGAGAATAAAGTCCCCTCCCAGACTCACCCTGGGGTTCATTGCCTGCCACTGGAAATGGGTATCGGAAGGTCTGCTCATATTATTACACGACTGTGCTACATCTTTAAATACACAGCTAGCTGCATGTCTCCAGTGGATACCCCCTGTCTGTCCGGGAATGGTATAGGACCAGCCACGGTGCTCGAAGTGGGGACAGGGGGGGAATTCCCAGGACAGTGGAGCAGGGGGTTCTCAGTCGGAAGAGACAATAAGTGTAACTGAAAGGGAGAAAGTATCCAGCAAAATGCTAATTATATTTGCCAGCACTGAAAACAATTCAGTTAACGGATTGGTATATGTACTGAAATATATGGAAAGGAAATGAGACCTATATGAGACCTATAGTAGTAGTGTAGTAGTATTTATTGCCCCTCACACACACCCCACCGATCATTTGCCTCTCACACAAGGAACTTGCTCTACTAATATTTATTGACTATTATATTAAACCCAAATCTTCCCATTTGCATGTACTTTTCCTTTCACGGAATATTCTCCATTTGATAAGTATTGCCTCTAACACAAATAATGTGCCCGACCAATGCTCATTGCCCTTTTGGCACAATGAAGCTGCCCCCCCCCCCCCCCCCCCCCCCCCCCCCCAGGGTGCGTCTTGTACAATCCTCCTCTTCCTATCAGCTCCCCGATCTGCACATGTCTGTTCTGCATCACTTGAGTTACCTCAATCCCGTGCTATCAGGGAGATCAGGAGAAATGGATCGAATACTCTTTAGTTTACCCAGCAATTAATTAGTAATAATTATCATCTCCATGATTACTCTTCTCCCACACATCCGATTTAAAGGGTCCAGGCAGTTGCTGTGAGTCAGTCAGTTGTTAGAGCAAAGGGTGCAGTCTCTCCCCCTCCCGCACTCACACAAGGGTAGGGGCTTCTGATAAACACTCACAGGTGCCTAATCCCCCCACTTACCTTTCGGATTTCCTTCTCGCCTGACTCTCTCTCTCTCCCGCCCGGACTGGATTCAGCAAACAAACAGTTAACGTGAATATGTCAACGTTAAGTGGAGTCGCCTCCCTGTTACTTTAAACTGTCACTGGATCACATTGCAACTGCCGATCAGCCGCATCCTGCGGACTCAGCCGCACAGACATCAATTCCTCCGGCTCATGAAGAACAATCGGCGGCTCTAGCCTCAATGCCACGGCCGTTTGGGCCATAAAGACGTTTTTTAGGGACCAGTGGATCATATACTCCTTATAAAGGGGCACGGGAAAGGTAAGGACTCTTGTTTTCTACACTTGTTCTATTCCGTTTATTTTATAAATTGTTTGGAATAATCAATAATTGCTAGACTACAAATAACATCATCCCACAGAGATTCGTTGGGCATAAAATAATAGGGCTACAGGTTGAGCACCCAGTACTTTTTCGCACTTGTTTCTACAGTAGTGGGTGCAATTACCTAAATGAGGTGACTGGGTTCAGGCCACGGGTGGGATCAGGTCACGGGTGGGATCAGGCCACGGGTGGGATCAGGTCACGGGTGGGAGCAGGACACGGGTGGGATCAGGACACGGGTGGGAGCAGGGCACTGCTGTTACCCATTCATGTGATTGTGTGTAATTACAATAAAATCCCCAGCCTGATGATCCCTTCAAGATAATCGTCTTTGCTCAGCAGAATTTCTCCCGGTTGTCGCGTGCCGGACCTGTACAAATGCTACAGCTAATCTGCTCCGGGATTATCCTCTGGGAAGACTTTAAAAAGGCCGAAGAGCTGGATTTGCTAAAGCACTAAAACCTCTCACAAATGGGATTAGAAAAAAAAGGAAATGCTTTCCACCCATTCAAAACATGTTGACTTTACTACCGGCTTTGCTTTATAGACCCCAAGTCTTTTAACTTAAATCAAGAGAATGACCTTTTAACGTATTTGTTATAAACGATTTGAAAAGGAAAAGAGTGAGAGTGTACAATACAATGGGCAATGAAACGTGTGTAAATTAAGTAGAAACGAGCCAAAGCAAAATGTGTTGTTATAAATGATGTCCATCACCAGCCTTTTGTATGTCAGGGGAATTGTATTCAGGGAATAAGAGGCTGAATGAGGCCTCGTGGGATGTGGGAACCCAGAATGGGCACCCAAGTCTCTCTGACTCCAGGGCACCGACATAAAAAATGAAAAGGACGTGGCGTGTGAGTGTGAATAAGGCGCAGGCTCGTTTGAAGGCTGGAATATTTCGAGGTCAGTAGAGGAAGTGTCGGATTAGGCTGGGGGTAGAAACGTGGGTCAAAGGGCCGGATGATGTTGGGCTTCCTCAGGTTTAAGACATTGAGGGTAAAGGTCTGGATCACATCAGTTAAGCCAAAACGCCTTCTTACAAAAGCAGCAAAGTTGTTGTAGGGGACTTTAGTTAAAGGGGTTGTTCACCTCTGAGCTAACTTTAAGTATGATAAAGATCGTGATATTTTGACACAATTATCAATTGGTTTTCATTTTTTATTATTTAAGGTTTTTGAGTTATTTAGCTTTTTATCCAGCAGCTCTTCGATACTCGGTACCAATTGCCATTAATTGGTCATTGCGCAATAATAGAATCAGAATTGTCAAAATACAATTCCTGGAAGCCACTCACTGGTGATCTATCGAAAGAGAGAGAGAGAGGAGAGAGAGAGACAGACAGAGAGAGACAGAGAGAGAGAGAGGCCAATCTGTCAGACTGTTCAGCACGGTGTTGGTACCTTGGACAGCTCCTAGCATTTCCCTCTGCTCCCTATAAGACTAATTCTTTCCATCATAAATTCTATACATATACATTGCTTGAACCTGCTAATAGTCTATAAATACAAATTATTCTAATGATAGAACAAATATTACTTTTCCTGCCATGTTATTCAATTCAACAAGGCAAAAATCCTCAGTTACCTTGCAAAATAGTGTAAAAACGTGAAATAAACTAAAACTACACGAATAATTCCAATAAATGAGATATTAGTTACACAGCCCCCGATATTCATATAATTGTTAATCTGCAGAGTGCCTGTTTTATACACGTGCATTTTGAGACAATATTTCCCATTATTAAATAAAGAAAAATGTATAAAAAATACAAGACAATTAAAGAGGGAAAAGGCCTATGGTATAGAATTATTAAACTATTTGGCAAATGTAAAATGTTTGCTTTATTAGTAAATAATATCAAGGAGTTCTAATGAGATCCTGAGATGAATTCTGTCCTCGCACTGAGATTAATCACTGCCTGTAATTTATCCTTTAACTAAAAAAAACGGAAATTGCGGTTCAGCATTTAAACGCAAATCAAAGAGCTGACAATCTACAGAAGAAAGGTTCCTAAGCAGAAGGTAATGAACACAGGGATCACATTTAAAACTGGAAAACATGGTTCTAGAATTATGGAAGGTGTGAGTGTGATTGGTTGGTCATAAAAAAGGAATAAAGGAAAACGAGAAATTTTTAAAAATATTTTGGGCTCCCTTCTGTGTGTCTTCTTAGTACTCCTTTATTTTAGAGAGATTCAGCCCCTGGGTTTTGGAGGGTTGCACTATTGTGGGGAGCGGGCCTGGATATGGAGAAAGGGATATTTATCGAATTTCCAGTTGTCATCAGAACTGCAGTTTACCTTGTTAAATGGAGCAAGAGGAAACCCAGGAGCTATCAGATCGCTCGACTAATTGTGGGTTGTGCAGAGATCAGTCGGCGGATAAACGAAACCGTCGCCAAAGTGACAAAATAAGCTAAATACCCAACAGCTAACAGTAGATTTCTGTGCATTATAGAACATGTGAGGTTCTGTTTGGGCTCTGGAATTAGCTCTGGCCCCTCTCTCTGTGATTTTTATTCCTTGTACTGTAGAATGTATGTATTTATGTATGTATATATATATATATATATATATATATGTTCTGTATGTATGTATGTATATATATATATGTTCTGTATGTATGTATATATATATATATGAAATTATTAGAGACCCTTGGCACTACTTGCACTTTTATTAAAGCCCTCTGACAATATAATTCCGCTGCACGGG
Organism: Xenopus borealis; assembly: GCA_024363595.1. Taxonomy (NCBI): domain Eukaryota; kingdom Metazoa; phylum Chordata; class Amphibia; order Anura; family Pipidae; genus Xenopus; species Xenopus borealis. The sequence continues at coordinate 27,190,241 of CM044436.1, read as the reverse complement.
ATTGTTGAGAATATAAAGTAATAATTTGCATTATTTCATTCGGTGGGTTTCTGGTTCGGGGGGGTTATTAATGAGCAGCAATAGTTATTAATAAAGCAGCAAGGACAGTATTATATAGGGTATAACATTAAGGGGCCCTTGTCCTTAATGTCGCTTTTCCTATTTACCTGCCAATTTCTTTTCATTGTACCCCTCTGTATTTCATGTCTACAAATACAATGATGTTTATCATATGAGTGGAGCAGTATCACATCTTCCTTTCATTTGTAGCGATCACTCGGGCAATGTTGGCCTCATATATCTGACGCTAATAATCCATCTCATAGCACTAAATATCACTCCCAGAGCTCGTGGAGGAAGAACAGGGGTTCATTGGCTGGCGGGGGATTCTGGGAGTTGTAGTTGAATAAGTATAGGTTACACAGGGTAGGTAGACGGATATGGGCAGTGGAATATTTTGCTTGTTCTCATCCGTTTGTCTCTCCCATCTTCCTCTGTCCCACCCCAGGAGCCGCCATGGAGGGGATCAGCACCGACAGAGACCCCAGCTCGCCCCCCAGCTCCAAGCAGCAACAGCAGCAGCAGCAACAGCAACAGAGTCCTCAGGAGAATCAGCCTTTCCCCGGCTCGCTGAAGCCCAACCAGGTGGGGAAGACGTGTCTGTATGGGGTGCCCATAGTGTCGCTGGTGATAGACGGGCAGGAGCGCCTGTGCTTGGCCCAGATCTCTAACACCCTGCTCAAGAGCTACAGCTACAATGAGATCCACAACCGGCGGGTGGCCCTGGGCATCACGTGCGTACAGTGCACTCCTGTCCAGCTGGAGATCTTGCGCAGGGCCGGGGCAATGCCCATCTCGTCTCGTCGCTGCGGAATGATCACCAAACGGGAGGCCGAGCGGCTCTGCAAGTCTTTCCTGGGGGAGCACCGGCCGCCCAAACTGCCGGAAAACTTTGCTTTCGATGTCGTGCACGAGTGCGCCTGGGGCTGCCGGGGAAGCTTCATCCCCGCCCGCTACAACAGCTCCCGGGCTAAGTGCATCAAGTGCGCCTACTGCAGCCTCTACTTCTCCCCCAACAAGTTCATCTTCCACTCGCACCGCACCCCCGACTCCAAGTACACGCAACCCGACGCCGCCAACTTCAACAGCTGGAGGCGACACCTTCAGCTCAATGACTCCGGCCCGTCCGATGATTTGTGCCACTCTTGGGAGGACGTGAAAGCCATGTTCAACGGGGGCACCCGCAAGAGAGCCTTCTCCTCCCACGTCTCCTCCTCATCCTCCAGCTCTTCCTCCGCCAGGCGACACCTGGACCTGCAGCCCCCCCCTCCCGCTCCTCCGGCCAAGGCGCTGCGCGGAGCATCTGCGGAGGAGGAGCCCGGAGCAGCTGCGGCCAGAAGTTTCCCGTTGATCCCGGTGCCCAGCAAGGGCTTCTCTGGGGTGTTGCACAAAATGGCTCCGCCGCTTTTCCCGCCTCCCCCCTATGGGTTCCCGGCCTTTGGCCTGTGCGCCAAGAAAGATAATGGGGGGCTCGGGGATGCGGGAAAAGCGCCGGGGCTGCCGGGGGTTTTCTGGCCGACTGCTCCCTCCTCCAAGGACTCATTGTACCCGCATTTCCCAGTGTTCTGGCCGGCGGCTGCCGGAGCCCTGCCTGTGCCCCCATACACGGACCTGACACAACAGCAGCTCCCGGGCAAGTCGGCCGGAGTTGTGGGAGAACCGGAGGAGGCCGAGCCCAGCGGAGAGAGTGCGGAGGAACCGGCCCGGGAGGAGGAGAGGTCGGGGGATGAGGGACGGCAGTCTGGGGAAGCGCTCACCCCGGGGAAGCTGCGCTACATCTCCGCATTCAGGCCGGTGGTGAAGGCCGCGGAGAGTCTGGCCAAGCTGTACGGAAGCCGGGAGTTGTATGGGACTGCGAGAGCCGCCGGCTACAGTTCCCCGGACCTGCTCAGTGACACCTCCAGCTACCGCTCAGCCTCCCCCAGCCCAGACACCGCCGACGAGCCCGACGTAGATGTGGAGTCCGGACGTTTCCCAGAAGAGGACAATGAGCAGCCGGGAAGTTTGGGCCCTGGGGCCCCCTCCAGCATCTCTTCCCCGGGATCCGAAAGGAGAGAGCAAAGTCCAGGGGGAAGTCCAGGCAGCGTGGCCGGGTACGAGGTAAGACACCTGGGGGTGTAAAGGTGGCTCAGATCACGTGTGTTACTGTTCATACACAGGGACTCCCTCTCCATGTGTTTCTCAACTTAAACTCCCATGTAGCGCAAATACTGGAGGATCCGGCATCATCCCAACTATTTCACCTGTGTGTAGTGTATATTGTGTATATTCTGTCAAATCCTTCCACCTGGCCAATGGATTCAGTCCTCCTCAGTCCCATATCATTGTACCTTCTGTTTATTTACTTATTTTCCTCTTCCTTCCATCAACATCGAGCCAATCTATCCATACTGATAGAATCAAAGCTTTCCCAGCTGAAGAAACTGAGCCACAATAATTCTCTCTAATTCTGGCAAAGTCACTTTGATTGCTGTAGATCAGTCCCCAAATCCTAATCAATCTACAATCTTTATTAATTCCAGAATCCCCTCATTTCCCTGTATCACTCACTGTCATGAAATAATAATAAAACACCTGCCTTTGGAGTTGAAAGAGGCTGTAAAGCAGAAATTAAAATGAAGCTAATGTCATTCTAAAGCAGTTCTGCAATATTTCAGTCGTTATCAATTGCCAATGGTTTAAAGTTTGCTATGAAAGCACAGTCTTTTTTACTGGCGGTTCTGACTTGTGAGAACAATGCAGCGGAAGCCAGCCGATTACCGGACATGCATTGGTTTGGAGCTAAGTTGTCTTCTGCTACATTGTTTCAAACCAGTATAGGGTAGGGACCCGCACACCCTTGTTCAATCAAATACTCAAATATCGTCTGGCGCTCCAGGACAGAGGTCCGGCAACCTCCAACACACTGCAAGGTAAGAAAGTCCACCGGCACACAGAACTGTAGAAAGCAAGGAGTACCTTGCACGTTTAATGCAGTATAGCAGTGCAACGTTTCGGGGTGATCCCCTTTATCAAGCATGATGCTTGATAAAGGGGATCACCCCGAAACGTTGCACTGCTATACTGCATTAAACGTGCAAGGTACTCCTTGCTTTCTACAGTTCTGTGTGCCGGTGGACTTTCTTACCTTACATTGTTTCAAACCGACAGGAACACAAATCAATAGAAATTACATTTACTCCTAAACAAATGAGCATTTTGTAATGAATAAAGTGGCTTAGAATGACCTTGTATTTCATTTGTCAAAATTGACAGATATTTTTGGGGTTGTTTTTGGGTTAACATCCCCTTTACCTGTAGCCTCCTGGTTTGACACAAGTTATGACTCTGGGGATTCAGATCTCTTCTAGGGAAACTAGTGATGCACTGAATCTAGGATTTGCTTCAAGATTTGGCCTTTTTAAGCAGGGTTCTGATTCGGCCGAACCCTTGTGCATGAACCGAATCCTAATTTGTATGTGTAAATTAGGTGTGTGTCACAAAACAAGGAAGTAAAAACATTTCCCCCAACTTTTCCTTTCCGGCCCCTAATTTACATATGCAAATTAGGATTCAGATTCGGTTCAGTATTCAGCTGAATCTTTCACAAATGATTCAGCCGAATCTTTCACAACGGATTCGGACGAATCTTTCACAACGGATTCGGACGAATCTTTCACAAAGGATTCGGACAAATTTTTCACAAAGGATTCGTCCAAATCCCAAAAAGTGGATTTGTTGCATCCCTAAGGGGAACCATGGCCTGTTAGAGCCCAACTAGAAGATTATATATACTGTATATATATAATATGAATATGAACCAAGACTATCCTATAAAATCTTGTGCTTTCTGTGTAATGATGTCACTAGTTCTAATACATGCTTATTGATGTCACTCTTGTCACATGACTATCTAAACCATGTCTTTTAAAACCAAAACAATATGACATTTGATGTAAAATATCAGGATATTAGGATTTATATTCTCGAACAAGCCAGAATTGTGAGTCAGGTGGAAGTACTTGCCAGTTTGATCCCCTTTGTTTTGAGTAGGGATTTAGTTGGGATTCAGAATCATGTTTGTCCTTACAGCTCATCTGAACCAAATCCAATATCTGACAGTGACAGTTCTTTTGGTTCATGGAAGACACAATATTTTGAAATATTGCATTTTGGTTACCCATAAACTGTAATCTTTGCTGCCAGGGGATGTGGGAATGAATGAGAATGATACCATATTTTTTCTTATTTCTCAAGGAGGTTTTGGGGCAGGTTTACAAACATGTGAGATTTAAAGTAGCAGTAGCATGTTGTTCCAAAGCTGTTCCAAGAGCTGTTTTATATTTCATACAGATATATGTACAGTTACATTTGCTGTTTGTCCCTGAGCCACCGTCCAACCATTGGATACTTACATCCATTTTCCTTTGTAGGCCTTCTAGCCATTAATATTTCTATATGTGAGTGCACTCACCCAGAAAGGCCAGAGCTACAGCATAGCAGAACTAGTCTCACAGGGAGAGTATCATGGTGTAATATTAAATGGGAGTGTGATGCAGTTGTGTGAAAGTCCCATTAAGAACGAGACTGTCCTTTACCCAACATTGCTAGTATAATACAGATTACAAATTATTTTAAAGCGAGAGAGATGCTAATTATTGCCTGTGTTGTCTCCCTAGTGGTACCAGGAGGTCATTTTAGAGTAATAAAAATCATGCTAGTACTACCTTGGGCTTATGCATCTGTAAAATGCCCCAGTACTGTCAGTTTAAGGTGGGTGGGGTGGTGGCTAGGTCCCCAAACAAGAAGACTTTTCCCTGATTTGCCCAGTTTAAGGTGGGAAGATATTGGCTCACAATCAAAGAGATACAGGCTGTCTTAATTAGACTTTGATCTGACTATCCAGTTGCTTTGGGTTGGCTGCTAAATAATAGTGTTAGATGGGAAATAGTGTCTCAGATATGACCAGCTAAACTAGTATGGGCTGTTATGGATAGAACATTATGCATTGATAGAGAAAGCACAATATCTTTATTTGTGTCTGTGATGTTGAATACAGTTGTGCAAATAAATACAGATTTACCCTAAAATGTGAAAAAGCTCTGTACCTTGCTGGTAATCACATGACTGAATCTATTTCCCACAGTCAAATCATCACCCACTTTTTCTTTATGCTTGTAACAGGGCAGCAGTCCCAAATAAGTCCCATTTCCTATGTGGGCCTTATGCTGTTGAGAACACTACAGTAGGGCTGTGATTAAAGACAGGGCAAAACCAAAGTGAGGTCCGTGGGGTCCAGTGGAAGAGCTCCAGTCATCACTGTGTTATTATCTGGCTCCTGAACACTATGTATATTGAATTATTGGCCTGCTATATGGAAACAGTTGAACAGCCCTGCTCTAGACAGTCTTAGCTCTATAATGCTTATTGCACCCACATATGTCTTTATTGACTTGTGCCCCTATTGGCCTGTTCTAATGTCGCACCGACTGGTGATGTCATGCCAATGCATGGTCGTCATTTGTATCAGGGGGAAAAGGGATATATTCCTTTACTTGCATAGCGTTCCTTTTATCTTTGAAGAGATAGAGAATTTGTTTCTAACTGTGTGTTGTGGCTTATTTGCCTTTCTAAGAGCTCAAAAGTGCAGTGCTCTCAAAACAGGATTTTGCAGGCCATTGAGAGCAAAACATTTAGAGAGTTAGAGTAAAACCTGCAGCTGCTTCAGAACCTCTTCATCTGAAGAGCCCACACCTTCTTATAGAGAATCATTGTTCACAAGGCACAAAATCTTTTCACGTTTGGAGTCCTGGTCAACAGGTCATTTGTATTATCATATCAGTAGTCACACTTGGTACAGATGGCTCCACATCTCTGTTTATATCATTAATTTCTAAACTAGTAGAACTCCTTTAGCCATCCACAAGCCACTCATGTGTCTAGGCTTGGGCATATAAAGAAGAATAACTCCATTTGATCATGGAAGATAATAATCTAGTTCTTCAATTTTGATGACCTTATTCCATTCTGTGCTAAGTGGGAAATAGCAGTAAATGGAATTATAAATTTAGGACGGGCTCGTGATCTTGGCATGGCGTTGCTTGGCCTATCAGATTAAATGGCACAAATAGCTAATAGTGCTTGGCGCTAACCAATATTAGTCATTACAAGTGACTGCTGAATGAGTTGTATATGTTAAAATCTTCCTAAACCCCCATGATGAAAGAAAATATAATTCTATTCAACTTCCCTATATACAGTTTTATAATATCCAATGATTTTCACGTTATTTTAAATGTAATTGCTGCAGAAAGCAGTATTTGTTAATCCATTTCTGATCACTTGATCTGACTTGGTGTTAGGGGTCAGAACCAGCAGTGCAGAGAATGTAAACCGTTGGATAGTGCTTTTATTAACAACATCACTTTAAAACCATTGACAATTAGTGGTGAATGTTTATTGGAAAGTTACTTTAAATGACAGTTTCTTTTATCGGGTAAAAATAGTTTGCATGGGGGACCATGCACAAGACTGCAATATTTCAGTGGCCCTTTCAGGTATATTTCTGAAGTCAGGTCCATTTTTCCCACTGAGGTGTTGGCCCTGTCCGAAATGGGCATCATCTTTACACTAAAACAAACAGGCCAGGTCTTCATCATACAGAATGGTTGTGAGTATGGACTCTTCAGGAAGCCGAGCGAGGGTTTCAATGATATCATTTTAAACATGTAAATCTTGTTTACAAAAGATGACAGAACCTAAATATTCCCTGCTATTTTCCAAGGCATAATGTCAAATAAATCTGTTTAATTGAAGAGCATATAATTACAGGTAATAGCATATACTTTAGTAATAAACTGCCTGCCCCCCCATATTTAAACCTTCTTTGTGTTCTCCTTTTTTCTCTCCCTATGTTGGGAACACCTGTAAGGTTTTCTGCATGAACATTTACATTTGCTTAATTATCCCGTCCTTTCATGTTCCGAGGCTGCGGCATACAGGGGCTGCCCTTTGAAGAGATTGCTCATAATTGCAGTCATTTTCTCAGAAGCACCAATAATTATGTGGAATGAAACACTTGTCCTATTTAAGATCAGGAATTATTCCCCAGATCTGAAGGAAAGGATACGCTAATCATCTCACAAATGAATATCTTGGGAAGATCCATAACTGTGCAGTGAATATCGTGAAGATGCTGTATGATATTAGGTTTCCTCTGCTGCTAAGAAAAGGCTTCCCTTCTCAGATATAACAATTATTCTTGATTCTTTAATGGAACCCCCACCATATATTTAGTAGGAAACATTGCTGTGGGTGTAGGTCCACACTGTATCGCCATGACGTGACTGCTTATAAACTTGTCCCTGCTATCTTATGGAGTTTTTTTACCTGGAACCTTAGAGCCATTGATACTATTCATTTCATGTGTACTCAGAACATCACATACATTTGTATCTCCTGGCTGCTAACCATTAATTTCATATACAGCATATATGTAATACTGAAGCCTTGAAATCATCCCTTAACAATCTGCTCTCCTTGGTAGATCAAAAACCAGCATAGTGTTAGCCTGGTAACAAGGCAAAAGCAGTTAGATCAGCCTGTATGCACCTTGCAGGAGAAACCATATCTACTGACTTCTACTGATGATGGAGTTGGATCTCCAGGCATGTGATTACGTTACACCTTTTGCAGTCAGTAAAGTTATATCGTACCGTGACTTTGGTCTGACTGTGTGGCTGGGGGCTCTGACAGCCCATTTGAGTTTAGTAGAACTTTGTACAATTGAATCTATAATTACTTTCAAGTTTGGTAGAGGTCAGAAAGCTTTTCAACTACAGTTAAATGGGAGAGAAACTTGTGTATGAGGCCTAGTAACTAGTGTCCATAGTCCATATAGTCAAAGCTGTCCAACAGAAGGCTTGAGCCACAGATACATCCCTCCAGGAGAAATGTCTTGTCCTGGAGAGCTTTGTTGACTTCAGCATCAAAATCTTATTATAGTGCCCTTAAACGTAGTATAATGGAAGGGCCCATTATAGTACAGTGTTGTTCTCCATTTAGGTGTTAGATGTCACATGTTCCTGTATGCAAGCAAGATGAATGGGTAGATCCATATAACTTACCACTCTATCCCACAGGTCTATGCAAAGCAGACGCCAGACAATCCTCACCTCATAAAGGGAAACAACTCACAACAAGGCATCTCCTCTTCTTATCTGTGCAACATGGATCCAAATGGTAAGAAATGAGAACTGGTGCCTCTCGTTATCTTTACATCTGCAGAGAAGCCACTCCGTTATGGAAGAACTTATATCAACCCTCACAGTCACCCGCGTTTTCTCCATAACATTTTATTGTAACTTGTAACAGTTAATTCCTGACCAGTATCACATAGAGCCTGGTCAACTGGCGACCTCTCAGTATGTTTATAGGAGGAATATGGGTCTTTGGGGGATTTTAATGCGTTAATGATGGTGACATGGGATTTTAATAACAGTATACTCATTGAATTATCATACAAGGTGGCAGTTTCTGTCTCTGGCACAAAACATAATCACATGGTGATAAGATTCCAGCTCCTGTTAACTCAAAGGGTCCATGGTTTGTAATGTTTACATATAACTTAATATTTGTCAGCTCAACTTTAACAAAGCCTTAGACTTAGCCTTAGACTCTGATACACATACAGTAAGACAGGGGGCAACTAGCCTCTGGGCTAGTTGCCCCCCATCTTACTGTATGTTTATCAGGTGCAGGTTCTGTGCTTCCTTAGAGTTAAAAACTGGTTTATTACTTTTGAAGAGCAAGACTCCGAGGACAGTCATTCAACTGCTGAGGAATTGGACATCAGAAAATCATTCCAAGACCAAAGGAGTCATTTATCCCATACCAGCCCTTTACACACTGACAGAGGTAGGTATGCAGTATATCATTTTAATGTTTCCGCCGTCATGTATGTTTAGCAGATACAGAATGTTCCTCTCCCACTTGTCTTATAAAAGGGCAGTTTGTATTCTGCTTCCAGATCCTATAAAATGTGTGCATCCTCCTGCTTAATGCGCCCATTAATAATACATATTTGGCACTGCTTATTCAGAATCAATAGATGGAGATTTAAATCAGGAGTAAAACGACTTGTCCCCTCAAGCTTTCACCAGATAAATATTTAAATAACCGGCTCAATTGTTTGAAGAATGCTCTCTGAATGGAAATGTATCTTTCTGTATTTTTTCTCCATCCTGGAGTTTTGTTTTATAATAAAGATGATGATACCCTAGGTCCAGATTTGTATATTTCTTGTTTTCTGCGTGTAACCGATTGCAAACATGCTGCATTACAGCTTGAGTTATTATCTTAATTAAAATAATGCACTTACATCTCCTTAATGGCATAGCTTTCTGCAACACCGGTATACGTAGAACTCCATGTACACCATATTGTAGGCTTATATTTTCTCTCGTCTTGCCTACAAGGTTATTTTCTGCTGTGTTAGACTTAGAAGGCAACGTGAGGGTTAAATATTGGGTTTTAAGTTGGCTGGTAGTAGGCCCAGTACAATAGATGCTACATTCTATAAATTCCTGGTATGTTCTAGATCAGTGATCCCCAACCAGTAGCTCCTGAGCAACATGTTGCTCTCCAACCCCTTGGATGTTGCTCCCAGTGGCCTCAAAGCAGGTGCTTATTTTTGAATTACTGACTTAGAGGCAAGTTTTGGTTGTATAAAATAACAGATGTCCTGCAAAACATTCTCTCCTGTAGGCTGCCAGTCCATATAGGGGTTACCAAAAAGCTCTGAGCTCAGAGCTCTTATTTGACATCCCCATGGACTTGACATCCCCATGGACTTTTTCATGCTTGTGTTGCTCTCCAACTCTTTTTTAAATTTAAATGTGGCTCACGAGCAAAAAAGGTTGGGGACCCCTGTTCTAGATCATACATTTATAGCCTTCTCCTCTGGGTTTTACTCATGTTTGTGAGCTACATTGACAACATTTTGAATACCCGAGTTAGATGCTTGCTTAGTCTATGAGCAATTTAAATGTTGGCCTTGGTGTTCCTCCCTTTCTGACATAGGTGGAAATACAACCAATCAACAATTGACTTTGATTTCTTTAGGGCAGATAGGATAGTGTAGTCAAATTTCAGACTGGTTGCTTTTTTTTGCAATCCGCTTGGATTACTATATATATATATATATATGTGTGTGTGTGTGTATATATATATATATATATATATATATATATATATGTGTGTGTGTATATATATATATATATATGTATATATAGAAATAGGTAGTACCGGCACTCTCGAAAACTGTAAACGCGAAATGCCTGGGTGCTGAGCCTCGAACAACAATAGATAGCAACGTGGGAATCAGGTTGCACTCACAGGTCTTACGAAGATATAATCAAATTTTATTAAGACAAGACTAATGTTTCAGCTGGTCTTGCCTTAATAAAATTTGATTATATCTTCGTAAGACCTGTGAGTGCAACCTGATTCCCACGTTGCTATATATTTATTTATATATATATATAACTTTTTTTTTTTGTAGTAGGAATGCAAATAAACACCTGTGAGGTGGGTCTCCTTTAAAGGGGTTGTTCACCTTAAAATTAACTGTTAATATGATATAGACAGTGTTTTTTTTAATCATTTGTGGTTTTTGAGTTATTTAACTTTTTTATTCAACAGCTCTCCAGTTTGTAGTTTCAGCAACATGGTTGCTTGGGTCCAAATGACCCTAGCAACCATGCATTGATTTGAATAAGAGAGTGGAATACAAGAGGCCTGAATAGAAAGATGAGAAGTACAAAGTAGCAATAACAATACATGTGTAGCCTTGCAGAGCGGTTGATTTTAGATGGGGTCAGTGACCTCCAATTTGAAAGTTGGAAACATTCAGAAGAAAAAGGCAAACTTTTTACTATGATGTAGACCAGGCACGCCCATACTTCTCTAATGAGAGGTCTACTTTTAATGATGTTGTCCCATTATGATCTACAGCCATAAAAGCATTGTTTGCATTCTGATCCATGGGTAATATTACTTCAATATTGTATTGATTTATGAGAAAATGTATATTATATTTAACAAACAACTATAATAAGAATGGAAAGCATGAAATAGTAGTGTGATTTAGACAAGTTGTTTGTTGACAGTATCTTGAGATCTACTGATCATCAGCTAAAGGTCTACTGGTAGATTCCCATCTACCTTTTGGGCACCCGTGATGTAGACATTTTGCTTTTCTTTCTAATTTTTTTTTTTTTTTTAATTATTCCAGCAGGTCTCTAGTTTGGACTTTCAGCAGCTATCTGGTTGCTGGGGGTACTCTTGCAACTAGGCAGTGGTGTAAATGAAAGACTTGAAGCTAAATAGCAAAGGCCTGAATAGAAAGACAAGTAATAAGTAACCAACACAATAAAATTATAGCCTTACAGAGCATTAGGTTTTGGCTGCCTGGTCAGTGGCCCCCATCTGACACCTGGAAAGAGGAAGATGATGAAGGCAAATAATTAAAAAATCATCTGAAATAAAAATGAAAACCAAATAAAGAGTTATTAAGAATAATTATAATAATCACTGCTACTCTACTAAGAGTTAACTAACTTCACTAAGAGTTAACTACCTCTTTAACATCTTTTATAGTATAATGTAGAGTTGAGATCCTGTGCCATGCTAGGTCCGGCATCTGCGTTCCCTGCAGAATAAAGAAGAGCAGTCCTATATTATCCCTATTATCAGGAAATAACTAGGTCTTTCCATAGCTTCAGTGGTTTCCTGTATAGGATTCATCTATGGCCCGATCCCCAACCAGTAGCTCTTGAGCAACATATTGCTCTCCAACCCCTTGGATGTTGCTCTCAGTGTCCTCAAAGCAGGTGATTATTATTGAATTCCAGGCTTGGAAGCAAGTTTTAATTGCATAAAAACTAAGTATATTGGGAAACAGTGCTTCCTGTAGGCTGCCAATCCACATAGGGGCTACCAATTAGTCAATCACTGCCCTCATTTGGCACCCCAAGGGACATTTTCCTGCTTTTGTTGCTCTCGGACTCTTTTTACATTTGAATTTGGCTCACAGGTTAAAAAAAAAAAGTTTGGGGACCCCTGATCTATGGTTTTCCAGCCTCTAAAATAAACAGCAGTGACTTACCTGATTCCAAATACCTACGCTGTAAAGCACAGGATACTGCAAAGAGTTCTTGCCTATGAGAAGGGGGATACAGCACACTAAATTGCTTTCCATTCACTAAATTAAAGTTGCTAGAACCACGACTAGGCATAGTTTAGTGTTGCAAATGAAACAGGGGCAGTTGTTCTTAAAGGTAACACCATGCTCCCCACATCTCTCAAGCCACAAACATTCCCTATTTCCTTAGCTGGCATTGTACACAGTAGTGAATAAATAGGATAATATAAAGTCAGTTCTGTAAAACAATACAAACCCCCACGTGCAGCAGAGTAACTAAAAATGTGACCAAAAATATAATCTTATAGTATTCTTTCATGTTCCGCTTACTTTCCTTATTGTGTTTCGTGTTAGCAATGTTTTCAGTGATCCAATTTCGGCATTTTTGGATATTAGAGACCTTATTGTGTTCTGAAGCTGGAATAGTGCCTTAAAGAGTTACTGGCATCAGAAAATAACCTTTTTTATTTACTATCGTAACATCGTCTTTTGTCTTTTGAATTTGCCTGATGCTTTTAAATTAACTTTCTTACTACCCTGTTCCTTTTTGAGGGGGCTGCCATAATTGTGCTGCAGGTGTCTGTTAGCATTAGAAACTGGCAGGTTAAGAAGGGCCAGTCATGTTGGCAAAACAGGTTTAGGAACTTCAAGTGACGATTACTTGCAAAAGCAGAACTATCCGCGAAAAATGATCAACGTTACCTTTTAATGTTGATTAATATTTTGAACATTTTTAATGTCAGTATCACTTTAAGTACAGGGAATGTGCCTTCCTTTGGAGTAATGCATATTCTCACTGCACATGCTATTCCCTCGCAGGAGAAGAAGACAGTCCGATTGATGTCACTGGGACCCAGTTTGTAGAGAAAGACATTGAGAACATGGCAAAAGGTGGGTGGCCTTTTTTAATTTGCACACATCTTTTAATACTATACGTTCAGACAGGGTCGGACTGGGCCGGCGGGACACCGGGAAAAAACCCAGTGGGCCCCAATGGCCCAGCCATGTTCCCTTGATTGGGAGCCCTGTTTAAAAAAATAAAAACTGTCCCTCCTGCGCCTCTATGCAGCTGTGCAGTGCGATGGCATTTGCGCAGGTGCAACACCAGCATTCGGGCAGGTGTGAGATGCACTTACATTCTCGCAGAGGGCAGCAAGAAGTCATGAGAGGGAGGCGTACAGAGGGAAGTCAGTAGGGGGCCCCATTGACTGCCTGGAGGGGCCTTCATGTGGCAGTCCCTGTGGGCCCCCATTACTCCAATCCGACCCTGCCTTCAGGTCACCTTTAGGAAGAATGTATGTAGCAGTTTTAGTATATGGGTAGCCCTCATGCCTTCAGTGTAAAAAAATGCTTTGGCTAATAGTAAAGGTTCTGCTAATTAATGATTCCATATATCTTCTGAACATATACTATCATATAACATACCTATCCCCAGTGTCAGACTGGGACACCAGGGGCCCACCCAAAAACCTTACACTAGGGGCCCACCAAAAAATCTTAGACCAGGGGCCCACTCTACTATTATTCTTACTCTACTCATTCAACCTCTATTTTCCTAGTGTATTTTCTGTACATACTATGATCTATTATTACATCTATTTAGCCTCTAGAAATAGGGAATGGCCATGAACTTGGCCAAATTATCAGTATGAGGGCCCACTGACATCTGGGCCCACCGGGACTTTTCCTGGTATTCTGGTGGGCCAGTCTGACACTGCCTATCACTACAGATGTGTCTGTGTATGGGCGCATAAATGTTTGACTCTGTTTGTGTGTTTGACTCTGTTTGTGCTTCTATATTACTGAACCCAATCATCCTGCAGGTATCAGAACAGCCAGCACGTCATTAGTTATATATGCCCCTGGTCATGTGACTTGTGCCATCAATTTAGGAGGGAATTGCTTTCTGGCAGCCTGTTGGTTTTCCTTTTCAATGTAACTGAAGGAGTCACAGTGGGACATGGGTTTTTACTGTGCTGTTCTTAGATCTAACAGGCAGCTGTTGTGTTAGGAAGCTCTTATCTGGTTACCTTCCTATTGTTCTGTTGGGGGAGAAGGGAGGGGCTGATATCACTCCAACTTGCAGTAAAGAGTGACTGGAGTTTATCAGAGCACAAGTCACATGACTTGGGGCAGCTGTGAAATTGACAATATGTCTACCCCCATGTCAGATTTCAAAATTAAATATAAAAAAATCTGTTTTCCCTTTTGAGAAATGGATTCAGTGCAGAATTAGTGCTGGAGCAGCACTATTAACTGATGCATATTTAATCGCTTTAAATACTGACTGTCAATGGCATATGAGACGATCCACAGATTGCTAGTCCGTGTCTTAGATGCATTAATTCCTGCCTACTGCAAAATATACAGTCACTGTTATTTGAAGTTCCTAAACCTGGCTGTCCCTTCTCAACATGTCAGTTAGAGTTTCTAATGCTAACAGACTATTGAAGCTCAAATATGGCAGCCCCCTCAAAGAGGAACATAGGGGATCAGATGGGTAATGTAAAAGAATCTGCAAATACTTTTATGGCAAAATTATTGATGGCATGCAAAAACAAGATTACTGGTATCTCTTTAAATAAGCTGCTATCTGTTTATATATAAATGGTCAATGGCTGAGTTCCTCTGCTTTTATCTTAGCTGCCATCAACATGGATGACAATAAGGGAAATGCATAAAGGCACATACTATTGCATGTCCAACATATACCTTCTCTGCACAATTACATTTATGTCTTTTGGGAAGGAGCTGACATATTGGCTTTCTATGCAGGATCTTCTACAGTCAACATGAAGTGGGTTATTTTCTAAAAACCCCAATTTTTCTGGTTGGGTTTTAATGAGTAAAACACAAATATTTTGTAGCAACTCTAATTTTTAGAGATTTATTATACCCCGAGACTGCTAAAAATCAAAACTCGAAAATACTTTATTTAAGTGCTAACATGAGAAGAAGAAGCAAGCTGTGCTCTAACACTTTAATTCCCACTGCTGTAGTCATGCTACTAAATTACTTTATATATGCTATATTTGATTTGTCATGTACTACCTGTTCTCCAAAAGGGTAAATTCTGCAAGTTGAGAGATAACATTATGGTCCCATTCCAACTGATTACTGACTGATTTATGTCTGATATATAATTAAGACTAGGGTTATAATGAACAACTGTAAGGGAAGGGTCACAACTAGCATTATTTTCTCTTATTTATTCAATTAGGAGTATTACTGATCTCAAGCCATACACTGTTATAGAGGGTAATTGTGCTCCCATTAAGTGTGTTTATATTGGGTGTTGCATGTAATTCTTTCCCTCTGGGGTTTGTGATTTACTGGTTGTGTGATACGTTATGGTACATAAGGACCCTACATTGAGGGTGTATCCTGCTAAGCTGCCCCTCTTTGAAGATGTGAGCATAGAGAGAGGGCATGCATGTGTGTATGTTGGTATGTATGTGTTGTGGTATTTGCCATGCTTATAATTTTAATACTTCTTTGTCCTATAGATGAGTTGCAGAAGTTGTTAGTGGAGCAGATGGATTTGAAGAAAAAGCTGGAACGGGAATTTCAGAGTCTGAAAGGTATTTCCTCCAAAGCCATACATCTGTTACATCCAACTGGCTTAGATACAGCCATACTGCACAGAGCATGCCATGGACCCAGTGCATGTGCAGATAGGGGTCAGTAGCAACCTGATTACCAGTCTTGGACAATCCGCTATGGTGCAGTGAGAGATTGCCCACATCATTTTCTTAGATGCCCTAAGTACCAACCCATAGTCATCCAGTTTGGGCAGAAATAGTCACATATTTACAACTAAGGAACCATACATGCATAGATATTGGGAAGTTTTTGACCAAACTGTTCAATGTTGTTTTGTTTGACCCCATTAAACTTGATCAGACAAAACCGCGTAGACTGAATTCAGCTCATTGTGTAAACCAAACGCAAGGAGTACAAATATCCCCCTCTTGGGAATATCTCTGGGCCTATTAGTGGAACAGCAGGACAGAGGAGGTGCGTGTTCATGCAATACAGTAATACTATCCTTTACTCATTTACAGCACTACTGTACTAGGCTCATTCAGAGGTATTGCACATGCCAAATGACAGCTGTTTCCTTGAGACAAAAGTGCTCTTAAAATTGGGCATTATTATTTAAGTAGCCATTGCCTGTCGTATGACGGCCTTAAACACAATATGTGCTTTTTATTTTTGCTGTTAATTAGAATGAATAGCCAGTAGGAAACTCTTAAGCAATTAACCATAATCCACTGTCATCCCCCTAAAAATTAAATTGGGTCTCTCATTTTTCAGCACCATATCTTGATGCTGAGCATTTACTGTAAGGTGCTTGGGTTCCAGGTCACAAAGTGGAAAGTGAGTGAAGACACACAGAATTATTAGTAGCAGCTACTCGTCACAGCTATAAAATAGACCAGGGCCGTCCAACTGCTGGCCTGCAACCCCCCCTTGTGTGGCCCCCACATTAAAGTCTGCCAGTTGTGTCTGCTTCCATGTGTAAAGGTGGCCATAGACACACAGATAATATTGTACGATATTCTGTGTGTGTATGGTGGGAAACAAGCCGATCGATATCGGCAGAAGGCTTGTATATTGGTCGGCTGGTCGATCGAGCTGGACGGAAAATTTTGAGCGGGTGCCTTCGAGGGCACCCTTCACATCAGCCATTGTTAGTGCTTAATTGTCAGATACAGGTAGAATTCTTTTGTTTTTACCTGTATATCTGATGATTCAGCTCTACACGTGTATTGAAAAGAACAATCTTTCTTGGAAAGATCTTTTCCAAGAAAGATCCAAATTGTAACGTCTATGGCCACCTTAAGCTGTAAAAGGTATCGGTACTGAGATTAACTGGCCCCTGCCTTGCTTAAACCTCAAACTGTTCAACCTGTACCACCTCTATTGTTCACACCTTAAAGGAACAGTTCAGTGTAAAAATGAAAATGGGATAAAAATGTTTCCAATATAGTTAGTCAGGGAAAAATGCAAACTATAAAGGCTGGAGTGACTGGATGTCTAATATAATAGCCAGAATCCAACTTCCTGCTTTTCAGCTCTTTAACTTTGAGTTAGTCAGCGACTTGAAGGGGGGCCACATGGGACATAACTGTTCAGTGAGTTTGCAATTGATCCTCAGCATTCAGCTCAGATTCAAAAGCAACAGTTATGGTCCGTGTGGCCCTCCCTCAAGGTTCTGATTGGTTACTGCCTGGTCACCAGGGAAACCAGTCCAAGAGAGCTGAAAAAGCAGGAAGTTGCATTCTGGCTATATAGACATCCAGCAACTCCAGCCTTAATACATTACATTTTTGGAAAACTAACTATATTAGAAACATTTTTTATTTTACACTGCCTATCTATTTACCCAGTTTTTATTTTTATACTGAACAATTCCTTTAAGATCCTGTACTGTTCATATCTGAGACCAAGATTGAAACTGCCCACATTGTTCACCTGTTCTCACTCGTACAAACTGCTGGAGGGGCACCAGCATTGTGTCACTGTATGCAGTACATCTTAGAGTGGTCCTTATAGGTTTCCCTGTCTCCTACTCTGTTATGCCTTCCCTATGCTCCTTGTGTGTGCCATACTTTGCCTGCCCCATGCTACCTGTGTGTGCCATACTCTGCCTGCCCTATGCTCCCTGTGTGTGTGCTGTATTCTGCCCACCACATGTTCCCCGTGTGGCATACTAACCTGCCCTATTCTCCCTGGGTGTACCATACTATGCCTGCCCTATGGTCGATGGGTGTGCCATACTCTGCCTGCCCTATTCTTCCTGTGTGTGCCCTGCTCTGCTTGTGGAACATAAGCCTAGTATTTGTTCTTGGGTTTTGTTAACATTTAGATACTTCATGTGGTTTAGCAGACGCACTTCTCAGTATTGTCTATGGCAGGGTATTTTTTTCTTTTTTTTTTTGGCAATTTGTCGCCACAATAAGTAGCTGCTACTAATAGCTCTGTGTGCCATTGCCCTTATAGCTCCCAGTCAGGCTCATAAACTAACACTGGGGCAAATGTGTAATAGGGCAGTCACCTATAGCATCCAGAGATTTAAAGCTTTGTATATGACAGCAAGTCATATGGATGCAAGGTTGTGCATTTAATGAGACTATTCAGTTTACATATTGCCTGCTCCTCGCACTTCTGCATAGTTGCACTTGCATCTGTTCTGCCGTTGTCTGATGAAACATGAGAAAATGCACCGGCTGATGCAGGGGGACCCAGGGGCTCCATGTATGAGATACAAAGTGCATATATTCACATGGGTATCTGAGAAGTCGCATACATGCAGTGGCTTACCTTCATCTGTTTCAGCAAAAAATCTTCAGGAGGGCCTGGTGCACACTCCCCAGCAGGTTTTACTGTATTGATGTCAATGTTTCAGCAATTTATACTTATATTGAGTGCATATATTATTAGAGGCACTCTTTCCCTTATATTAGTAGTGTTTCTACATATGACTGAAAATATTATCTGGTTATTGGGGGTCATTGACCCTGGCAGTCACAAAAAAATTGTAATAATTTTTATTGCTTTATTTACATGATCTTTTCCTATTTATATTCCATTCTGAGTTCCTACTTAACTGCTAGCTAATTGCTAGGGTAGATATGTCCTAGCAACCAAGAAGCAGTTAAAGTTTCCAGCCTGAAAGCTGCTGAACAAAAAAAAATTAATAATGCAACAAGAACAACAAAAAAATATAACTGCAAACTGCCATAGAATTCTGCTATCTACAATACATTATACTAAAAGTAAATTCTAAGGGGAACTAACCTTTTCGTGCTGTGCTGTGGAATGGTAAAAGCTTAGATAATAATTCAGCTGCTATTGTTGCATGCAGAGACAGCAACGCTGACTGTACAGTAACCTACATACGTTTATATGGCTGCTCTCTCATTTCTAGATAATTTCCAGGACCAGATGAAGAGGGAGCTGGCTTACCGAGAGGAGATGGTGCAACAACTACAGATAGTCAGAGGTAAGAGTTCCTTCCCTCCTTCTGTATGGAAACCCACCCGTCTCCGCCATGAGAAAAGTGTTTACAAAAAAACCTCAGTCACATAGGTTTAAATGCAAGGTAATTTAACAATTATTTTTTCTTATTTAATATCCTCTGATTTGCCTGAAAACTGCAAACAAGCCTTGCTCAGGCCTTGCAGGCACTATTACCAAACAGTGATTGAACTCCTCCACACACTAATTTGCATGGGATTCTAAATTAAAAATCGAAGCGTAAAATTACCTGCGCGTTAATGCCTTAGAATTGTGTTTAATTCTGCTTGTATCCATCTGCCTCCCAGCTCACAATCCCAGGCAGCCTCCCTACTGTAACTCACTTCTAATAAACCACTCTAGTAGCTAGTAGCAGTAGAGCAAGCACTTAACCTGGACACTTCCAGAAACAATCCTACCTCGCTATAAATATAACCCTCATAAGGGCCCTTACACCCAGGCATTTCTTTTGCACAGTTTTATGTGGCTGATATGCATTTTTACACAAGCACCCATTTGTAAGGGCTCTAAGAGGAGAGAGAGACAGAGGGAAGATATTTCTTGTTCAACAAGTATAAGCCACCTGACATGTACATACTGACTTCTATAAAGCACACAATAAAGCATTGTACAGCAAGTGGGACTTGTGTTTTTTCTTTACTCAGAAACGTTAAAACAAATGGATTGGGGAAAGATTCTAAAACTAACACTTAGGGGCAAATTTATCACTATTCACAAATTCAAGGGCTTTTAGCCCTTGAATTCGGCAGAAATTTAGTAGTAATTCAACTATCGAATGGTTATAGAATAGTTATAGGCCATTTTATGAGCGCTATTTGATTTCACAAAAAAATTGTACGATCGAACATCGCTTGCTCGATTTCACGAAAAAATTATGAAATTTCCTTAGATCATTCGAAAAATTTGTACGATGCGAACGATTGAGGCATTCGATCATACGAATGATATTCGAACAGGTGATAGCAAAAAAAGCCTATGGGGGGGTTCCCATAGGCTCTATTGCTATTTGATAGGTTCAATCTGGCGAAGTAGGCAGTCGAATAAAATTTTAAAGTTGAAGTACTTCGATCATCGAATGGTCGAATGATCGAATATTCCATAATTCGATCTATTCGATAAGCTTGAATTTTGCATATTCGATGATCGAAGTGGCCAAATTTGAATATTCGAATATCAGATAAAATCATACGATCGGAATTCGATCCAATTCGATCAAACTTGGAATTATTCACGTGAATTTTGTAAATCTGCCCCTTACTTATTTTTATGTGATTGTTGCTAGCAGTCCATGGTTTTATACTTATGCTCTGTCTGTTTGCTTTGTCTTCCAAAACAAGTATCATTTCGACTTTCCATATAACTATAATATATGCCCTGTCCTCCATGGCAGGTAAGGAGTTTGCTTTTGGAAATACAGTCCAATCATTGAGCACAATACGCCAAAGTCTCTTTTCTCTCTCCCCAGACACTCTGTGTAATGAACTGGATCAGGAGAGGAAAGCACGCTATGCCATCCAGCAGAAATTAAAAGGTATTAGGAAACAAAGAAAATAAGGAGAATGTATGTCACAGGGAATATAGAGGAGTGTGACACTGTGGACATTATATATATATATATATATAGATAAATACAAGAGGTCCTCTGCACTCAACCCATTATCAATGTATTTAAGACATTGAGACATTTTGTGTATGCATCTACTAAAAAATGTCTCAGTGTCTTAAATATATTGATAATGGGTTGAGTGCAGAGGACCTCTTGTATTTGTCTATATGTATTTTTTGGTCACAGCCTCATTGCACCCCCGCCTAATGGTTTTAAACATTGTGAATGTGAATATATATTGGAGAGAAAAGAAAATAGATCATTAGTCCATTTAGTCATTACTCCGGAATCTGCATTATACTAAGCAAGAGCCATGAATAACCTCCAAAAAAATCCCTGTAAATGGGTAAATATGTATGATATGATTTAGTGAAACTTTTAATAGGTTATGGAATGCCTCAGTGACTTTTAATATCCTGATAAATTACATCTGGGGAGGCACATAATGCCATATATTCTATAGAGTCACATTTATCAGCATTAACCCCAATGAATGTGTAGGTACTTGGCATTGTATGTGCAAACAGGAAAATTGTTTGGAGGTTTTTTTTCTCCAGATTCTGTGCCAAATCCATCAATTTCACTGTTCTGTAAATGTTTTGAAAATTATTAATGAGCACAAACACATTACTGATTACCATTTCTATTGTCCAAATCAGTTCTCCCTGCATGTAGTTGGCACTGAGGAGTAAGGATTTAACCAGGTTCTACAGAGCAGAGCTGCTAATAAGCTGCACTGAGACTAACACACTAATCACCCCTTAAGTTGTGTAGATTTAAATGAAAGTTTCATTCAGTGATATTCAAATGTCCATTACCTGTGCAAACAGAGCAACAGGTGTTTATTAAATGGCACTTTCCTAGAGTTTATGGATCTTTAGGCTAGTGATTAAAAAATCTATGTGGCAGGGTGAAAAGTGCAAAAAACAGGGACAAGCACCCAGGTTTGCACCCTGCACCCACGGACAAGTTAGGGAGCACCGATGGGTGCCATTTGTGCAATGTCTAAAGCACATGGAGCAGTGACCGGTTGTCCTCCTTGCACTCTAGCAAGATGTTGGGTATTAGTGATTAAGAAGAGGCTTATTTATGATGGGATTATATATGACTGGTCTCTGTTCTCCTTCAGAAGCCTATTACACTCTCCATCATTTCTCTTTAAAGATGCTGACACCAAGACCCTGCACAGGGAACTGTTCCTTCAGAGCTCAACTCCTACCCCCTTGAGCTACATCTGGGCACCACGGAAGCTCATGTACCCTCCAGCGCCATGAATGAGAGCTAAGCAGAAGTGCAGCACAAACCAAGCCATTTCCTGGATCTGTGGGAACAAGAGTGCACGCAGGACTGGCCGGGGAGAGACCCCCCACAGGACCTTCAGAGAACTTGTAGATTTTGTACAGGTGCATCAGGAACCCTGAGCACTAAGGAATCTGAGCCAAGAGTGATCCAGAGATGAGATCCCTGTATTATAAGGCATTGTGAATAACTGACACATAATATATATATAATATAAATATATACATATATATATATATTTAAAGACAATTCTTGCAAAAAGTTCAATGTATTGTTTTACTATTTAATTCCTCTGTATGTTTCCACATAAGCCCATTGGTAGCAGAGACTGTTTCCCTCTGTTACTGGTGGCATAGTAACTGGGGGCTAATGGTGGCAAGAGTGGCTACGTGCAATGGGTATCAATGTACTGTGATTCTTATTAAAACAGTATTTTTTTAAGTTGTTTGAATTTTCTATATTCCTTTCATTTTACCATATTTTGTATTTTGGACAATGTAATAACAGCACTTTAAGGAGAAATCCGCCAACTTGTGTACAAAATGAAAACTCAATTTGTTCTGAGGAAGAAAAAATTTCTAAATGAAATTTGTTCTTAAATAAATGAATCTTGCTGCATATAGTCCCTCTCTGCTCTAGATGGCTCATGGGAAAGTATTAAAGACGGAACCTCGCTGGTGTGACCTGCAGTGTGCACAATGGCAGCAGTCAGGCAAACTAGGATTGGACATGGTTTATTATAAGAAAGGAAAAGCCCTTATGCTGGGATTTTAGATCTCTTTGGCAATAATAAAGCCATTCTTTTTTTACTCTCTCCCAGTTATCCTCTACCTGTTTTTTTTTCTTCTGCAACTTAAATGTTGTTTTCCCTTTAATGGGATACTATTATCCATGAATAGTCAGGTGGATGAAAGAGTCTGATTGGCAGTGGTTCTCTTGACATGTCACATGAGGTGGGGCGCTGGCTTCTCTCCACCTGCATTTTCTCTGCAGACAGAGAGAAACCGATATGATCCTCTCAGTTAAGTTTGGCATGATGTTGAACCTTTTACAGACACATGGCGGCAAATTCACTAATGCACGAAGCATCTAACACTAGCGCTAATTCGCCAGCGTGACATCAATTCGCAACTTTGCCGATTCACTAACAGTGCCCCTGCCGAAAACTCGCTAGTGAAGTAGATAGACTTGCGCAACTTTGCACCCTTA
This sequence comes from Xenopus borealis, assembly GCA_024363595.1. Taxonomy (NCBI): domain Eukaryota; kingdom Metazoa; phylum Chordata; class Amphibia; order Anura; family Pipidae; genus Xenopus; species Xenopus borealis. The sequence goes on along the minus strand of CM044436.1, from coordinate 27,166,842 downwards.
TGCCAGGCGAAGTTGTGCACTGATGAAGGGACCTAACTACGCTAATTCACTAAGATGAACCTTTTTGTGAACGTTACCTCATGCGCTAGACGTTACTTCGCCAGGTCTTTTACCTTTTTGTCTTAAAACGGCAAAAAAATTTTTAGGGTTACCCTCCTTCCCCCCTACATTCCCTAACATATGGCAACACAACTATACGGTGGGCACATGTTTAGGGCAATAGGACAACTTTATATAATTTATTAAAGGTTTCCTGGGCTTGTGTAGTGGCTGTAACATACACCTCTATTATACGCTTAAGTGTGCGCCATATGCAAATTAGGCATCGCTAGCGTAAATGCACTTTGCCTGGCGAAGTAACGGTAGCGCTACTTCGTTCACCACCCTGAGCACAAATTCACATCTATGGGAATTTGCGTAGCACTGGCGAAGTGCGGCGAACACTAGTGCATTTCTGCACTTTAGTGAATTTGCCCTATGGATCGGTTATTGGAGAGAAACTACATGTTTTTTTACATCAACATACGCTCTGTATCTCTGCATCTCTCTATCTCTGATGCCTGTGTAGAGACACAGAGCAGGGGAGTGCTTCAGGTGTTATCCACCTGGGGAGAGCCTAAAGGGGCAGCAAAGCTTCAGTGGTGTTATGAGTGAGTTTCAGAAAGGATCCAAGATCACTGTATTCTGAATGGCCTGTTCTATACTGGGGCATCTGTGACACACCAGTGAGCTCAAGGGGCCCTCCAAATACTTAGCATATACTGGGTGTGCCTCTCCATCATGAAAAATCAGCAGGCCTCTAACATCATGCATGGTACAGGCTCTTTACATGTACAGGCTGTGGTAGTGAAAGAGGTATGCACATGTTTGTTGCAAGCATATACAAACTTTATTTTTTAATGACAGTGCCCCTGCTGTATTTAATGCTACAATCAGCCTAAAATAAGCTAGATAGCTCTATTATGTCCCCAAATGAAAAGGAGAGCAGAGAGCGTATAAGCTGGCCTGGGATGAGCTGGTACCCTGACCTTTTACAGTAACAGTCCTCAGTGGCGTAACTACCAGGGGTGCAGAGGGTGCAATTGCACCAGGGCCTCCACCCCCTTGGGGCCCATCGGAGCCACAAAAATGGTTATGGCAGGCGGTTATCTAGGGGGAGATTTTACAGCGCACATGCTGTCAACACTCCAGCATGGGATTTATAGAGGTAAGGGCCTGACAGGGGGGGTCCAGGTGCCCATCCTGTACCGGGGCCCACCAGGGAGTATTTACGCCACTGACAGTCCTCTCCTAGCGGGCCAGTTTGACACTCCGTTTGGGCAGTCAGTGGTTATATTGTTTTTTTTATTTATATGAGGCTTTTCAATACCTTTGCACTGCAGCAGTATTTTTTCATAAATGGGAATTTCTTGAAACTATACATATTTTATCAGTAGCTTTTAATAGTAGTAATTCTTCCTGTTTATAAGAATAGCATCTTTTTCATATTCACAGTCGGTGCACAGCAGTGTACAAAAGCATGGCGATACCTTATCTAAGGCAACAACAAGGAAGCTCTGAACATTGTATACATGCAATTATACAAAAAAAGGAGAGGTCTGTGTACATGTGAATCCGCTCGATCATAATTTGTTGTGTGTAAAATAATGTAAAACGCTTATTCAAGAAGAATGTAAATTTCCTTTAATTGTATGTAGGGTGTACCTAGGCAAGAATAATTAGACAGCAGATTGTCCAGTTACAAAGTGCTATTATGTGCAGGCCTCTGTGCTGCTTTCATACTGGGATTTCCAACCACCAAAGGGATGCATGCATTCAAATAAAAGTGGTTAATAAGCAGCCTGAGGGCAAACAAATTAGGATTCATGCACTACTCCATTAATAGTAGTCCGTTCTCATACCTAATGTTATTTTCCACATCATTAAGACGGAAAGGCCTGGTTATTCCAGCTACCAGTGATTGTGCAGCTCAGTAACTTAGGGGTTGGGACACTAAGGGACAATAATATTCCAAGTAGGGTTATCAGCTGTTCTATTGAGTGCCATAAGCAAAAGCCTGAAATCATCCCCCTCCATACAGCGATTTCCATGAACATAAAGTGCAAAACAGAAACTGCTCCCTGTATCCATAAAACATCCACAATAATAATTATAGTAATATTCTCATTTTCACACCCACCAAAAAAATAAAACTTAAATCCTGCCTTAGAATTCATTGACTGGCAATTTTCATTGGTGGGACCTGATTTTTAATGCCTTGTTTTTATATGGTTTATTAGTTTTTTAATAGTAATTATGCCTTTTTAGAAAGTCAGAAAATACACAGTTGATCCAGGGAATGGTCCAATTGCAATCTTGGAGTCATGAATGCATTTTTTCCCACACTGAAGAGGCTACAGTTGCTTTGTCTTTCTTTCTTTCTTTCTATCTATCTATCATCTATCTGTCTATAATCTATATATCTATCACATCTATCGGTCTATCATCTGTCTATCTTTATCTATCTATTTATCATCTATCTATCATCTGTCAGCAGGAGGACCACCAATCACTGAGGTAGAAGATGATGCACACAGAAGTCCAGCAGCTCTGATGGGCCCCAAGGGGATGGGGGCCCTGGTTCAATTGCACCCCCTGCACCCCTGGTAGTTACGCCACTGCAGAAGTCAATAAAACTAATACATGTTGTAAGTGCTTGAATACTAAGGTGCATCTATACTGGAGCTATCTCTCAGTTATGTGGGACCTCTAGACTGCATGATGTCTTATGTCTCTATCTGTACATACCTAAATCTGTATCCACGGCCGGACTGGAAGGAAAAAGTAGCCCTGGCAAAAGTATCAAAGCAGCCCATGTATTCAAACCCAAGGTTAACTAGAACCAGTGGTTATTAATAGATATTTTAAGAGTCCATTACCATATAATCCCCAGCAATATTATAACCCTATGTGCTGGAACTGGCACTTGCAACAAATATCTCCCCCTAGTTTCTATCACAACTATTCTATCAGTTGGATTAGTGGCCCTATACTTACAGTATATTCTACATTTTCCTTTGTGTGCCCCCAGCTAGACCATGTTCCCTGGGAGATAAGAGGACTTTAATTACCATGTGTGTCACAGGGCCAAAGTGTGGCATACTTGAAGAGACTAGGTTGCCTCATGCAATTAAAGGAACAGTAACACCAACAAATGAAAGTGTTTTAAAGAAAAGAAAATGTCATGTAGTGTTGCCCTGTGCTGTTAAAACTGTTTGCTTCGGAAATACTACTATAGTTCATATAAATAAGCTGCTAAGTAGCAATGGTGGAAATTGAAAAAAGGCTATATGGCGCAGGATAAATAATGAATAACAGATAACAGTATGTTCTACAGAGCTTATCTGCTATCTGCTGTGTAACTTGAGCCTTTTCTCCTTTGACTGGTTGCCCCCATGGCTACACAACAGCTTATTTATATAAACAATAGTAGTGCTTCTGAAGTAAACACTGCAGTTTTACCAGTGCAGGGCAACACTAAATTATATTTTCATTACTTTAAAACAATTTCATTTTTTGATGTTCCTGGTCCTTTAATGCTACATGTCAAACTTTTCTATGTACAGGCTGAAGTGATTGTACTGAGCACGGATCCTCCAGTTGCCAACATACCTATCATAAGCATAAGGGATTGGGTATATGGAAGGCAAATCTAATATTACTAACTAAAGTTGGTCAGAATTCATGGTTCCACCCTACCTTGCATGTGCACTAGCAACTGTAGGAATCAGCTTAGCTCTGGCTAGATATTATGGACAGCTCATTTACATTTCTATAGTGATTGGCTCATCTACATATTAAAGACAGACCTAATTTACATTTTTAGGTGAGCAGTCCATTTTTACATTTTAAAACAAGCAGTCCATCGGGCATTTACCTGAACCCACAGATTGCCAGTCCGGGCCTGTCTGTATCTATGTAGATATCCCACTGGACTCTCTATTCTCTCGGGTTCCCTCTAGAAGGAGCCACTAGGTCTGCTGCCTCTATTAATGACAAGTGGTTGTTCATTACTACATATTGTTTCATGTATGTTCAGCACATGCTCATCACAGTAGTAAGTATGTTGCCTTTTGCACAGCAGTTATTAAAGCATTGGATTGTTGACACGGGGCCCTTTAGTTCTAGGGATAGTGATGAAAATACTCACTTACCCTCAAGTATAACCTTAATTGGCACTTAAACTTCAGGTCACTTGCCTTAGGGTTTAGTCTAATGGAATATGAACCCCTAAGGTCCCTTGTAGGAGGGTAAAAGGATTATTGATATGGTTGGGCTGGCTGTAGTTCAAGGCTTATCTAGAAATTAAAATGAGCTTTGACAAAAAAACCTTCCCCTGCCCCACAGTTTGGAAACCTCTGCCATATATTAAATCCCCAATAAATATGCTTTGTTTTGTGTTTAGGATAATATAACTTCATGGCTCACTTTGCACTTATACTCAGGCTTGGAGTTAGAGGAAGCTTGCAAATGAGAACCTGTAAGGTAAGAGTAGTTTCAATGGAGGAGATAGGGCATTTTGATTGAAAAGACATAGGGATGCTGGCCATGGGAAAGTATGCCGTTATATTAAATTAACAGGCATAGTTCAGATATAGTTACTGAATCATCACTATGTAGGACTGGACTGTTCCACAACACCTACAAGATTCTGGAAGGATTCCAGCAATTTAACTTGGTTTGTAGTCAGACTTCCACACAGACTGACTGTCTGCTTGCAGTTTTGGGAGCCTGACTGGGCCTTTAGCAGAGTGTAAGGAAGTGGAAATGTTTCGGACATAGTGAAGTGTATTTTACACTTTGGTCAGTAGGTGGCAGCAATCACTGGCGTTGAGGCTTCCCTTCAAGTTTCAAGTGAAGGGAGTGCAAAGTGAAGAAAGGTCTTTTTGGTCTGGGCAGGTCTGGATTTACACATTTGTGGCCCGAGCTGGTGCAGCTTGTTGTGCCCCTGTCCCCCGCAGTTTCCTTTTCCTGTGCATACGCACGTTGTGATACGTTGGCTCCCTAAATCCAGAACCGGTTCAAGGCTCCCTGGTCTTGGCTGTGCTTCTGCCTGTAACAGCCGCCTTTCACTTTAGGTCGAACCCTCCGCTAATCTGATTTTGCAGGTCTTAATAAGAGAGGAGCCAAGCAAGGGTTCTGGACTGGCAAAGGGGCATGTCGTTATCACGGTTTAGGATGGAAGGTACAGTTCAAGGAATAGACAAAAAGCGTAGTCAGACAGGCTGGGTCGGCACAGGCAGCATTCAAGGATAAGGTAGCCCTTATTATATTCACACATATTATTCATATCTATCATATGTAATACATGGTTGTATATCACTTTAAGCTACATCTTTCTCTCTCAGCAGAAACCATAATTCTATGTCAGCATGACTTTATAGGAAAGCACCTAAGATCTCAACAAACACCCAATGTTTGATTATCCCCCTGTAATCTCATTTATACAGAACGAGGTGAACGGTCAATCAGTACCTACTGTTATTGAAACCTAATATCTTGTGGGAAACCACCCTAATCCACCTTAAAGTATAATCATTAACTAATTATGTATGGTTTTTTTCAATAAATAAAGGGTCTGTTCACCTATATGATAGAACAGAACAAATAAGGCTCCTGGTCTGCATCTGTTCTCTTGCATGCAATTGTCTTCTTGCAGCTGACAATTCCTATAGTACTTGAAGATTTGACCTTAAAGGAACAGTAACACCAAAAAATTAAAGTGTTTTAAAATAAAGAAAATATCATATAGAGTTGCCCTGCACTGTTAAAACTGATCTGTTTGCTTCAGAAACACTACTATAGTTCATATAAACAAGCTGCTAAGTAGCAATGGTGGAAATTGAAAAACGGCTATATGACACAGGATAAGTAATGGATAACAGATAACATTATGTTCTACAGAGCTTATCTGCTATCTGCTGTGTAACCTGAGCCTTTTCTCCTTTGAATGGCTGCCCCCATGGCTACACAACAGCTTACGTATATAAACAATGGTAGTGCTTCTGAAGCAAACACTGCAGTTTTACCAGTGCAGGGCAACACTGCATTATATTTTTATTACTTTAAAAAAATTTATTTTTTGATGTTACTGATCCTTTAACAATATTGCTTCGGAATAGTCAGACAGATCAAAACCAGGAATCAATACACAAGAAATCACACCCGGGATACTAGCAAGTAGACCTAACAACGGGCAAAGAGTTTTGGCCTGAGGCCCCTTTAAATGTTTGAATTTTGCGGCAAAGCACCATGACATCATCACACTGGCGCATAAATTACCGGAGTGCATGCCGTGTGCACCATAGGAATCCCAGCGCCAGAGGAACCAGACACACCATGCGTCAGGCATCCCCGCCGACCCACTAGGCCACCAGGGTGAGTTGCCGTTACAGCTGGGTCCAGAGTACTAGCACCAGATATTGGTATGCAGGAGAGCTTGTAAATCTCCTGATGTCCCCAGTGCTGGTAACCAATTACAATGCGGCTGGGTGGCATGCCACCCCTTGAATTCTGCTGCCTTGTGCCCGGTCCTTTGTTGGCTTGCCACATTATTACGCATTATCTTACAGGAGAAGGAAAGTGTAAATCACTGTGGGGGTGACAAGAGTTAGGTACTCCCAGTAACTGTAATCACTTACCCTGGGCTGGTGCCCCTGTTGGCAAAAAACTTTTCAGTGAGCACCAGAGAGTAATCCTCTTCCTGATTGTTCTTTCGTCATGTGAAAAGCTGTTTTCACTCTGCTGCTCATTTGTCTGCCCCAGGCATTAAAGAAATAAGAAAGGGAACATGTGAATTGCTCCAAGATCCTCAGTAAGAGGAACTCCAGGTTGGTGCAGATTTCTGCTAACATAAGCACTGGCCTGGGTATTAGATAAGTGATTGCAATCTCTGGGGAGATGGTGTTCTCCATCCAACAAATACCCCCTGCACTAAGGGACTGGAGGGAGGAAATAAGGTCACAAGCAAAGTGCATTGCCCTGACAGTTTTTTTCAGGTGAGTTTTTTCAGATTGTTCCCCATAAACAAAGATCTTTTATTTTTTACCGTTTTACATCTAGTGGGCAGATTTATCAAGGGTCGAATTGATTCGACTTGAAAATTCGAATCAAATTCAAATTAAAAAAATTCGAATTTGATTTTTGAAGTACTGTCCCTTTAAGAAAAATGCGATCGACAAATTCGCCACATTGAACTTACCAAATTGCTATAGAATCCTATGGGAAGCTTTTGATCGAAAAAAAAATTATTCGATCGATTGCTTAAAATTAAGATTCGAATGACAATTTTATCGGTTGATCAGATTTTTTATATTCGATCATTCGATATTTCGAATTGCGTTAAAACCCCTCGAATTCAAACTCGAGGGTTTTTAACCCTCGAAATTCGACCCTTGATAAATCTGCCCCCTAATGTTCATGATGACTTATTTCCATCTTTTATTTTTTACCATTTTATAATGTTCGTGTCGCTGGGGTTTCAGTCTGGCAACTCAGTCATCCAGGAACATTCTAAACTGTTACAGCTTGCTACATTTAGTTGATACAATTAGTTGATACATTTCTCAGCAGTATCAGTGGAATATTAGCAACTATTGTATCAAATATAACAAATTTACCTATACCTCTCACCCTCCTAAAACACATCCCATTGTAGAAACTTTTGGATATAGTCATCACTCAGCCAACTGGGAAACTTGTGTGCAAAAGAATTAGTAAACAACTGATCTGTTATACTGCTGTTCTAATACTGGCCCTTAGTATTCTTCAATATACTTATTATGCAGCACTTTAAGCATCAAATTATCCAGCAATCTGATACTGACCCCTAGTGGTTTTGCCAAAGCCCTACAGGACTTGTACTGGTTCAGTACCAGGTATGGCACCTGTTATCCAGAATACTCAGGACCTGGGGTTTTCCAGAAAAGGCATCTTTCTAGAATTTGAATCTCTATACTTTAATCTGCTATAACATAATTTAAACATTAAATAAACCGAATAGTATTGCTCTGCTTCCAAAAAGGATTAATTATATCTTAGTTGGGATCAAGTATAAGTTTCTGTTTTATTATTACAGAGAAAAAGGAAATAATTTTTCTTTTACATTTTAATTATTTGATTAAAATTGATTTACAAATTGAATGACAAATTCTGCTAAGTGATGCTGAGAGCTAATTGTGTACTACCAGGGCAAACTACAAAGGAACAGCATATCAACACTGAAGTCAGAGTGTCAGCATCAAATTATATATATAATAATACCCAAAAGCCATGAAAATCCTGTAAATTATATCCTTAGTAACAGCTCTTAGTGATGTCATCAGTTATAAATGGAACTTAGTAATGTCATTTTTGTCACATGACTCACTTAAACTTGTGTATTATAATAAATAAAGTAACCCTTGGAAAAAATAAGGATATTAGAAGTCACCTATCCAGTAAAGTATATCCTTATTAATGGTGCTTAGTGATGTCATTTCTGTCATGTGACTCACTGAAACTTATGTATTATAATAAAAACAGTACCCCCTGGTGTATGAGGGTATTAGACATTGCCTTGAAGTTTTGTGTCCTTTATAAGAGAACTCAGCCTTTGACCCCGATGTGGGTCGAAACGTTGGATGCACAAGTATGAATAAATATTAAAACTTTTTTCATATATATATATACACACAATTCTGAGTAAAACCTGCATTCCCTCTTGGGGTGGGGGTTGCTGCCTAGTCACAATATCTGTTAAAAAAAACTGCTAGCCCTTGCTTATCTGCATTTTTCAGCCATAGGCCCTTTCAAGTCAGATTCAAGCCAGGCTTAAGAAGTCTATGGAGGCAATTGTATATACAGTGTTTTGTAGTTTTTCTAGAGGGGAGTAAAAAGATTGCTGAGGGGATGCTTTTAGTGATACCTGGAGCAGTGGAGTAAGTAGATATTACTGGCAAATTCAATTCAATTCAAGATGACCTATTCTATCACAATATATTAAAATTGCTTACAATCCTGGGCCAGATTCACCCTGTTCCTATATTAACGGTTTTGTTTAAGAACCATCCTCACGAGAACCAAGACAATTCATCCTCTCCCAAAAAAAACACTTCTTAATTAGACTCAGTTTGGAAGGTGGAAGTGGAATATGCTTAGTGTAATTTATTTGTAACGCACTAATAATTTCAGCTGTGCTGCACAAGGAAGTAGAACAAGAACAAGCAATGCAGCAGGCAGTAACTCCCAAAGGATTAAAGTATAGGGTTCCTAGGCGGATACATTAGGCTTTTGGGGGAACAAGGAAATGTTTGCAATATTAGCCCATTTTCATATGACTCTGACACAATTGATCCTATTTAGGCAAAGCTCAATGGTTTAGCATAAGCCACTCTGCATCCTTCATTTCAAGTGCAATTGTGGTGTCTTTCAGTTCTGCCTGCATTCATCAACTCTTTTCATGACATCTCTTTGTACCACTTGGATGTCCCATAGTATATAAACAGGAGACAAGGGAGAACCAGTGGGAGTAAATTACTACATTGCCTACTGCGTCCTGCATGCAAATTGAGCTGGATTTTCAGTCCAGTGTAAAATACAAAGAATGTAAGTGCATGATGTTAAAGTGCTAAGGACACTTGCTCATGCTCCTGGGGCAATGGTAAATGACCCTGTCTGTTTCTTTCCACGCATTGTGAACTTGAGTATTTCTGAGCTACACCAGGGTCTTTGTATCTCAACACAATTAATTATTAGTTCCAGCTTGGTGTCTTTGCCCATGTTCCAACCCCTTTTGGACTTTCTTTTCCCATTTTAGTGGCCATTTTATGTGCATGCAACAGGGGCGTGATAGGCGCAGCAAAGATTAACCTGGATCACCGCAGGTTCTGACTGGCGTATCTAGGGTAAGAAACTATCGCGAAAAATTAAAATTTAATATAAGCTCCATCTTACTGAAATAAGACACTTTCTAAATACAATCAATTAAAAATCCTGTACCGTTTACTCAAGTTACTTCTCAGTATCTCACTCTCCATAAACTGTTACTCTTCATGCTGTCATCATGCTGAGGTCTGGGTCAGAATTTGATTGACAGGTAGGTATAATACATCTTTTAGGGGGCTCCCTTTCTTAGCAGAATAACTAAAATAACCAACTCCAGCATAAACAAAGAAAATAGCAGACTCTGGCTCACACCCTGCATGCAGAGAAACAGGATTTCCATCATAGCTGGTTATTTTTAAAGAGTGAGTACCTAGGCTAAGTGTGCGACAGCTCCCAAAAGATGTATTAGACCTAACTGTCAATCAAAAACTGACTCCGCCTACTGCATGAAGACAGAATGAATAGAGACAGGTTGCTCAGAAGGGGGGAGTGAAGAGTAACATAATTATTGCATAAATGTTACAGATTTTTTAATGGACTATGGGGTCAGTTTACTAAAGTGCGAAAAATTTCAATTCAAGTTTCCGCATGTTATCGCTGAGAATATTTTTGCGCTAGAATATTCGCAGCGACTAAGTTTACTAAACAACGATGCTCTCAGAAGTCATTGCGATCACTTTCGGTTACTACGTTAGCGAACCAGCTTACGTTAGCGCTAATTTGAGCGAGTTGCAAATTTTCCGACAAATTATGTTTGCAAATATTTATTCTAAAAAATAGTCTTGTTTTATGGCGTTAATAATGGCGTTAATTATGGCAATTTTTACTGTGACATTTATGGCCAGAAATGCATTTTCAAAACTCATAAACTTTATTGACTGATGATTATACCATCCAACAACATTACCAGAGTTACACCAATCAAACATGTCTGTATCATATAAACAGATACTTCATCCATCCAGTCACACACCCTTCTGCCAATAGAATCATATGAACAAGAAATCATACCAGTTATCTTTTTGTATCATTTAAATTCACAGTTTAATGAGAATTAAACTCCCATTGAGATTTTTCTGGCCAAAAAATAAGTTAACGCCACTATATAGATGGTGGTAAAATGTTGCCAATATTCTGGCGTTAATTTTGTCTTTCACACATTTCGCTGTTTAGTAAACCATGCGTTAATGTGTACGTAGTGTTATTTTCAGCAAATGCGATAACTGGCGAAAAAATATTCTTGCGCAAGAATATTCACAAATTTATATTTACCGCAGGTTAATAAACTTGCGAAAACATATTCTGCGCGAAATTTGTCTATATTTTGTGCGAAATTTTTTACCGCACTTTAGTAAGCGGACCCCTAAATTTAGAAAGTTTCTTATTTCAACAAGATGAAGCTTATATTACCTTTTAAGGCCCTGATGCAGCAGTCTCAGTGGGCCCACACCCCTATAGTACGACGCTGCAAATGCCCAGAAGAGTCCTCGAAGGATAATATGATCATTTGAAAATTAGCCAATTTTAGAAAACATCATAATATTCCATAATTATAACATTATTTGGAATACCTTTAATTTGGTTACAATTAGTATTTGGACCAATCATAATATTCAAAGCAGCTGCAGTACAGTCCTTTTCTTAGATTAGTCTGGCCAGGGCAATTGCACCTGTGGGTGCAGATCATACTCTTGTAAGGAATGTGAAGGGGTTAATTAGTTCAGTAAAACCTACTACATATAAGTTTGTGCTGATACACAGCAATACCCATAGTAGCAATGCAACACACGTATTCTCTGGCATTTCCCAATAAACATCACTCAAACTATCATTAAAATGCACTTTAGGAAACTTAATGTGTCATTTAAAATGACACAACATATTAAGTGCTTAATATCCTAGAAATGAGAGAGCTATCACGCAGGCTGTGAATTAATTGGTTTGATTAGGATTTGTTGCCAGAGGAAGGGAGCACATTCGGACGCACTAGCAGCCCAATCAGGAGGAGCAGTCATTCAGGTAGAAGGGGTATTCCATATGCACATCTATAACATATGTAAAAGTGGTATTAGAAAGTACAGGTATTTGTTATGCAATAATGTACCATGTCAAATAAAGAAACCTTTTCACTGTAAATGTAATACAGACATGACAGAGATTACAAGTATTGGAAGTTCTATTCAGGAACCTCTTAGAAAGCTCAGAAATACAGGAATAATCTTTTACTATTCTTTCCAATTCTTATTCTTTAAGGTTGTTTTGCTTTCCCTGTAATAATATGCTTTATGATACAGCGCTGTAGAATCAATGTTGGGTGGTGCTTAGAGGGTTTATGGGATGTTTCTAAGCTGAGCTTGTGACCCAAACAAAGGGAAAGTGAAAATAGTGTCACCTAAAGTTTAACCTTCCAAATTTTACTTCATACTAACCTCACCTGCAGTGATTTGTGAATCTGTACCTTTTAACTTTGCCGGAAAATTCTAAAAATGCATTGAAGTCAATAGGCAACGCATTTTTTACAGCTACATAGGAAAAGAGGGGCGTTGGGCACTCAGAAAGATTCCACAAGGGCCTCCAAAAATAATAATTAAGAGCCCATAATTAAGGGGCAGATTTATAAATTTTAATTTTGAGCTATTTTTGTGTACTTTGACTAGGGAATATTCCAAATGCGATTAGAATTTGCAAAAAAATGTGAATTTCGAAAATTTTTATGTACTCTTTAAAGTTTCGATTTTGACCATTTGCCATATTGCCATATTGCTGTTTTAGCCTATGGCGGACCTCATAGAACCTATCTGGAGTAAATTGGTGGAATTTTTTGGGTGGGAAAAACTTTGAATCGAATTCGATCAAATGCGCTATTACTTTGATTCTTATTATTTGATTCGTATTTGATCGAAAACGGACCTATTCGATCAAAAAAAACTTCAAATTCATTTCAGTTGGTCTTTTTTCATTTGAATTTTGAAGTTTTCGAAATTCTACACTTGATAAATCTGCTACTAAATGCCCTGGGAGACACGAAACACGTAGGGTCAGTGGAGATACTGTTTCTTTTTTAACAAATCTACAATACAACATTATATTTTAAACGTAATTTTTTTGTGGCCCTTGTGGAATCTTTCAGAGTGCCCTACATCCCTCTTTTCATATCTAGCTGATTTATCCACTCCCTAATCTGAGGGTCTGGTGCACCTGGACCACCTGTTCTACGTGGTGAGTAATTAACATATGCTGTAACCTGTGTCTCCCCCTTTTTCTGTGGTTTAACACATTTTTTACTAACACCAAATCGTTCTTATGTTCGCAATAATTTTTCACACAAAAATTTTGTCGCAGTTTAGTGAAAAAATGTCATGCCTGGTGAAGAATTTGCTCATCACTACTTATGTGCTCTTGTCTCCCCTTCCCCATTCAGCCATCTCTACCTCATGATCTATTCTCTTTTTTCTTGATAAGTATTTTACTTTTAGTTTTTCATTCTGTTGGAAATCATACAGCACTATTTAACTTTATACAGGCATGGGATCCATTATCTGGAAAACTGTTATTCAGAAAGTTCTGACCGTCTCCCATAGACTCAATTTTAATGAAATGATTTCCTTTTTCTCTGTATTAATAAAACAGCACCTTGTACTTGATCCAAACTAAGCTATAAGTAATCCTTAGTGGAAGCCAAACAATCTCCTTGGATTTATTTAATGTTTCAGGTTTTTTTTTTAGTAGACTTGAAACTATGGAGATCCAAATAATGGACAGACCCTTTTTCTGGAAAACCACAGGTCCTGAGAATTCTGGATAATAGGTCCCAATAACAATTAACCATGATTAATCATCTAATCTCTAGCTACTAACATCTAAAGATTGAAATTTAAGGTTTAAATAAAACACAAGGTGAATGTGAGAGTTACAAGAGGTATTTGGGGGGTGGGACTGATGATTTGAAGACAGCGCTGGAAATAGAAACCTTTTCATATATTTATATATATAAACAGTTTGCTCATAAGTTTACATACCCTGGTAGAATTTATGATTTCTTAACCATTTTCAGAGAATATGAATGATAACACAAAAACTTTTCTTTCACTCATGGTTAGTGGTTGGCTGAAGCCATTTATTGTCAAACAACTGTGTTTACTCTTATTAAATCATAATCACTACACAAACTACCCAAATGACCCTGATCAAAAGTTTACATACCCTGGTGATTTGGCCTGATAACATGCACACAACTTGACACAAAAGGGTTAGAATGGCTATTAAAGGTAACCATCTTCACCTGTGATCTGTTTGCTTGTAATTAGTGGGTGTGTATAAAAGGTCAATGACTTTCTGGACTCCTGGCAGACCCTTGCGTCTTTCATCAAGTGCTGCCCTGATGTTTTTTGGATTCTAAGTCATGGGGAAAGCAAAAGAAGCTGCACATGGGATGTACTTGGACATTCGAACATGACAATGATCCAAAACACAAGGCCAAGTCGACCGGTCATTGGCTACAGCAAAATAAAGTGATGGTTCTGGAGTGGCCATCTCAGTCTCCTGACCTCAATATCATTGAACCACTCTGGGGAGACCTCAAACGTGCAGTTCATGCAATACAGCCCAAGAATTTATGGGAACTGGAGGCTTTTTGCCAGGAAAAATGGGCAGCTTTACCATCTGAGAAGATAAAGAGCCTCATCCACAACTACCACTTCAAGCTGTCATTGATGTTAAAGGGGGCAATACACGGTATTAAGAACTGTATATTTCTGTTTCATGTATAATTCTGTTAGATGTAGTTATTTGTGTTATTTTATAAAACATGTAAGATTTCTAATCAATATGTGTCATTGGGACAGGAATAGACAAGGGGACAGCACTCCTTGCAGGCTCCTGTTAGATTTCACTAATGAGTCAGGCTTTCAGGAGCATGTGAAGGAGTTTATTAGTTCTGTAAGACCTTTTACTTATAAGGTTGTGCTGATACACAGCAATACCTATAGTAGGCAATCCATAAGAATGTTCTACTGATAAATGGGTGGGTTTATGTGAAATATGATCTAGGGTAAACCAGCATAATTTGAGCCTACTTTGGATTACTAATTTCAAGAGGGGGAAGAGATTCCCAGGAGAGAAGGCTGGAAGGAACATCAAGGGCTCAAAATCCTTTAACATCAGGGTCCCATAAGATAATAGACCAGGCCAAATTAAGGACTTTATTTCGCTTTTTATATTTTATTGAAGCCTAAAGGAATTAAAATACTCTTTTCTGAAGAGTATGTGTTGAGGATTCCCAGAGAGTATCCTCCCTTTACCTGGATTATTTAAAAAAAAAAAAAAAAATAATAAGCTTTTAATTTTCTTGTGTGTGAGTGACATTCTTGCCTTGTTATTTCAAACTGCCCAAATTCACCTAATTATACACACTAAAAGGGTGGGGTTTCCTGCTGATTAGGGTTTGGGTGGATTTAGGGAGCATGTCCACATTTAAAAAACAAATACCAACCAAATTTAAAAGGTCATTAGTATGACTTTTCTCTTATCATTTGCAATTATATTTGCCTAACCTCTTTCATTTTTCTTCCATCTCATATAGTACCTTTTTCTCCCTACCCCTATTGCCCACCTTAAACTTAATGTTATGCCTCTTCCCACCACTCTTCTACAGCTCTGGTCTCCTATTCCTGGACCAGAATGCCCTGCATGTAAGAACACTTTGCTCCATCTCCCTCAGACAGGAGTGCAGCAGTTTTTTGCCTGGGCTGGCAGGGGGCTTTGTTTTTTTTAAAAAAGTACTGGTACCCCCAACCGGAATGCGGCCTATATCAGCCCGCACCTTTGGTTGGGGGTAACTTTCTAAACAATAGGTGCCCTTTAAGTTTCATTAAAAGCAGCTGTTAGAATTGATACAATAGTTGCTAATATTCCACTGATACTGCCAAGAAATGTATCAACTAATTGTATCAACTAAATTTATCAACCCCTTTAAAATATCCTTAAAACCAAAAAAGGAATGTATGTTAAAGGAATGGCCATTGCCCTGCACTGGTATAACTGATGTGTTTCATTCAGACACAACTATAGTTTATATAAACAAGCTGCTGTGTAGCCATGGGGGCAGCCATTCATGCACACGATACACAGTAGATAACTGATAAACTCATGCATGTTCCCTTTTTTCACTTAATGCAGTCATTTTTCCTGGAATGCTGAAGGAATGTATATGTGTATACTAGCCGCAAATGCTCTCTGTATATGTATATCCCCTCAATAAGATGAGCAGCTTGTTTTGTATAAATGTAAATATTCGAACCACATGATAAAATCCATTTACTCTTTTCTTTTTCCTGGCTGCATAATTGACAATAGTCTAATACCTTCATTCCATCAGTACTTATTATTAGTCCTAACCAGAAACCCCTTATCCTAACAAAATAAAAAGCCATTTTTTTTATTAAACCAACCAGATATTAGTTTTTTCAGCAAGGAATGTGCGTGTGTTTCTGGGAACAGAAGATGGAATGGTGTTGCAGAAGAAAATGGAACAGATAGACAATGGTCAGAGCTGTTGCAAAGAACCCCTCCGGCTCTAGATCAGGGTCCCAGCTGTGAGAGGCCAGCACGGTGTTGCCTAGATGAGCTAGTGCTGTGTGCAGGGATCAGTTACTATAGCAACCTGCCTGCAGGGATCTCTCTCTCACACACATACACACACACACACACACACGGGTGAAGCTAATAAATAATGTGCTTGAAGGATCACATTGTGACAGCACAGTAATACATAAAGAGAACATGGTGCTGTGCTTGTTTGTACAGCTTCAACATCACCCTCTATGTTTTTTATATAATCAGATTGCTAAAAAAAATGCATTTCTCCACAAGTATGCATGTGCCCAGCTTAAATAAGTGTGAGGCAAGAGGGGAAAACTTTAGTGGTGCCCTTTTACTGTGGGAAGGATCGCATTTTAAAAAACATTCTAGCCCAAGGTGATTCCCTTATTATTATTATTATTTTAATTAAAGGACAAGGAAAGTCGAAAATAGAATAAGGCTAGAAATGCTGTATTTTATATAAATGCTGTATTTTATATACTAAATATAAACATGAAGTTACTGCACCACAAGCCTAATCAGTGGCTGCAGCAAACTAACCCTCCAAATAGAATCCCAGCTTTTCTTTTTAAATCTAGCTCCATGATCTTTGTCCCTGCAGCTGGAGATGGAAACAGTAAAGGGGATATATATATAAAAAGTAACTCAAAGCAACTGGACTTGCTGAGATATTTTAATGAAGACGTTTCACTGCTCATCCAAGCAGCTTCTTCAGTTCAACTGACTGGTGTAGAGGAGTTCTCGGCAAATAGACTCTTCCAACAATCCAATCACAATGGCACACTGCAACTCTTCAGAGAGGTGACATTTGAAATTCACAGTGGTGTTGATTCTGTGTAGTTACAGTGATAGAATAACCAATGTGTCATGCAACTCCTAGACACAGGTGTTACTTGTGAGAGTTGCATGAATGGATGTGTCAAGAGTTCTGAAACCGCCGGGGAACAGATGCGAGAACAGCACTGTATGTAGCAGACAGGTGGTGTCGAAGGCCCCCGCCTCTGTTCAGGGATGGTTTCTCCACCTTAACATGAATCGCCTCTTTCACACCTCTTTCAAACCAGCGGTCTTCTTTATCCAAAATTTGGACATTGCTATCTTCAAAAGAGTGTCCCTTGTCTTTTAGGTGTAGAAAAACAGCCGAGTCTTGTCCTGTAGAGTTCGCCCTCCTATGCTGATCCATTCGTTTGTGGAGCAGTTGTTTTGTCAACTCAGAGGAGCTTTAAAAGCATGTGGCTACCCAGACTGGGCCTTTGTTAAAACAGCAGCAACCAAGTCCAACAGGAACATCAAAAGAAATAACCACCCGGAGACACATAGTAAGCAATACATAGTCATCCCATATGTAGCTGGAGTGTCTGAGAAACTCAGGAGGATTTTCAACAAACACCACGTCCCTGTGTTCTTCAAACCTAGCAACACACTGAGACAAAAACTGGTACACCCAAAGGATCCAACTCCTAAGGGAAAACAAAGTAATGTGGTATACGCAGTCCAGTGTAGCGATGAGTGCACAGATCTATACATTGGGGAGACAAAACAACTGCTCCACAAATGAATGGATCAGCATAGGAGGGCGAACTCTACAGGACACGACTCGGCTGTTTTTCTACACGTAAAAGACAAGGGACACTCTTTTGAAGATAGCAATGTCCAAATTTTGGATAAAGAAGACCGCTGGTTTGAAAGAGGTGTGAAAGAGGCGATTCATGTTAAGGTGGAGAAACCATCCCTGAACAGAGGCGGGGGCCTTCGACACCACCTGTCTGCTACATACAGTGCTGTTCTCGCATCTGTTCCCCGGCGGTTTCAGAACTCTTGACACATCCATTCATGCAACTCTCACAAGTAACACCTGTGTCTAGGAGTTGCATGACACATTGGTTATTCTATCACTGTAACTACACAGAATCAAGACCACTGTGAATTTCAAATGTCACCTCTCTGAAGAGTTGCAGTGTGCCATTGTGATTGGATTGTTGGAAGAGTCTATTTGCCGAGAACTCCCCTACACCAGTCAGTTGAACTGAAGAAGCTGCTTGGATGAGCAGTGAAACGTCTTCATTAAAATATCTCAGCAAGTCCAGTTGCTTTGAGTTACTTTTTATATATATATACCATGACCTGGATGAATGAGAATCTTCATAGTTATTTAGTAAAGGGGATGTAAAGGAAAAAATAAAATCCAACATAAATCTCTACACAGTAAATTGGAAATAGATTTCTTATTCATTAAAGTAGGTAAAAATGGGATTTAAAGGGGTGGTTCACCTTCAAGTTAACTTTTAGTATATTGTAGAAGGGCCAATTCTAAGAAACTTTTCAATTGGTCTTCATTATTTATTTTTCATAGTTTTTTAATGATTTGCAATTTTCTTCTGTTTCTTTGCAGCTTTCAAATGGGGGTCACTGACACCATCTAAAAACAAATGCTCTGTAAGGCTACAAATGTATTGTTATTGCCACTTTTTATTACTTATCATTATATTCAGTCCATCCCCTATTCATATTCCAGTCTCTTATTCAAATCAATGCAGGGTTGCTAGGGTAATTTGTACCCTAGAAACCAAATTGCTGACTGCAAAGTAGAGAGCTGCTGAATAAAAAGCTAAATAACTAGAAAACCACAAATAATAAAAAATGAAAACCAAGTGCAAATTGTCTCAGAATGTCACTCTCTACATCATACTAAAAGTTAACTCAAAGGTGAACAACCCCTTTAATTTTTTTGCCTTTCCTTGTCCTTTAACGTGTGTTTAGAAAGCACCAACATATTCTGCAGCATTGTTTTTTTGTTCTATATGAATACATGCACAATTTTAAAGCACACTATTGCACAACTTTCACTTTATACATATACACAAGGCAAAATGTCTGCTGGTGCAGAAATACCAGGTGTGGCCATTTGTTTTATCAATACCAGTGATAGGCAGGATTTTTCCAGAAAGACACATTTGAGCATTTTCTGGCCAAGTTCAGCCTGAAACCAGCAGTTATATTCAATTCCTTTGAACTGAAAGGCAGATAAAATCTAACCAGTAGCCTGTGCCATAGGCCAAAAGATGTGTCAGGCAAGCCTTATTGTAAATTCACAGATGTCTACTACTGTTTTGCGGGCCAGCCCGATACCCTTATAGATACCCTTATAACTGCCAGATTCCGACTTCTGTGTTTACTTTTTACAGACATTTATAGACATACGCCTGCTTGCCCCACCCCTTTTGTGATGTCATCGGTGGGGCAATAAAAGGAACCCATAAGTCGGGCTGGTGGGAGGTCGGGTGACGGGTGAGTGCGGGACAGGGTAATCCAGACCCGCACATCACTAATCTCTAGCCCAACACACTCGATCCAGTTTAAATAAAAGTGTCTCTCTGACTGCAATAGGTATTACTGAGAGGAAGGGCTATCACAGAGGTGATAAAAGAGTTACCTTTACACACTTTATGTGTGTGAAAC
>CM044436.1:27133231-27146870 GCA_024363595.1 Xenopus borealis | reverse complement strand
AAAAAAACACACTCCTAGGACTTGAATAGTGAAAACCAAAAATGTGTTTATTTCAACGTTTCGGCACCATTACTGAGGCCGTCTTCAGGAAGGTGAATACTACACACGTGATATCAATTTAAAGAAAAAATGGCGCCACCGAGGTAAGTGTGACGTCATCAATGGGTGTCAACTAACAACGTAAATGCTTGCAATCTTAGTTTACTTCGGATGCAGGGTCAAAATCAGACATAGAATTTTTCAAGGATCCGCAGTCCAATATTTAGTGAAATATCAGTTTTTATTGATACTTGTGCATAAAGTCTCCTGTAGGCTGTCTGTCCATATAGGGGATACCAATAGGCAATTACATCCAATTATTGGCACCCCATGGGTGCTGCTCTCGAACTTTTTTTACATTTGAATATGGCTCTTGGGTAAAAAAGGTTGGGGATCCCTGCCTTACTTTGACATTTATATTGTAACATTTTATGGCAGCAGAGTCAGGACCAGATTCTAGGCTGCACAGCCCTAGTGCCGGGCCGCGCGGTTCTAGCAACCGCCATTTGCACGGCTCTAGCAAGAGCAGGCACTCCTCAGCAAGCGGCTGGGCGGCATGCAGCCCCTACCAACTTTCTGCCCTAGGCCCAGGCCTATGTTGACTCTCCACAAATTCGGGCCTGAGCAGAGTGGAATCAGTCTGATACAACATCCAGACAAATCACACTGGTTTGTATATTGTATACGTTATACTGCATCTCTAGAAGGAAGAATGATTTTGCTTGTACTTTACTACTGTTTTGTAGTCCGCTACTGTCTAGAATGCCGCCATGCCACTTTCTCTCTCTACTAATAAGATTCAACAATGCAAAAAAAAAAAAAAGAAAGAAAACAGCCCAATTGGGCTTTGTCATTCAGGAAAGGGTACAAACATCCTAAAACATAATCTGAATCAGGGAAGATGAGCAGAATATACTCTTTAAAAGAGAATTCAACCCCCCCCCCCCCCCCCCCCACGGTCAAAAGTCCCCACTGGCCCCCTCTGCTGCCCCTCCCCTGATAAGTTTTACCCCAGAATTGTGTCCCCTGTAAGATTACTGACCGCACTTGCACAGTCAGTGCAGTGGAGCTCACTGTGCCATCTTTGTTGCTTCGGTAATCGTTGTGACTTGGAGCAGTTTTCTGTTTCATTACAACTGCACATGTGCGGGAAGTGACAGAAATTGCAAAGGGAAGGAACCTTCCCCTATGCTGACTCTGCAGGCGCGGTCAGTAATCCAACAAGGGACCCAATTCTGGGGTAACAAATATCAGGGGAGGGGCATCAGAGGGGGCCAGTGGTGACTTGTGGGAGATTGAATTCTCCAATAAGGGCACAACCTTTTGCAGCCAATTTTCTATGTGTCTTTGGACTGGGTTCTCAGTAGGCCTAGACAGCAAGGACTTACCACCTACTCCGTGGATATCATTGTTCAGTATATCCATACACAGGAAAGCTACATATAACCCTGAGGTAACATTAATTAATGCTGCCCCCCCGTACTTGATAAATGTGGGCACGGTGGTCTACAATTCAAGGGGCAATTTAATTGGAAAGGTCTGTGACCATCAAGTCTAGAAGTAAATGCCATACTACCACCCAACTAACAGAGGAAGATACTCAACAATCATACAATATCTCAATGCCTAGTGCCAGGCCTTCACAATGCTATTCTATCAGTTCACAGCCATTCACTTGGACCTTGCTAACTTCCTGCTTACAAATTTTGAGTACAAGTGGGGTATAGTCCCCAAGAGCGTATGAGATTGATCCCTGCATAACTTGAAAAAGGATTTCTGTACTGTGCCTCTGTAGTCCTCTCACTAACAACCGTTTGCTAAGAGTCTTTAGTTTGAGATTATATGGGGCATAATGTTCACCCAGTTGTAATATATAAGCAGGCCCGGATTTGTGGCAAGGCCACAAAGGCCCAGCCCAAGTGCAGTAGAATTTCAGGGGTGGCATCCCGCCCTGCCGCATTTGGATTCAATTTGAGCACAAGAGACAGCAGTCTAGGTGCTGCTCTGGATGCAACTGCCCTCAGATGTGCGCATGTTCATATCCATGCACAAACAGGAAGGGGAAGTGGACCCAGACGTAGTCAAGGAGGGGACGCATGAAGGCAGATTCAGATGGGGAAGGGGACAGGGAAGGGGGATGTAAACCGGCAAGGGGGGGGGGGCGATGACCCAGATTCAGCCTAGTGGTGTCCAGTTGAAAAATCTGGCCCTGTAAATAAGGGGGAGCTCCATGAAACTAAGCCTAAAGCAGAGATACAGAAAGAGTCGAGTCTTCAATAGTTGGGAAAACAGCTTTGACAAAAATATTAATAATAACAGATGAGTATTAGTGTTATTCTTTATTTATATTGCATGACAACATATCTCACAGCATGTACACACATTATACATCATTCCCATCAGTCGCCACCTCAGTGGAGCTTCTCAAGCCTGCCTAACTTTGGAAATGAGGCCTCTTGGAAACTCATTAAAGCAGGGGGGTGCCCAGACTTACTTGGATCTACTCTTGGATCTACTCTTGACACCTGGCCCCCATCAGAAGATCTACCTTGATAATGTGCAGAGGACGTTTTGACCACGCCCATTTTTGTGATCACACCCCCTGATTATCATAATTATTTTACAAAATTTGGCTGGTTATGAAAGTTTGAACAAACTCCTTTCCCCACCGTGTCCATGCCGACAGCCTGCCTGCCCTCCCTCCCATGTCTTTTCCCTGCTGTTCATGTCTCACCGCCATGCTGTGCTGCTCATCTCCCTACCTTCCCTCTCTTCCCCGCCCTTCGTGACGCTCATCTTCCCTTCCCTTTGTGCTGCTTGTCTCCCCTCTCTTCCCTTTGTGCCACTCATCTCCCTTCTCTCCCCTTCCCTTTGTGCTGCTTGTCTCCCCTCTCTTCCCTTTGTGCCACTCATCTCCCTTCTCTTCCCTTCCCTTTGTGCTGCTTGTCTCCCCTTCCCTTTGTGCTGCTTGTCTCCCCTCTCTTCCCTTTGTGCCACTCATCTCCCTTCTCTTCTCTTCCCTTCCCTTTGTGCTGCTTGTCTCCCCTTCCCTTTGTGCTGCTTGTCTCCCTTCTCTTCCCTTTGTGCCGCTCGTCTCCCATTCTCTTCCCTTTGTGCTGCTTGTTTCCCCTCTCTTCCCTTCCCTTTGTGCTGCTCGTCTCCCTTCTCTCCCCTTTCGGTTGTGCTGCTCGTCTCCCCTCTCTCCCCTTTCTGTTGTGCTGCTCGTCTCCCCTCTCTCCCCTTGCTGTTGTGCTGCTTGTCTCCCCTTTGTGCCGCACGTCTCCCCTCTTTTCCCTTTGTGCCGCTCGTCTCCCCTCTTTTCCCTTTGTGCCGCTCGTCTCCCCTCTTTTCCCTTTGTGCTGCTCGTCTCCCCTCTTTTCCCTTTGTGCTGCTCGTCTCCCCTCTTTTCCCTTGGGGCCCCTGGTCTCCCCGCTCTACCCTTTGTGCCGCTCTTCTTCCCTCTTTCCCCTTTGTGTTGCTAGTCTCCCCTCTCTTGCTTTTCTGCCGCTCGTCTCACTGCTCTCCCCTTTGTGCCGCTCGTCTCTCCTCTCTCTCCTTTATGCCGCTCGTCTCCCCTCTTTTCCCTTTGTGCCGCTTGTCTCCCCTCTCTCCCCTTTTGTGCCACTCGTCTCTCCCCTTTGTTCCGCTCTTCTTCCTTCTTTCCCCTTTGTATTGCTTGTCTCCCCTCTCTTGCTTTTCTGCCGCTCGTCTCCCCTCTCTCCCCTTTGTGTCACTCGTCTCTCCTCTCTCTCCTTTGTGCGACTCGTCTCCCCTCTTTTCCCTTTGTGCCGCTTGTCTCCCCTCTCTCCCCTTTGTGCCGCTCGTCTTCCCTCTCTTGCCTTTCTGCCGATTGTCTCCCCTCGCTTCCCTTTCTGCCGCTCATCCTTCCCTTCATGCCACGCTAGCCCCTCTCTCCATGCTGCGCTCCTCTTAAATTCAAGGGACCCAGATTGTGGTCTACCAGGAACATTAACGCGATCGACGTCCTGTCCACCCCTGCATTAAAGGAACAGTTCAGTATAAAAACAAAAACTGGGTAAATAGATAAGCTGTGCAAAATAAAAATGTTTATAATATAGTTAGCCAAAAATTTAATTTATAAAGGCTGGAGTGACAAGATGTGTAACATAATAGCCAGAACACTACCTACTGCTTTTCGGCTCTCTTGGTTTCTACTGATTGGTTACCAGGCAGTAACTAATTAATGACTACATGGGTCATTACTGTTGCTTTTGAAGCTGAGCTGAATGCTGAGGATTAATTGCAAACTCACTGAACAGTTATTGGGTTGATCCGATTGTGGGCTCTGGGGCCCAACCATTGGATCATAACGATGGGTAAAGTGCGGTTTGATTGCGGGACAGCATCAATGAACAGATGCTTTACTACTTTTTAGTCCCGTCTGATTGAAATCTGGCCAACTTTCAGCCAGATATTGATTGGGGAAGCCCGTCTGAGGCCTCATACACAGGCCAATAAGTCGGCAGTTTTTTATCGGCCTGTGTATCGGGTTGACACCTTTTCTGGAAAAAAATATAGGCCTTCCTATATATTTAACTTTTTTCCCTATTAATAACATTGGGATCAACCATCAAATACTGGCCAGGTGGCAACCCTATCATACCTCCCAACATTTTGGTAAAAAGAGGGACAAAAATTTTTTTTTGCACTTGAGCCACAAATTGTTTTGACCATGCCCATTTCTGTGGCCACACCCCCCTAATTACCATGTTCATTTTACAAAGTTTGGAAGGTTATGAAAGTTTGAAAATATTTTTCCTTATCTAAACTGTTACAATTACTTGTTTTCCAATATCAAAATTGTAACAATGCATCTTATTTGCACCTGTCCTGTGCTCTCTGCCAAAAGCCAATTAAATTAGAAACTTTGTTTCTTTTTCTGGCTGTTCAGTGCAGAGAAAAGAGGGACTTTCCAGTACAAATGGAGGACTGCAGGCTGTCCCTCCAAAAAATGGACATTTGTGAGGTATGTCCTATCACTGTATGGACCTCAGAGAGGTGAAAAAGCAGGAAGTAGTGTTCTATTATGTTAGACATCCACTCACTAATTGGTGACTGCCTGGTAACCAATCAGTGGAACGCAAGAGCGCTGTAACGCAGGAAGCGCCTATCTAGCTAGCTACACATCCCACAGCAAAGAGGGTTACCCCTCATTTCCTACACTGCAGGCTGATTCCCCTCTCCTGTACAGTTCGCAGTTTTTTTTTCCATTGGCGCTTTAATTCGAATCCTGCGCGGTGACGTCACGAGTCGCGTCCGAGCCACGTCGCGGCGGGTTCATTACGCCTGCGCGCAAAGCAGCAAGATGGCGGACAGTGCGGAACTGAAGGTAAAGCGCAGCTGGAATTGCGGGGCCGGGATTACGGTCTCCGCTGTGTTTTGACAGTTGTGAGGTCTGGTGTGTTAAAGCGAATGTGCGGGGGAACTCCCGGAAGCACCTACGGAAGTAGAGGGAGTTATGTTGTATGTGAAAGTCAGAGGGGCCCCTGTTATTGTTGGCACTGCCCGGGTGTTGGGGGCTCGTGTGGGCATGTTGGGGGAGGGGGGGAGGATACGAGGACGAGTGTCCTGACGTGCACAAGAAGCGGCAATAGAAACAGTCGGGATAGGGCGTCCAGCTGTGGGAGGGCTCCCTGGAGATGATGATGATGATGATGAAGTGTGTGAGGAAGAAGATGCTGGCGGCTGGTACTTACTGGCAGCTCTTGTGCATCTCCTGTTGCTGTCGGAACTGCCCAGTCCATCACTCCTGACAACCGTCTGTCACGGGATGCTTAATGTTTTACTGAGAAGAAGTTTATCCGCCGCGTGTGGAAGTTTTTCTCATTACTTTCATTAGTTTATCGCGCCTCTCTCCGGAATCCCCTGGCGGCAGCCTGCTTCTATCGCGCGATCGCCCAGAGTCCCCTCCGATGTGCCCAAAGTAATGAAGGGAATGAGTAGCTTGCTGTTGCCAAGCAACGGTATAAGATCCTAACCTTTCCTCAGTGATGGATTTCTGCGTTTTGCTTCTACACAAGCAGCGTTTGTGTTCGGGATTCAAAATGCCTAAATGTTTGGCTTGGTGATCCCTTTAAAGTAGGGTGGAAGTACTTGTTTTGACAATCATTGATACAATGTCATCCAGGCTGTTTGGTTCATTTTCTTTTAAAACTGCTTGTGATGTGGGGCTTGTTTTACATCTTTCCATCTCCTGTCACCATGCTCGGGGATCCTCTATTGCCTGCAGCCCTTCCCCCACTCCCTTCCCTCACTCCCCTCCCCCACTCCCTTCCCCCACCCTTCCTCTGCATTTCCCTGTCTCCCTCTCCAGACTTCATGTGTCTGTGTGCTGATAGTAAGTAATGGAGTTGTGTGAGCCTGGTGGCTTTGTATCTACATCTGATGGGTGTGGGGGGTGATTTAGACAAATTATTCCTGTTCCATGTTTCCACTTTATGCATCAAACTCTCTGCTTTTCTTAGCTGGGAGCATGTGTGCTGGTCACAGCTTCATTGTAATCCGCTTGAAAAAAAGAACTAACATGTTCTGAAAGCTTGCTATGGTTATCTTAGTTAGCCAATACAGGTATACCCTTTACACCACTGTATATTTTTATTTCAAAAAGGTTGCCCTGAAACACGGTACAACAACAACAACAACTTTGCCTTTTATTGTAGTAAACCCAGAAATGTGCTGTACCTGATATTCATAACTTGCAAGCCTCCATCTGTTGTTGGCCTGCTGCTCTTTGATAACTGTGACTGTCTGAGGCAAGTCCTTGTCATTTTAGTACTGTAAGGTAGTGATGTGCTGGTCGGGTTTAAAGGAGAATGCAAATGGCTTATGCAGCGCCCTTTTAGATGTTTAGCAATCTTTAGCTTTATGTTCACTGCAGGCTCTTCTCTGCAAATTAGACAGTCCTTTTTCTCAAAGGGAACTCCACAAAAACATAAGCTTTTTTGAAAAATAAACATAATTTCAAGCAACTTTGCAATATAAATAGGTTAAAAATATGCAGACTTTTCATGGTTTTTAATGTTTTTTGACAATTCAGTAAGCCTAACCCACTGCTCTCCTGCTGATCTGTCTGACTACTTTGCTTTGCTGGCTGACTACTGTTAATTTGTATCAGCAGCCATCTGTCCTTAGCCTGCATTCTCCAAACATTTCAATAAGGATAGGAACATCACCGTGCAATGCATTGTGGGTGATGTAGTTCCTGCATGCTGTCTGTAATCTGTGGAGAAGTTGTTACAATTTGTAACATTAGTCTTTAGTCCCTCTTTCCCTGCCAGGATTTCAAATGAAGCAGAAAGAGAAGAACTGTTAAACAGCTGGATTTCAGCAAAGAAAATTGCATTTATTCATACTTTTTGATGGGCATATTGGGGATTTCTATGTTATGTGGGCCTCTTTATTAAATTTTGGTTTGGAAGCCAGAGTTCCCCTTTAAACAGATGGGCATTAGATTTATATGATGCTGCCATTTGAGGATACATTGATGCATGCTGCAGTGTTTGGTCTGACCAATTTAAATGGGTAGGGCCTGATTGCAATTCTGCCTTGGAAACAACAACATGACTAATTTATACTAGGGCTTATAAAAAAACAGACATATATGCAGATGAATATGCGAAGGAGGCTTTGTGTATTGTTCTAAACATTGTTAAGCAATGTCTTGTGCATTCTTAAGAAATTAGTTGCAATAAGAAGATGAAACACTGACATACTGAGTAGACTTTAGATACTCATGACAGTATTTATCTTTGTAATTATATGTTAGTAATTGTTCTGCATGCCAAAATTATTTTGTACATTTGACTGTACTATATGTTCAGAAATTAGCAAACTATAAATACATTCCTCCACCTTTCCTATTAGGTGAACAGTAGTTGGCTGCTGATGAGAAATCTTAGCAAATTTTACCAGATTTGTTTAACGCCATACATGCAAACCAGTTTTTGGCATAATTGGCTTAATCTGCATATACTATACTCTATATTTTTTTGGAAGTTGGCTCTTATGTAGTGGGAACTCTCGTTATGTTCTGAGGTTGACTGGTGGGTGATCCAATTGCCATAGTAAGGTTACTCTAATTAATGGTGCGACTGCCAAATGTTTGAATTCTATGTAGATGATGTTGATATGTAAAACTGGTATAACTGTATGGCGAGGAAAGAAACCTGTTCACCATTTGGGGCCCGCCCCCATAATACACTTTTCACAGATGGTTCACTATGACCTTTCTAGTTTGTGTAGTGTTAAATGATCTTTAGTTACTGCACATTTTTTGGTAATGCTTATTTGCCTGAGGGAGACGATTCAAGTTGTACAGCTACGGTCACACAACTGTGTTTCTCTCCAGGCTGAGATCCGTGTTGTGTGGCCCTAGCCTAAAAGCAAAATGTTTTTATTTGTTTCCAAGCTGTTTGGAATTAAGCTTTATGTTATCTTTAAAGAGGAGCTAAAGGCTTTTCTAGTTACTTTTTAAAAAAACTTTTAGAAGAAAAATAAATCCATAAAAGCATCTTTTTTCTGGATTTCTGAAACCCTTCAGGCCCAGCAATATATTTGTCTCCCTAGTATTTCATAGCAAATGTGTTTTTAACACCATAAGGTTCAGTCACTTCGTACTACTGGTACCCATTTCTCTATGTATATACAGTTGTGCTCATAAATTTACATACCCTGGCAGAATTTATAATTTCTTAACCATTTTTCAGAGAATATGAATGATAACACAAAAACTTTTCTTTCACTCAAGGTTAGTGGTTGGCTGAAGCCATTTATTGTCATACAACTGTTTTTACTCTTTTTAAATCATAATCACTACACAAACTACCCAAATGACTCTGATCAAAAATTTACATACCCCAGTTCTTAAAGGGGGGGTTCACCTTCAAGTTAACTTTTAGTATATTGTAGAAGGGCCAATTCTAAGAAAGTTTTCAATTGGTCTTCATTATTTATTTTTCATAGTTTTTAAATGATTTGCAGTTTTCTTCTGTTTTTTTGCAGCTTTCAAATAGGGGTCACTGACACCATCTAAAAACAAATGCTCTGTAAGGCTACAAATTTATTGTTACTGCCACTTTTTATTACTTATCATTCTATTCAGTCCATCTCCTATTCATATTCCAGTCTCTTATGCAGGGTTGCCAGGGTCATTTGTACCCTAGAAACCAAATTGCTGACACTGCAAACTGGAGAGCTGCTGAATAAAAAGCTAAATAACTTTAAAACCACAAATAATATAGAGAATATCCCTCTCTACATTATACTAAAAGTTAACTCAAAGGTGAACAACCCGTTTAATACCATTTATTTCCCCCTTTAACATCAAAGACAGCTTGAAATGTTTTGTGGTAGTTGTGGATGAGGCTCTTTATCTTCACAGAGGGTAAAGCTGCCCATTCTTCCTCCAGTTCCTGTAAATTCTTGGGCCGTCTTGCATGAACTGCACGTTTGAGGTCTCCCTAGAGTGGCTCAATGATATTGAGGTCAGGAGACTGAGATGGCCACTCCAGAACCTAGGCATGGTGTACCTTTCATCATAGGCTTTGTTGACTCTCCAAATGTAGCGTTTATGGTTGTGGCCAAAAAGTAAAATTTTAGACTCGTCACCCCAAATGACTTTGTTCCATAAGGTTTGAGGCTTGTCTCTGTGCTGTTTGGCATATTGTAAGTGGGATACTTTGTGTCATTTGCATAGTAAGTGCTTTCTTCTGGCAACTTGTAATTAGTGGGTGTGTGTAAAAGGTAAATGACTTTCTGGACTCCTGACAGACCCTTGCATCTTTCATCCAGTGCTGCACTGATGTTTTCTGGATTCTAAGTCATGGGGAAAGCAAAAAAAGTCAGAGGATTTACAGGAAAAGGTAGTTGAACTCTATAAAACAGGAAAGGGATAAAAGAAAATATCAAAGGAATTGAGAATGCCAATCAGCAGTGTTCATACTCTAATTAAGTAGTGGAAAATTGGGGGTTCTGTTGAACCCAAATAAAACAAAAATTTCAGCCACAACTGCCAGAAAAATTGTTCGAGATGAACAATAAGGAGGCACTTGAAGAAAGATGGGCTACATGGTCGAGTTGCCAGAAGAAAACCATTACTACACAAATGCCACAAAGTATCCCACTTACAATATGCCAAACAGCACAGAGACAAGCCTCAACTGTCGTCATGAAAACAACACCTAAAGATCGGTTATTCTCCTTTATACAACGCCAACTATTACAAGGTTCATGCTCTGATCTCACTATGACATGCACAGCAAAGTTGTTTTTGCCATGAGCCAGTCAATCTGTCTGTACGTGGTTGGACTGTGGCAGGAACCCTACAAAAACATGATTATAGTATCTGTGTCAATTCTCTCTTTGCCAACAGCAATCAAATGCATTTCCAGCCAGAGAATCCTAGTATACCCAGGTATACCATTTTTAACTGCTACTGAACTATAAATACTTTCTTTAAAAGAACACAGTTTACAAATTAAAACTGGATACATAGATAAGCTGTGCAAAAATGTTTCTAATGTAGTTAGGCAAAAATATAATGTAGTGACTGTATATCGAACAGAACACAACTTCCTGCTTTTCAGCTCTCTAGCTCTAGTTGACTGAGTTGGCAGCTTATTGGCCTGTATGTGGGGCCCTCCGACGGTCTTCACTGATCAATATCTCGCCGAAATTGGCCAGATGTTAAAATTCCATAGTATCGAGGCCGCATCTGTGCATTGATGCGGTCCTGCAATCCAATCTCCATTTTGGCTGCATTTTGATCCGAACCAGCTGCTCTCTACGTGTATGGCCACCTTTAGTAAGCGACAAAGGGGGGGCCACATGGGACATAACTGTTCAGTGAATTTGCAATTGCTCCTCTGCATGCAGGTCAGATTCAAAAGCAACAGTTATGACCCATGCACCCCCTCAAGTCACGGATTGGTTACTGCCTGCTAACCAATCAGTGTAAACCAAGAGCGCTTCTAAACAGGAAGTAGTGTTCTGTTATGTTACAACATCCAGTCACTCCAGCCTTTATACCTTACATTTTTGGCTAACTAACTATGTTAGAAACACTGTTTATTATGCACAGCCTGTCTGTTTACCTAGTTTTATTTTTATACTAAACAATTCCTTTAAACAATAGAACATCTCAAGTGAGGGATGTTGACTACCACAGTGCTCTGTAAATGATCCGTGACAGTCAAAACTCCCTTCACTGCCTGAACTTGCTTTTCATTCACTTGCTACGGCATTTCCCTTTTGACACTGCCAGTATCTGCTGCATGTAAGAGTGAGGAAGGGTTTTTTTTTTAATCTCCTTAAGAGCCACATTGGGTTCAAAACCATTTCATAAGCCAAAGACATCTGAGTAGGCAATTTAATTTAGGCTTTAATGTATGATCGTTTATCTACAGCTGCATTTTTCACTCTGCAAGGCCACTCACCGTTTTAGGACCAAAATAGTACACCTTGTTCTTGTGATGATGTTCCAATCTCCTCTTGTACTGAGATATCTAAACCAAAACTCTGTAGTACAATTATTGGCCCAAGTGTATTCTTTTAAACTTTGACAATATGATCATTATTTGTTAGCACTTAGTATTGCTGTAACAATACATCAAATGGGAGTCACCTGAGTGACTTTGCAGTACGTTAGACTTTGGTGAAAACCCTTTCTGTAGTGGTAAGAATTCTGAGAGGGCTGCTGTCCGTAATGCTTGGAGCCTTTGCAACAAAGCTATTTTTCTACCACAATGCTTTTACTTTTTGTGTTTGCTGATGCTTTGGGTTAGAGCAGTGCTTTCCAACTATGGTACCAAGAGCCAGAATTTTTCTGACCTACATGGGCTGATAATGGAAGCCAGTGTTAGCCACTCCCTGTTTTTAAACCTCACCCATTTTGGACCACATCCATGTTACCAGAAGACCATGTACACATTAATGGTGGTATCACACCAAAAGACCAAATGATTGGTGCTCACTGCTGGGATATTATGTATCACTCGTATGTGAAAAAAGTTGTCAGAATTGTTCAGTATAAAAATAAAAACTGGGTAAATAAAAAAAAAAAAAAAAAAAAAAAAAAAAAAAAAAAAAAAAAATGTGAAAAGTAAAAAATGTTTTCTATATAGTTGGTTAGCCAAAAATGTAATGTATAGATGCTGGAGTGACTGGATGTTTTTTACAACAGCCAGAACTTCCTGCTTTTCAGCTCTCTTGGTTTCCATTGATTGGTTACCAGGCAAAAAACTATCTGTGACTTGAGTGGGGGTGGGGTACATGGGTCACAACTGTTGCTTTTAAATCTGACCTGCATGCTAAGGGTCCACAGCCCCCTAACACGAGATAACAGCCCCCTAACAAACAGAAGATAACAGCTCCCTCTCCCTGGTAGATCTAAGAACAGCACTCAATAGTAAAAACCCATGTCCCACTGCGTTCCATTCAGTTACATTGAGAAGGAAAAACAACAGCCTGCCAGAAAGCAGTTCCCTCCTAAAGTGCTGGCACAAGTCACATGACCAGGGGCAGCTGGGAAATTGACAAAATATCTAGCCCATGCTCTACTGAAGCAGCACTATTAACTGATGATGGTTTTGAAAAAAATGTTTTCCCATGACGGTATCCCTTTAAAGCCATATGCTTCCTTCCCTGTGGATAATATGGCACCCTCACAGGACATGATTAAACACCTTAGGGGCCCCTACAAAAATGTATTACACACACAGGGAGCATAGGGCAGACCAAGTATGGCACACAGACAGAGTAGGACATGCAAATATTATGACACACGCACAGGGCAGACAGAGTATGGCGCACACACAGGGAGCATAGGGCATTCAGAGTATGGCGCACACACAGGGAGCATAGGGCATTCAGAGTATGGCGCACACGGGGAGCATAGGGAAGGCAGAACAGAGCAGGAGTCAGTTTCTACTGAGGACCACGCTAAGCTGTACTACATACGGTAACACAGTGCTGGTGCCTCTTTGTATGAGTGTGAACAATGTGGGCAGTTTCAGTCTGGGTCTCGGGTACGAACAGTACAGGGCTTCAAGGGTTGTGAACAAAAGAGGTGTTACAAGTGTGACCAATGCAGGGGAATTGCATGTGTGAACAATACAGGGGATTAAGATCTGAATTTAATTAAACAATGCAGGAGCCAGTTAATCTCTATACTGATACCTTTTAAATTTTACACATGGTAAGCAGACATAACAGGCAGACTTTTATGTCGGGTCCACACAAGGGGGGTCGTGCCACCATTTGGAGTGTAACCACAAGAAAATAGTACCTTCTTCCCTATTCTCCTGCAATTAAGTCAGATCCCTGCATATAAAGTGTTTTAAATGTTTATTCTTCCAGATCAAATGCTCTTTTTGAGCCGTTGGTCAACTGGGGCAAGGTGATTTCCTGTAGTACCCTGTCTTTGCCCAAAAACATTTTTAAGAAGTGTTTATCTGCTATAACAGTAAATGCAGGCAAGGCATTTATGTACAGTAGGTCAACATTCCAAAGAGTGTGCCATCTAGCTTAAAGGGAAACTGTCATGGGAAAACATGTTTTTTTTAAAAAAACGCATCAGTTAATA
>CM044436.1:27105351-27126753 GCA_024363595.1 Xenopus borealis | reverse complement strand
GAGATATGATAACTATGTATAAATATATAAGGGGAGCATATAATAATCTCTCTAATGCTTAATACACCCGTAGGTCTTTCCAGCTGACACAAGGTCACCCATTTTGATTAGAAGTAAAGAGATTCCACCTAAATATTCGAAGGGGTTTTTTACAGTGAGAGCTGTGAAGATGTGGAATTCTCTCCCTGAATCGGTTGTAATTCTGATACATTAGATCAGTGATTTTCAACCTTGTGCCTCAAGCTGTTCAGGAACTACAAGTCCCACAATGCAATGAAGGAGTCTGACAGCCACAGTCAGGCAAATGCATTGTGGGACTTGTAGTTTCTTAACAGCTGGAGGCACAAGGTTGAAAATCACTGCATTAGATAGCTTTAGGATTGGGTTGGATGGCTTTTTAGCAAGTGAGGGAATACAGGGTTATGGAAGATAGCTCATAGTACAAGTTGATCCAGGGCCATGTCCGATTGCCATTTTGGAGTCGGGAAGTAATTTTTTCCCCCTCTGAGGCAAATTGGAGAAGTTTCAGATGGGGTTTTTTGCCTTCCTCTGGATCAACTAGCAGTTGGGTTCAACTTGATGGACGTGTGTCTTTTTTCAGCCTAACTTACTATGTTACTATGTTACAACATAGGAAAGCAATGCAGCCAAATTTAAATCACTCCCGCCCCTTATTGCTGGAAAAAATATGGTATCTTTAAAATTGTATTAATGTTGTAAGAAGCTTTTTATCAGTAAACAGTGTTGTTTTTATGTTGGTGCTCTCTTGCTTTCATCATAGGGATAAACGTGATTCTGAGTTTGTTGTTTAAATGCATGCTATTGAGCCTAGCCTTTGAAGATAATTGCATATTCTAGTTGCTGGTAGTGTTTGGCTCCTGAAGGTTATCATCCATTGAGTCTCCTACTCAGACTCTTTTCTTTTTAGTAAAGGGAGTGTGTATTATTATTGTGCTCATAAAAAAAAAAACCTTACTTCTATGGCAAAAGCATATGATTAAAGGTATATTCTCTTAACCTTATTTCTTCTTTTAAATGTAAATTTTTTTTGTTTTACTTCAAATCAGTGCTAGGTAGATTCCTGTTATTTTTGTTTATTTTTTTTTTAATAACAAAAAATGTTTTTAAGATAATTAATCCTCTTAGGGCAGTTGCACATGGGGTGATTTTAGGCATGTTGTTACTTCATGGTGGGTGTTTTTAATCACCCCTCCTTTAACTGAAAAACTGAAATCTTCTGAAAGCACCGTATGGTGGTTATTACCTGAAAACACCGATTCACAATTAACACTCAGAAATATCAAACTGCATCAGGCGCATCTGACCGTTGCCGTTGATTGAAGTGGACAATTTCAAGCATTTTTTACAATGCCTGTGGTCCTGAAAAACACCTCTGCGACAACACTTTTCAGTTCAGCTGTTTTCTGTTTAAAGTTTAATTTTTAATTTCTCCCCAGAGCAACTCTGGGAAAGGAGTCGCCAACTCTGTAAACTTGTTTCTTCTAATTTCATACATTTCTTATCTTTGGCCCTGCTGAGCATGATCACAGAGTTTCATTACACTCAGCTGTTATAACTTGCATACACCTATTGCATCAGTCCGAATCCTTCAGAGTCTACACTTGGAGTACTGAGCTCACAGAATGAAACGCCAAAGTGAGGCATATTAAAGGGGTTCACCTTTAAATTAACATTTAATATTCTGTACAGAGTGATATTCGGAGACCATTTTGGATAATAAAGGAATAAGATATTGGACTTCATAGCAAATAATACTATGAGTTTGTGCCAGCATGGTTTTATGTGTAATAGATCTTGCCAGACTAAGTTTATTTCTTTTTATGAGAAGGTAAGTACCGACCTCGATTCTGGGATGGAGGTGGATGTGATTTACTTATACTTTGCTAAAGCATTCAATACAGTGCTACACAGAAGGTTACTGGTTAAATTAAGGAATGTTGGCCTGGAACATAGTATTTGTACCTGGATAGAGAACTGGCTAAAAGATAGACTACAAAGAGTGGTGGTAAATGGAACATTTTGTAATTGGACCAGTGTTGTTAGTGGGGTACCGCAGGGTCTGTACTGGGTCCCTTGCTTTTCAACTTGTTTATTAATGACCTGGATGTGGGCATTGAAAGTACGGTTTCTATTTTTGCAGATGATACTAAATTGTGCAGAACTATAGGTTCCATGCAGGATGCTGCCACTTTGCACAGTGATTTGTCTAAGTTGGGAAACTGGGCAGCAAACTGGAAGACGAGGTTCAATGTTATTCAATATAAATGCAAGTTATACACTAAATGGCAGTGTTTTGGGAGTTTCCTTAAATAAGAAGTATCTTGGGGTTTTTTATAGATAACAAGTTGTCTAATTCTGGGCAGTGTCATTCTGTAGCTACTAAAGCAAATAAAGTTCTGTCCTGCATAAAAAAGGGCATAAACTCAAGGGACAAAACATAATTATACCTCTTTATAGATCCCTAGTAAGGCCTCATCTGGAATATGCAGTGCAGTTTTGGACTCCAGTCCTTAGGAGGGATGTAAATGAGCTGGAGAGAGTGCAGAGACTAAGTGCAACTAAACTGGTTAAAGGGGTTGAAGACTTAAATTATGAGGGGAGACTGTCCAGGTTGAGGTTTTTTTCTCTGGAAAAAGGCGATTGCGAAGGGACATGATTACACTTTACAAATACATTAGAGGACATTATAGACAAATATCAGGGGACCTTTTTACCCATAAAGAGGATCACCGCACCAGAGGCCTCCCCTTCAGACTAGAAGAAAAGGACTTTCATTTGAAGCAGTGTAGGTGGTTCTTCACAGTCAGGACGGTGAGGTTGTGGAATGCACTGCCGGGTGATGTTGTGATGCTGATTCTGTTGATGCTTTTAAGAGGGGCTTGGATGATTTCTTGAACAGACATAATATCAAAGGCTCACTTAAGGAAACACCCAACACACCAAAGTGCATAACATTACAGTTATCAATATTGAACCTCATTTTCCAGATTGCTGCCCAATTTCCCATCTTATACAAATCATTCTGCAAGTGGCAGCATCCTGCATGGAACCTATAGCTCTGCACAATTTAGTATCATCTGCAAAAATAGAAATCATACTTTCAATGCCCACATCCAGGTCATTAAATTAATTATTAAACAATCATCATGCAAGCAGAAGTTGTACTTTAAAAGTCTTCTGGTTTTTGTGGGGGAGGTTGAGGACCTAGATGGGATCAGTCCTTTAGATACATGAGTGTCCGTGATGGGATTATCAGGGTGACGTGCCCTGGTATTTATTTTGAGTGTCACAAGATAAGGGATGTGAGCAGAAACTCCCCAGCACCCCAGCCACTACAAAGTTAAATACCAGCATTCACTGTCAGCCTGAAAACAACTAGAGGACCACAAACTGGACTTTACTACTTCATAAATCAGTCCATTAAGAGTCTGTCCACACAAGGAGATTCGGGGAGATTAGTCGCCCCAGCGACAAATCGCCTATTCTTTGGGGCGACTAATCTCCCTGAACCGCTTCCCCCTGTCTTGCGCCGTTTAAAACGAGAATCGCCTGCGGCAATTCACACGCAGTGCTTCTTTTTAAGAAATCGCCCAAAGTTTCCTCGTGAGACAACTTCAAGCAATTTCAGAAAACGAAGCGCTGTGTGTGAATTGACGCAGTCAATTCTCCTTTTAAACGGCGCAAGACGGGGAAGCGGTTCGGGGAGATTAGTCGCCCCCCCAAAGAAGAGGCAATTTGTCACTGGGGCAAATAATCTCCCCAAATCTCCTCGTGTGGACTGTCCCTGACACAGGTACTTGTGTAATATAAAAATAAAGGATATGTTTCTGACCAGAGAGCTTATGATCTAATGGGGTAATGTAATAAAAGCAAATAACATTTGATGAGGACATACAAACTCTTTGCTGGAATCAAACCTATGATTAATCAAACAATTAATTAATTAATAAACAAGTTGAAAAGCAAGGGACCCAGTACAGAGCCCTGCGGTACCCCAATTAACACTGGTCCAATTAGAAAATGTTCCATTTACCACCAATCTTTGAAGTCTATCTTTTAGCCAGTTCTCTATCCAGTTAAAAATACTATGTTCCAGGCCAACATTCCTTAATTTAACCAGTAACCTTCTGTGTGGCACTGTATCAAACTGCATCACAACCACTGCCATCCCAGAATCGAGGTCCCTGCTTACCTTCTCATAAAAAGAAATTAAGTTAGTCTGGCAAGATCTATTACGCAAAAAACCATGCTGGCACAAACTCATAGTATTGTTATTTGCTATGAAGTCCAGTATCCTATCCTTTATTAATCCTTCAAAAAGCTTTCCTACCACCGACGTCAGACTAACTGGCCTAGTTCTGAGAATGGGATCCCTTTTTGAATAGCGGCAAATAATATTCAAAAATTATAAAACAAATATTGACAATTAATTAAAAAGATGCCTTGAATTGGCCATACTATAAAATACTAATAGTTAACATAAAGATGAAGCACCTGTCCATTGCATTAGGAGCAATGATGGGCTGATGGTTTTTGAGACCAACTGCAAATTGTCTTAGTATGTTGTAGACTGACATTTTAGAAGTTCTTTAAAGATGAGCTTCCCCTTTTAAGTGGGTTGCTATGAATTTTGATTGATTTTTTATTAAAAATTACTCCCCTGATTTTCTGGGCAATTAAGCATGGTTTTATCCGTGGACCAATTACTGGGATTAGTTGTATAAAGCATTTGGCTGAAGCAGTCCATGCTTTTTCATTTAATTTTTGAATTGCTCCAGAGGAACCATTTGTCAGGATTCTTAATTTAACACTGTAATCTTCATTAGAGTCTGCAAACCTGTAAAGAGTTTTTGAAAGCGATGTAGTGACATTCAAGAAAGTTTATTAAAAAAAAAATCTGCTGACAATGATCAATCCATCCTCGACAGTTTTTATAAAGATAAGAAAAACCACGTACTTTCTTCCTGTCCTTGGCTTCCTTCCTTCCTTCCTTTTTTGCTGCGTGCAGTTCTTTCTCACACTTTGGGGGTTGTTTAATAATAGAATGCCTGCCCAGGAGCAGTATTCCATAGCAACCGATCAGCAGGTAGAATTCACTGGCCCCCTGTCCAAAAAAAATGTTACTATGGGTTATTGCTACTAGACAAACTTTGTGCCTTTAATTCGATATGGGGGGGGGGGGGGGGCGTTGACTTTAGCTGCCCATAAATGATAAGACTGTTTGGCTAATTTTGACCATACCGTTTAAGACGGAACTATCGCAAAAATTTAAATTTAATATAAGCTTTAGCATACTGAAATAAGAAATGAATTTCTGCATCTTTTCTGAAACAATCCAGTTCCTTCACTCTCCCTCTCTCAGCATATGTGTCTCTTCATGCAGGAGTTGGATCAGATATTCATTGACAGATCCAATGCAACTTATAGGGGGCTCCTTTTGCCTAGAAATGTATTAGAGCTCACTCTATTAAAATCACCAGACATCACTCTACATGCGGGATTTGTGCAAAAGTTATTTTTAGATTGTGTTTGTACTGGAATCGTTTATTTGAGTGAGCTCTAATTCATCTGCTAGGAAAGGAGCCCCCCTTTAACATATATTGAATCTAACTGTGAATGGATACAGTTGTGCTCATAAGTTTACATACCCTGGCAGAATTTATGATTTCTTAACCATTTTTCAGAGAATATGAATAACACAAAAACTTTTCTTTCACTCAAGGTTATTTGTTGGCTGAAGCCATTTATTGTCAAACTGTGTTTACCCTTTCTAAATCATAATCACTACACAAACTACCCAAATGACCCTGATCAAAAGTTTACATACCCCAGTGCTTAATACCGTATATTGCCCCCTTTAACGTCAATGACAGCTTGAAGTCTTTTGTGGTAGTTGTGGATGAGGCTCTTTATCTTCTCAGACATTAAAGCTGCCCATTCTTCCTGGCAAAAAGCCTCCAGTTCCTGTAAATTCTTGAATGAACTGCACTTTTGAGGTCTCCCCAGAATGGCTCAATGATATTGAGGTAACATAGTAACATATTAAGCTAGGCTGAAAAAAGACACACGTCCATCAAGTTCAACCTTTTAACTTTTTTTTAAACTGCCTAACTGCTAGTTGTCAGGAGAGATGGCCACTCCAGAACCTTCACTTTAATTTGCTGTAGCCAATGACAGGTTGACTTGGCCTTGTGTTTTGGATCATTGTCATGTTGGAATGTCCAAGTACATCCCATGCGCAGCTTCTGTAGCGTTTATGGTTGTGGCCAAAAAGTTCAATTTTAGTCTCATCACTCCAAATGACTTTGTTCCAGAAGGTTTGAGGCTTGTCTCTGTGCTGTTTGGATTATTGTAAGTGGGATACTTTGTTTCATTTGCGTAGTAATGGCTTTCTTCTGGCAACTCCACTTTACAGCCCATCTTTCTTTGCATCTTGAAACTGCCACACCACATTTCACGTGAAGTTATTTGTGGGTTTTTCCTTGCATCCCAAACAATTTTTCTGGCAGTTGTGGGTGAAAATTTTCTTTTTATTTGGTTTGGTTTCAACAGAACCCCTAATTTTCCACTTCTTAATTAGAGTTTGAACACTGCTGATTGGCATTCTCAATTCCTTTGATATTTTCTTATATCCCTTTCCTGTTTTATAGAGTTCAACTACCTTTTCCCACAGATCCAATTCTTTTGCTTTTCCCCATGAATCCAAAAAACATCAGTGCAACACTGGATGAAAGATGCAAGGGTCTGTCAGGAGTCCAGAAAGTCATTGACCTTTTATACACACCCACTAATTACAAGCAAACAGATCACAGGTGAAGATGGTTACCTTTAATAGCCATTCTAACCCTTTTGTGTCAAGTTGTGTGCATGTTATCAGGCCAAATCACCAGGGTATGTAAACTTTTGATCAGGGTCATTTGGGTAGTTTGTGTAGTGATTATGATTTAATAAGAGTAAACACAGTTTTGACAATAAATGGCTTCAGCCAACCACTAAACATGAGTGAAAGAAAAGTTTTTGTGTTATCATTCATATTCATATTTTCTGAAAAATGGTTACGAAATCATAAATTCTGCCTGGGTATGTAAATTTGTGAGCGCAACTGTATATAATATTATGAATGTGAAATCTGCCCTCCCTTAAAGCTTGGTGTCGAGAGCAAAACAATGCAATAATGGTGGACTAAACTCCAATAGCCATGTTTATTCCATTGTTATATTTTTTTTTATATTCGGTTCAGCATTGAATATGTTTGATTATGCTGTATGACCAGGCATGGAAGTGATTGGATGTGTTGAGTTAGTGCAATGTATTGTTGTACTTTCTAATTAATAACCATTACACTGGATTTGTTACCTAATTAAACAGGGGAATTGTGTAATAATACTCTGAATATCTGTTCACATAACTCATAGTATATTTACATGCAGATGCATTATTTTATTGAAAAATATTCTTTTTGTCTTTGCAGCATCTGATAATAGTCAGCGCTTTCAAGAAACTTGCTTTGCGTTTGCATTAACACCACAACAAGTACAGCAGATAAGCAGCTCAATGTAAGTCTTTTTCTCTGTCTCTATGTCAAAGGGGTTGATCACCTTCACTTTTTTTTCCCAGTTCAGTTGGCTTCAGATTGTTCACCAGAAATAAACATTTTCCAATTACTTTCTATTTGTGAACTTTTTTCTAATTTTGAAGTGTAAAGTTTCATTTTTCATGTTCTAAAGCAGCCCTGGGAGGGGGGTCACTGACTCTTTTTAACTTTTCTAAATTGATACATTTTTTTGATACCTGAGTTTCAGTAAAGGCAGCTGTTAGAATTGATACAATAGTTGCTAATATTCCATAGATACTGCTGAGAAATGTAAATGAAAATCAAGTAATTGTAATAACCAAATGTAGCAAATTGTAACCGTTCAGATATTCCTGGATCACTGAGCTGCCAGACAAACACTAGAGACACGAACATTACACTTTAAACTTCAATTTTGAGAAAATGGTTAAAAAATAAAAGATGGAAACCAATTGAGGTAAAAGTCCTTTATTTCTGGTGAACAATATGAAAACAACTGAACTGAAAGTGTTTGGAAGGTGAACATTCTTGCACTAAAGGCAGTGGATACTTTGTAGGTCATATTTTGACATTTGTTTATGAGCTAGCACAACATGGAAGTTGCCTAGATTCACACAGGACTCTGTGTATTGATTCTTTAGTTTTTTCTTCTCTCTCTAGGGATATCTCTGGGACAAAATGTGACTTCACAGTACAAGTGCAGCTCAGGTATATTTTGTGAAAATTCTAATTTTGTTTGCAATTGTTCCATGAATTCTTTGTGTCCCACTGCTGTGTGTCAGGAGTCTTAAGGTGGGCATACACGCTACAATTACGATCTATCCTGGAAAATATCATTCCAAGAATGATCA
This sequence comes from Xenopus borealis, assembly GCA_024363595.1. NCBI lineage: Eukaryota > Metazoa > Chordata > Amphibia > Anura > Pipidae > Xenopus > Xenopus borealis. The sequence goes on along the minus strand of CM044436.1, from coordinate 27,118,308 downwards.
TTTCAATACAAATGTGTAGAGCTGAGTCGTCGTCGTCACATATACAGGTAGAAACAATGGAATTCTAACCTGTTCAGCACTAATACAGTGGCTTATGAAGGCCCCCCAATCATAATTTTCCGCCTGGGCCAATTGATGAGCTGACCCTTATGCAAGTCTTCTGCTGATATCCGTTGGCTCGTTTCCCACCATACACACACCGAATATCATACAAGAATTCGTTTGGTACAATAATATCTGTTTGTGTATGGCCACATTATGATAGCATATTCCATGGTATATTATTATCCTCACCTGGCTTTGTACAATACCACTACAAAGCCTTCTCTTAGCCATTGGAAAGGATTTCAGTTGCCCTTTTTAATTGGTGTACCAATGCTACTTCTCTGTTCCAAGAGCCTTGGAGTAAACTCCTTTGTTTTTGTTTAGGTTCTGTCTCTCCGAGACAAGCTGCCCCCAAGAAGATCATTTTCCACCCAACCTTTGTGTAAAGGTGAATGGAAAACCATGTAACCTTCCAGTAAGTAACCCCAATTGCCTTTCCTTCCATTGTGCGTTGTCATTCTCAAATACAAAGACTTTCATTGCAGTACTCTTGTTTACAGGGATATCTTCCACCAACTAAAAATGGGGTTGAACCAAAGCGACCTAGTCGACCAATCAATATTACCTCACTTGTACGACTTTCAACAACAGTTCCAAACACCATTGTGGTGTCCTGGACTGCAGAAATTGGGAGGGTAAGACTTCTTCTAGAACCATACCAAGTTAAATGATGTTTTCCTGTGCTTTGGATTAGGACTGCACAAAAGTACCAACATTTGCTAATGGTTTCTATCCTGGACATATATAATATATTTGATTTTTATTCGAATTCTGAATCTGTCAGAATCTGTTTTTTGGGGAGTGACCGAACAATAAATATTCTTATAAAATATCTCCACAAAGCTGTGACTTGTTCACTTTTATAATTGTATAGATATTATAACACTATCCTTAATTACATTTGTTGCTTTTAAATGTTAAGTATTAAGAGCAAACATAACTCTATTACGTTTTTAATTCTATACCCAATATTAAACAGAGTGGTGCAACTTTCTACCACTTACTGAGTTGTATCCATTTTTAGAATTTTTCATTGGCTGTTTATCTGGTCAAGCAACTTTCATCAGCCATCTTGCTTCAGAGACTGCGAGCGAAAGGAATCCGCAACCCTGATCATTCCAGGGCTCTAAGTAAGAACCTTTTATATTTTTTGCTTCTGGTTTTCATATTTTGCTCTTTGTTCCCTGGTATGTGAATTAATGAAATAGACATTGTAATCTAGGGTCTTCTTTATTGTCTTCAACTTTTATGCAGCTGTCTGACTAGGAAATGATACTAAACAGAAAAAGTTGCTATACTTTTTCTCAACCCTACTCTACACTTTCTTTATGCATGTTATTGCTTCCTTAAACCATAGTCCTATCTACAGGGGGGACAGTTGTCCCAGGCCCATGGGTTTTTGTGGCTTAGAGAGAGCTGCAGACTTTAGAATGGAGGGTGGGAGCTCACACGCCGGCATCATCTTCACTCTAGCAGCTTTCTTTTCATTGGTTACTGAGAAACTGCACGGGGATTGAATAGACTGGAGAGAGAAGTTCAAACTTGACCCATCCAATCCCTGTGCAACTGTACTGGGACTTAGACTTCAGTGATCAATCGTCAGTACAGAAAGAATATGAAGGAACCTAATCTCCCACCTTACCTTCTGAAGTCAGCACTGATGGGCTGTTAATCAAGGGGGAACCCTGGCCACTACTGATTTGTTTTTGTTTTTTTGTAGACTTTTTTTTTTTTTTTTTTTAACTTTTATTGGGGACTGGCCACTAATGGATTTTTTTTACACTGTGTAGAAATGCAGGCACATTCTGAAACCAAGTGTAATTTAGGCTAGCGTTTTTGTTTAACATTTTTTTTTTCTTTCCTTTTAGTTAAGGAGAAGCTCACAGCTGATCCAGACAGTGAAATTGCCACAACCAGTTTACGTGTCTCCCTCCTGTGTCCGGTAAAAGCCTCTTTCTTTTTGTTTTGTTCTTTTGTAGGGAAACTATTTCCCTTACTGATATAGAATTGGTTATTAGTTGTGACCAGCAGTGTTCCAAATAATTCCAAATTATTATTTTCCTGCATTCCTCTGTTCTAACACTATTCTTTTTTGCACTGCAATGAAGCATGGTCCATAGAAATATACTGTATCTTTATATATCTGTAAAATAGCCTTTTCTGATTTATTCAACAGAACCTACATACCAAAGAAAATTACATTACAAAGAAAATGAAATTCTTCTTGGCTACACTTACATTTACTTGGTTACCTAGCTTTCTATCATGCCGCTGCTCTTCCATTACAGCTTGGCAAGATGCGACTGACCATCCCCTGCCGGTCTCTTACATGCTCACACCTTCAATGCTTTGATGCCACACTCTATATTCAGATGAATGAGAAGAAGCCCACCTGGGTGTGTCCGGTTTGCGACAAGAAAGCCCCATATGAGCATTTAATCATAGATGGGTAAGTGTGAGATGGCATGTTATGGCAGCATTATTGTCCCCTTTCTGCTGTATAGATGTATATTAATAGTAGATAAAAGGTTTTGAAGAAAATCCTAAAATGAAAGGTAAAGTCACTTCTGTGACAGTCTGATGTTGGCAACCCCTTATCTACATAGCAGAGTCTGTCTTGTTGGGCTGCTTTTTGAGAGATAAATCACTAATTGAGTGCACCCTGGCCACTATCTGGACAGCACCCCTCCACACCAGGATGCAGTTGCCCCTTCCTATCCTTTCCTTCTGTGCCGCTCCCACATACTGCACATACTACATACTACGACCCACACAGCCATGGCAGACAACCCCCCCCCCCCCCCCCCCCCCCCCCTCGATTCACCACTAATTACACCACTGAACACTCCAATGTTAGTGTTCTTCTTTGAGACAACACATCTGTATCTTGAGTTTGTTTTTGTTTTTTAGTCTCTTTATGGAGATCTTGAAGTGCTGCACAGATTGTGATGAAATACAGTTTTTGGAAGATGGCTCCTGGTCACCCATGCGATCAAAGAAGGAAGTACAGGAGGTCACAGCTTCTTATAATGGAATGGACAGTAAGTTTTATGCAATAAATCAGTGCTCCTATAATTCACTGAATATTTTAGTTTCAGAGTTACAGCCCATTGGAAGCAAAATACATAGTACTAGAACAGTGATCCCCAACCAGTAGCTTGTGAGCAACATGTTGCTCTCCAACCCCTTGGACATTGCTCTCAGTGGCCTCACACCAAGTGCTTATTTTTTAATTACTGATTCGGAGGCAGGTTTTGGTTGTATAAAAACCAAGTGCACTGCCAAAAAGAGCCTCAGTTGGTTTACAATCCACATAGGGGCTACCAAATGGGCAATCACTGCTCTTATTTGGCACCACAAGAACATTTTTCATGCTTATGTTGCTCCCCAACTCCTTTTACTTCTGAACACGGGTTCAAAAGGTTGGGGATCCCTGTACTAGAAGATATCTATTCTAGAATGTGGTATTTATATCCTGACCATCTGCATAATTGTCTCAGACCTGATATTCACTTAATAGCAGTGCTTTGACCATTTATACAGTTGTGTTCAGAATAATAGCAGTCTGACATCCCTAACCTGATCACTTTTTTGAAATTACATTTCTACATAGCAAATCATTTATTAGTAGGTGTAGTAGAGTTATAGAAACTAGCAGACCCAACAGTCATGATATGCATGCTTCTGATTTTGTGAAAATCTGGGTAAATTTGGTCATTCCAGACATTGTTCAGAAGAACACTGTACTTTGCTTAAAAAGTTAATTGGAAAGGGGAAAATGAATAACAAAGTGCAGAAAATGCTAGGCTGCTCAGCTAAAATGATCTCAAATGCATTAAAATGGCAACTAAAACCTGAAAGATGTTGAAGAAAACAGAAAACTACCATTCAAATGTATAGAAGAATAGCCAAAATGGCAAAGATTCGGTGTTCAGCTCCAGGAAGGTGAAAGAATGTCTAGCATTACCTGGGAGTATGGTTACAATTAGACGCCTATATGAAGCCAAGCTATTGGCAAGAAGCCCCCGCAAAGTCCCATTGTTGAAAAAAAGACATACTGGAGAGGTTACTATTTGCCAAAGAACACACTTACTGGCCTAAAGAGAAATGTTGCAGCAATTTGTGGACTGATGAAAGTAAGATTGTTCTTTTGGGTCTATGGGCCACAGACAGTGTCAGCTGACCCCCAAACACCGAGTTCAAGCCACACTATAATGTGAAGGCCGTGAAGCATGGGGGCATAAGCATTATGATATGGGGATGTTTCTCTCATACAGGGATCATGGATCAGTTTCAATACATCAAGTGATGTTGACTTTTCCCGAAGAGGAAGAGGAAATATCCTTGAAATGGATGTTACAACAAGACAACAACCCCAAACACACCAGTAAACAAACCACATCTTGATTCCAGACCAACAAGATTGATGTTATAGAGTGACCAGCCCAATCCCCGGACCTTAATCCAATAGAAAACTTGTGGGATGACCTCAAAAATGCTGTTTCTGTAACTGGTGCCAGAAGTTGGTTGACTCCATGCAACACAGATGTGCAGCAGTACTCCGAAACGCAGCTTATACAATTACATATTAGTTCAGCAATTCAATGGAAAGCAAAATCTTAAAACATTTTTCAGTTTGTACAGTGAATGTTTGAGTTTGTAAAGAACAATTCAGACACTGCTATTTTTTGGAACTGCCTAATATTCCCTTTTTTGTCACTTTCTGTAAAGGAATAACACACATCATGTTATGATTTGGTATAGAATGTGTAGTGTTCCCAATGCATTTGTGTGTATGCTAATAAAACTATTATACGGATTTTGAGCTTTATACACTTTTTTTTTTAAGCACACTGCTATTATTCTGAATATAACTGGCACTGGAGATGTATGCTAGCCATTTCTGATAGTAGAACCAATAGTAACTGAAGATGCTGCCTCCTAACAACACTATTATTGCAGGTGGGTGCATCAGCAGTTCAGTTGATCAGCAGGTGCCATCCAACAAAAACAAGAAAGTGGAAGTAATTGACCTGACGATAGACAGCTCTTCTGATGAGGAGGAAGAAGAGGAACCCTGTCCCAAAAGGAGTTGCCCATCCATTACTCCTGCATCTCCTCTCAGCAATAAGGGGTAAGAACATAACATTTTATTTATCAAGTTTCACTGCTGCTAAAATGTGTTTTGTCTCTCTAATGTAAATCTTTTAGCTTGTAAATGATACAGGGTACACAAACTAGAACTCATGCAGTTGAAACAAATGCATTTAGAACCAGAAAGTGAAAGTACTTTGTATATATTTAAATCCGTCTATGCATGACATCCTGGGCATCTGTGGATCCAGTCATTGCCTTGGGTGCCAAATAAGGTTGCCTCCTGTATGGTATTTGACTGGCCTAGCCAGAAATACACTAGTTATAGCTGGAGCTGATTTAAATTTGTAGTAATCTTCTTCTACACTCTCTAAAGTGCTTCTCTAAGGTTGTAGGTGGTGTTTCCTTCCTAGCTTCACATACTTTTTAGCTGTTGTGATATATAATTTGTCAATCTTTTGCAGTATGTTGAATCTCCAGCACCAGGCCTCTCCAATCTCTCGAACTCCTAGCCTACCACCTGTTGACTCCACATACATCAATCCACCTATACTTCAGGACTATCGGCATCCCTTCCACATGACTCACATGCCATATGATTTACAAGGTATAGTGACTTGCTGCACTAGACTCGTTCATTGGTAATTTAATGTCTGTGGTGAATCATCATAGAATTTGCTTAGGTTTTGCCTGTTCATTCCTATAATCTAAGGCCTTACAATGTACAATGTTCTCTTTTCCAGGCCTGGATTTCTTTCCTTTTCTGTCTGGAGAAAACCAGGTGAGAAGCTTTTTTTTGTCTTTATCCTGTCTTAACCTCTTGTAATCTACTGCACTAGGTGGGGCAGTTTCAGTTCTTTGTCCTTAACTGGGAATTCAACCATTTAGCAAAAAAAAAAAAAAAAACACCGGTCCTCCCCCTGGGAAACGACCCTAACTTTTTACTTACTACTTAACACTACTATAGTTCATATAAACAAGCTGCTGTGTAGCAATGGGGGAAATTGAAAAAAGGCTATATGGCACAGGTTAAATAATGGATAACACCATTATGTTCTGCAGAGCCTATCTGCTGTGTAACCTGAGCCTTTTCTCCTTTGAATGTTTTTCCCCCTAGTGATGTGCAGTGCGGGTTCAGTTCTTCTGACTGCTCTTCCCGCCCGTGACCTCATAACTGTCTGCTTCCTACTTCACTTTTCAAAGTTCCGCGCCTGCCCCTTTTGTGACGTCATTGGTGGGGCAGGTCAGCTCAAGTCTATAAAAGGAAATCTGGTTTGGGCACATCACTACTGCCCCTACACAGCAGCTTATTTATATAAACAGTATAAACTGTATAAATAGTAGTGTTTCTGAAGCAAACGCACCACTGCAGGGCAACACTGCATTATATTAGCATTGTTTTAAAACACTTTTAAAACAACATTTAATGTGGTGAATACAGCACCGTCTGCTGCAGTTGGTCTTCATAATTCATCTATAAAATACCAAAAGATTATGGCGGATGTTTTTTCCATTGCTATCTTTTCCCATTTATTTCTAGGAACGTGTTAGCAGCTCAGGTTGCAGTTCCATTCTTTCCCATGTTTTAAGATCGTCCGTACTAAAAATAATCCATAAAACTATCCCAGCACAGGCAATACTTGGTACCAAGCACAAACGTGTTGATATGTTTGAGGTTAGGGAGGCCGACTGTATTACATTTAAATCTGCTTCTCTGTCAGTGAGCTCTTTACTGTTGTGCAGTTACACTCTTGTTACTAATCGTGCTTCTTTTCCTCCAGCATTACAACACATCACTGTTGGCCGCAGCTGCTGCTGCAGCGTCAGAAGAGCCAGATTTGCTTCATTCTTCCCGTTTCTTCCCCTACACCTCTTCCCAGCTTTTCTTGGACCAGTTAAACACAAGCGCAAGCTCTTCTTTGCCAGCGACTAACGGCAGCAACAGTGGCAGTAACAGCAGCTTGGTATCGTCCAACAGCCTTCGTGAGTCCCACAATGCCCCCAGCCGTGGGCCGGCAGACAGCTCCTCACTTTATGGCATCATACCAGATGTCATCTCGTTGGACTGAGTGATTTCTTTATTTTATTAATTTTTTTAAGGGAAATGCTAAAAATACAAAAAAAGTTAAAGACATGTACAGAGAACAGAACTATATTTTCAGTTTTAATTTTGTATATAAACCGAAGACTTTACTCATCTGATAAAACTGAGACCTGGCCAAGCCTCTTACTCGCTCTCCCACCACTTAATTTTCATTGTTCAGCCTAACCTCAGAGATTGACACTTGGTCTGGAGATTTCTCTGACTTTTTTTTCTTTTTTTAATAAAGCGCCCCAGCATTGCTCATCCCACTGCACTCTAAAGCAACCATCATATTGGTATGGTCTGAGCTGCCTCTGCCACTTCTAGAAATCCATACTCCAGGATTGTTAAGTGAAAACCCCGACGAGCTTTGTGGCAGCACGGATACTCTGACATTGGTTTCCACCTTTGACGATTCAGTTTGGAGCTTCAAAATGCTTTGCTGCCAAATGGACATTTCGGAATAAAGCACTTCAATCTGCAATCAGCACTAAATAAATGTCAGATTGTATCTATTATTTGACCTGGGCTGAGCTAAAAGGGGATTTCATTCATCATAATGAATGGCACAGGCACTTGAGTGACCATGAGATTGTTGTCCCCTTCATGTTTGGTGCCATCTTTCTACTCGGCTGCCCAATCTAGGAGAGATTTCCCTTCCAGCTGCACCTCCTTAATCCTCCTTGCAGTATTTAGCAAACCGCTAGGAGTTTGGTGCCAATCGAACCTCGCTTTCAGGCATTATTACTCTTTCTTTGCAAGTTGACAAAACATCAGTGTTGTTTAAAAAGCCATTTTGTCTGCCTAGCTATACTGTGAGGCTTGTCACTTGTACTTGCTCTGTCTCTCTTATGGGACACATGAACCCACTCAAGTGTGTAATGCTTCTGTGAATCCCCACTGCAAACAATTATGTGGTCCCCTCTGAATATCCATTAGATAAACACAACTGAAAATCAGAGCATCACAGCAGTCCTACCCCCAACATTTTCTTTTTACTGGAATATTGTATAAGACTTATTATAACCGGATGTTTCTTAACCCTCTCCCCACACAGAAGAGCAAATAGGTATAAAAACTGACACTTTAAGCAGTTTTCTTAGAGTATTCCTACTGTAAAGGACAGGGTGTCTTTATATCTGTCTCAGGATCTTTATAGCATCCCCCCAAAATGTCAGCTCTGTTCCCTTATTTGTTTTTTTGGGGGGCTGGAGTTCCTTCGAATTAGAGGGAAGTTTTTCTAAGAAAGGTTTAGGGCTATAGGATGTAGGGATTCAGCAGTTTACACAATGGCAAGTTTTCATCCAGTCGTAGTCTGACCCGGTGACAGAGCTATTGGCAGTATTATTTTACGGATGGGGGTGGTTCACCTTTAAGTCAACTATTAGTATGTTCTAGAATGGCCCATTCTAAACAACTTTTCAATTGGTCTTCATGGTTTATTTTTGAAAGTTCTTGCATCATTTGCCTTTTTATTTGGACTCTTTCCAGATTTCAATTGGGGGGGTCACTGACCCCATCTAGAAAACAAATGCTCTCTAAGGAAATACAAATGTATTGTTGTTACTTTTTATTACTCCTATTTCTATTCACGGCCCTCTCCTATTCATATTCCAGTCTCTTATTCAAATCAGGTCATGGTTGTTAGGGTAATTGGGATCCTAGTTACCAGTCTGTTGAAATTGCAAACTGCAGAGCTGCTGAATAAAAAGCTAAATAACTCAAAAACCGCAAATAATAAAAAGTGAAAACCAACTGCAAATTGTCTCAGAATATCACTCTCTACATCATACTGAAAGTTAAGTCAAAGGTGAATAGTATGCTCTATTCTTGGCACATTTTTAACAATTTCCCTTCCTTTTCTGCCCATTTTTCAAATGGGGGGGTTACTGACCCCAGCAGCCAAAAGGCTCTGAGGCTACAATTTTTTTTTTATTGCTTATCTTCCTACTTAGGCTCTTTGCTTAAACATAGAACAGTCTATTATTCAAACCACTGCTTGGTTGCTAGGGTAAAGTGCACCCTGGAAACCAGATAGCTGCTGTAATCTCAAACTGGAGAGATGCTAATCAAATGCCTAAATGTTGCAAGAACCACAGTTGCAGGTAGTCTGTCTGTGATTTTCACTGTCTCTGTTATGCTGAAGTTAATGTTGAAGTTGGCCTACCCTGTTAAGACCTAGCCCCAGATGGCAGTTCAATTCCAAGCCTCATAGTTGCGGGACAAATATGCTGATCTATGGAAATGAATTCCAATATTGATTCTATGTTGAGCCAGTCTCTTGGCTCAGTAGCTGCAGTTGGTCGTAGCAAGAGGCTTTACTGATCAAAGCAAGGAGAGATTAGCCTTTCCAGTGGAGATAAGTGCGTAAGGACTGCATTACTGAATGTTTCCACATTATAAGTTCTCCTCTTTGATTTAGGGATACACCGAATCCAGGATTTGGTTTGGGATTCGACCGTGTTCAGCAGGATTCAGATTTGGCTGAATCCTTTTTCCTGGCCAAACTGAATCCTAATCTGCATATGCAAATTAGGGGAGGGGAATCCTGCAACTTTGTGTCACAAAACAAGGGCACAAAAAATGGTTTCCCCTTCCCACCCCTAATTTGCATATGCAGATGTGAGTTCAGTGTTTGGCCGAATCTTTCGTAAAGTATTTGGTCGAATCCAAAATTGTGGATTCGATGCATCCCTAGCTTGAATGTTAGTTTGTATCTGGACAAGCACTTGTAAAGGCTCCTTCCATGAATAAGCCTAAACGAAGAGCTTTTTGTGGGGGAGAAGCCAATATTTCCAGCGCATGGACTGAGGGGGTGCTGCGACTGTTCTGCTTTCACCAATCCAAACTAACTATATCCATATTATCCATTAGCCTCATGCCAGATATTTCTGGAGTCTGGAGTCGTTGCTATGAGAGCAGAGAGTACAGTGGGATGGTTGTGTGTAACTTCATTTCTTACTTTAAGCTAAGTTTGCCAGTGTTGGGGACAAGGCACTGCTTATTCATTAGGCTCATCAGCAGCCGAGTGGGCAGGAGTTGATGTAAATATTACAAATCAGATCTTATTGCTGGATTCTGTGGACTGAATTTGTAACTCCTTGCCTTAACCATGTTTCCATGTGGCATGCCAGACCAGCTGAAAGGCTTTTAAACATGTATAGTAGGCCAATGTCCGTTTGTATAAAGTATCAAGTGAAAATATTTATTACTCGCATTGGACAAAATTGTTTACCTATTGAATGTTACCTGTTTCTGTAGAAGTCTTTAGATGTAATTAAAAAAAAAAGCATTCTGATGTTGTCTGACTTTTATCTTGAGTGGTTCAATGGTACAGTCCTTGTATCTCAAGTGTATTTACAGCCCTGGAATATTGGTGCTCAGTCCCCGGCCACAAGAATAAAACATTAAAGGGATCAGTTAACAGTGCTGCTCCAGTAGACTTCTGCACTGAAATCCATTTCTCAAAAGAGCAAACTGTTTTTTTTATATTCCGTTTTGAAATCTGACATAGGGCTAGACATTTTGTCAATTTCCCAGCTGCCCCTGGTCATGTGACTTGTGCCAGCACTTTAGGAGGGAACTGCTTTCTGGCAGGCTGTTGTTTTTCCTACTCAATGTAACTGAATAGTACGCAGTGGTACATGGGTCTTACTATTGAGTGTTGTTCTTAGATCTACCAGGCAGCTGTTATCTTGTGTTAAACTGGCCATAGATACAAAGATCCGATCGAACGAATCGAGGATTCGTCCAATTTTCGAGACCAAATGTCCATCTCCCGACCTGCCACTAACCTTGAGATCAAATAAAGTAGTAAAAGCACAGATCAGCCAATGCTCTGCCTGTGACAGGGATGGTATGAAAGTTGTGTCTGACAAAACCTAGTGACGGTCTCCCACTGAAAATCATACAATCGGCAATACACACAGAGATATTATCAGCAGCCGACGATCATTAGGTCTCTCCACACATGGTCCAAAAATCGTACGAATCGAGGATTTGTACGATTTTTTGACCGTGTGGAGAGACCTGACGATTGTCCGGCGTAGTTGTGTGATTTGCTCAATCAGACAGGTTGTCTATGGACAGCTTTAGGGAGTTGTTATCTGGTAGCTTTATGGTGCACTATCCAAATGATCCTCCCAGCATTCAAATGGACAGACTTCATACAAGGGGCCATCTTTCCATTTCTGTTTCTCAATTGTGAAGGAACCCTTTTCTCTTGAGTTGCACAAGATTTCCATAGACTAAAGGGAAAGCAACTACATAATCAACAATTCTACAGTAGAAGGACTCCTATTTTAGATAGGTGCTGCTGTGCTCTGGTTCCAATGGAGCTTCACTGCGTTTGAGCTCCCAAATTCTGAGATTATTTATTTATTTTTTCACGCAAACCTTTTCTGCTCTTCTCGTTCTGCAGTAGAAACTGATTTTTGTCCCCGCAATTGATAAATAGGGATGCATTAAATCCACAATTTTGTAATCAACTGGACCAAATCCTAATTTGCATATGCAAATTGGGGGTGGGAAGGGGAAACCCTTTTTTACATTCAGTTTTTGTGGAAAAAAGTTGTGATTTCCCTCCCGCCTGTAATTTGCATATGCAGATTAGCATTCAGTTCGGCCGAATCCTGCAGAATAAAGCTGACTCCTGGATCTTTTAATGAATCAGCCCTATAGTGTATAATTGAATTTACACTGCTAACATGGTAGCTTGCAAAGTATGGATGCACCAAATCCAGGATTCAGTTTAGGAGTCGGCCAGAATTTGGCCTTTTTGTTCCTGGCCAATCTCAAACAAACAAGGAAGTTTTTACCTTTTCCTTCCCCTAATTTGCGTATGCAAATTGGGGTTCTGATTTAGTTGGGTCAAATCCCAAAAAAAAGTGAATACTGTGCACCCTTAAAGGGGCGGGTCACCTTAAAATTATCTTTTAGTATATTATAAAATGGTCAATTCTAAGCAAAATTTCAATTGGTCTTCATTATTTTTTATAGTTCGTAAACCATTTTTCTTTCAAAGGGGGGGGGGTCACTGACCCTATCTAAAGACAAATGCTCTGTAAGGCTACACATATATTGTTATTGCTACTCTTTATTACTGCTCTTTCTATTCAGGCCTCTCCTATTGATATTTCAGTCTCCTATTAAAATCAATGCATGGTTGCTAGAGTAATTTGGATTCTAGCAATCAGATTCCTGAAACAACTCAAAAACCATATACTATATATATACAAATAATAAAAACTGAAAACCATTTGCAAATTGTCTCGGAATATCCCTCTCTACATCATACTAAAACTTAACTCAAAGGTGAACAAACCTGAAGTTGGCCACACATCTTTCCTCATATAACAGTGGTTCTCAAACTTCCTAATGCTGTGACCCTTTAATACAGTTCCTCATTTTGTGGTGACCCCCAACCATGAAATATTAAAATATATTCGTTGCCAGGAGACAGTGTGTCTGCATTAAGGTTTGTTTTTCGTGCATAATGTGGCAAAATATTTTGGCCACACCCCCAATTACCATGTTAATTTTACAAATATGACTGCCCGCCTTAAATGGTCAGGGAGAGCTGTATGGCAGTCCCTACTAAGGGGACATGGGCGTCTGCAGAGGGGGGCAAGAGGGGGCAGTGCCCCCCCCTGGGACTGTCCACATAAGTTTCCACC
>CM044436.1:27085461-27102469 GCA_024363595.1 Xenopus borealis | reverse complement strand
ACAGGACAGTGTTGTGAATTTCTGTCAATTACTTTATTGTTAGTCTAATGCTGGATACTGAATTCCATCATCCCTTTCACTATAGGTTCCATCCAATACTTCAAAACTAAAAAAGACAAGACTGGGGAACAGGTGGGTACAACACGTTGTTATATGGTATTTCATTTTACATTTGGGTGCAGGGACTTTCTTATATTATGGGTACATAATGATTGTTCATTTAACAAGATCAGAACTACTTTCTACACTGTAGTGTCTCCAAGACTGCATGTCTGCCAAACTCATAGCAAATAAACCCAAGAAGGACTTGTCAGCTCAGCGATGGCGATAGGAGTTTTATTTGCAGCAGCTGGAAAGTGGTGGTAAATATATATCAAGACTTTGCAAGGTGGTAGTAGTTGATCTAGGGCTGGGAAAGGTGTAGTCTTGGGTGACATTGAGAGTGCAAGTTTGACTTCTATACAGCAAGTTGACTATTATACTATATTTGACAAATACGTTCTGGATCTTGAGCTTTGCTGCAGTTCAGTAATCAGGCACGGGGAGTGTGAAATTCCTTACAAACGCTTCATATTTCACCATTCCATCTGGTCCGACTTTAACACCTTTTAGGAGATCATCAACTGAGAAAAGACAGACATGTTAATGCATTCAACTGAGAGCAGATAAAGCAATATTTCATTCATACTAAGCTGCCTTCAAATTTGGGTATATGGCTCAGATCTGTGCTTTTAAACCAGTGCTTCTGGTTGCCCAGTTGGCCACCAAGACAATAAAGTACAAGGAAATAGAATTAGGCTAGAAATGCTGTATTTTGTATACTAAACATAAACATGAACTTACTGCACCACAAGCCTAATCAAACAAATGATTTATGCTTTCAAAGTTGGCCACAGGGGGCTGTCATCTTGTAACTTTGTTATACATCTTTGCAAGACCAAGACTGTGCACATGCTCAGTGTGGCCTGCTCTGCTTAGGGATCGTCATAAATTATCAAAACAGGGAAACAAACAAAGCTGCTGGGGTTCTGCATGGCTGGGAAATAAGGTGGGGGCTCCCTCTGCTGTTCATAAGTATGATTGTTTCCCTGCGCAGCATTAAGGGACCGTCTAACAGTTCCTGTCCACAGCAGTAAATGAAGGGAGACTTTACTTCATACAGGTTTCTTGTAAAAACGGTACACGTTTTTATATTAAAGTATATTGGAGATAGATTTCTTTTTCATTAAAGAAAGAAAAAATTAGATTTTATTATTTGCCTTTCCTTGTCCTTTAAAGGAGAACTAAACCCCTGTAAAGAGAGCTTTGTATATAGTAAGTATAGAAATGTAGCAATACAGCATTTGCTATGGATCAAGAATATTGTCTGAGTGTTACAACTTGCCCATAGATACTAATATTCCTCCTGCATGTGTCTGAAAGGCAGTTGCCGAGATAATGTTGTAAGTGTTGAAAAGCTGAGTTGGACCCTGACTTCCTTTTCAGCTGCCAGACTCAGGTACCTTCCTCAGGTGTGAGCTTCTCCCCCATCTGAGTGAGTTTGGCTCTAAGTTCTGTCAGTGGGATGACTCCTTTCTTCTGCTTGTCCGACATTAACATGGCCACCATGATCTCATTCTCTGGGTCCTGCTGCTTCTGCTGCCGGTATATCATTATTAAGAAGGTGGAAAAGTCCACTTCCCCATCCTTGCCTGTAAGAAAATTACAAGTAAAACAGCAATGTTGTTGTTAAAACGTGGCTCATACACTATTGGTAGATAACATTTACACCCTGCCCTCCAACCTATGCACTGACAAAGCGGCAGCATTTTCTCTCGCATTCTAGGGATTCTCTTAGGCTTGCAGGAAGCTTCCATTTAAGATCATGACTTTATAAAGCTCAATTTTCTTTGGGACAATATGGCTCTCAGGGACAACTTTCTCTGGATACAATAAATCATTGTTGTTATTGTTACAATATGATATGGAGTATTCCTTTAAAGAATTTGAGTGATACAATTTAGCTGGAAATAGAAGGGATTTAAACCCATTTATTACAACGAAACTGTCATGGGAAAAGGTTTTTTTTTTATTTTTTAAAACGCATCAGTTAAAGGGGTTGTTCACCTTTGCGTTAACTTTTAGTATGATGCAGAGAGTGATATTCTGAGACAATTTGCTATTGGTTTTAATTTTTTATTGTTTATGGTTTTATAGTTATTTAGCTTTTTATTCAGTAGCTCTCTAGTTTGCAGTGTCAGCAATTTGGTTTCTAGGGTACAAATTACCCAAGCAACCCTATATTGATTTGAATAAGAGACTGGAATATGAATAGGAGAGGGACTGAATAGAATAAGTAATAAAAAGTTGCAATAATAATACATATGTAGCCTTACAGAGCATTTGTTTTTAGATGGTGTCAGTGACCCCCATTTGAAAGCTGCAAAGAAACAGAAGAAAATTGCAAATCATAAAAAAACTATGAAAAATAAATAATGAAGACCAATTGAAAAGTTTCTTAGAATTGATCCTTCTACAATATACTAAAAGTTAACTTGAAGGTGAACCACCCCTTTAATAGTGCTGCTCCAGTAGACTTCTGCTCTGAAATCCATTTCTCAAAAGAGCAAACAGATATTTTTATATTCAGTTTTGAAATCTGACATGGGGCTAGACATTTTGTCAATTTCCCAGCTGCCCCTGGTCATGTGAGTTGTGCCAGCACTTTAGGAGGGAACTGCTTTCTGGCAGGCTGTTGTTTTTCCTCCTCAATGTAACTGAATGTAACGCAAAGGGACATGGGTTTTACTATTGAGTGTTGTTCTTAGATCTACCAGGCAGCTGTTATCTTGCGTTAGGGAGCTGTTATCTGGTTACCTTCTCATTGTTCTATTGTTATGCTACTGGGGGGAAAGGGAGGGGGTGATATCACTCCAACTTGCAGTACAGCTGTAAAGAGTGACTGAAGTTTATCAGAGCACAAGTCACATGACTTGGGGCAGCTGGGAAATTGACAATATGTCTAGCCCCATGTCAGATTTCAAAATGAAATATAAAAAAAATCTGTTTGCTCTTTTGAGAAATAGATTTCAGTGCAGAATTCTTCTGGAACCGCACTATTAACTGATGCATTTTGGGAAAAAAAATGTTTTTCCCATGACAGGATCCCTTTAAAGGGAAAATGACTGGTGTTTTGAGAGGACAGGCTACCCTTCCTCAGGTAGAGCCAACACCAATGTATTTACTGAATGTTTACAGAAAAGTAAACCAGTTTGAAACTGGTTCTAGGTCTGGGCTGGGAATCAAAAGAGGCCCTGACATTGGGCCCAGAGGCCCAAACAGCTCACAAAGAGACCCAAAAAGACCCCCACCAGCCCACTAAATAGTGACTGTCTATGGCACCTTACAGCAGCCACAGATTGCCAGTCCCGGCCTGGTTGTAGTAGGGGTGACCCTTAATAACAGTGTGAAGGGTTCTGAGGATCTGAAGGCATACAATCTCTGTCCATGTAGGAATATCAGTCTGGTAGTGCAACCAATCGGCCTGTGTATGGCCAACTATGCAAGGAACAGAGCACAGCAGGTGTTTCTTATGGGCATCCTTGAAGTCCCCAGTCAGAGCTGAGGGAGAGGGAGATTTCCCAGTCTCTATTCTTCCTCAAGCAACACAACATATCGCATTGTCACATGCTCAGTGTCCGCTTCCAGTTTCCAATAGTCATAGACTTCAAACCCTTCTTAACACAAAACAGGAAATTGTTTATACATGCGGTAATTTCTGTTTCCTGGTCACTTCCATGGCAGCATTCACCAATGGGTTAACTACCCCCTGCAGGCCAGAGGACAGGACCTCCCACTAACAATTAAAAGTACAACCTCCCCCTTTACCCCCTAGTCTCAGTATTAAAGCTATCCTCTATATAGGGTGGAAAACTCACTGGTGAATGCTGCCATGGAAGTGATCAGGAAACAGAAATTACTGTATGTATAAACAATTTCCTGTTTTCCCAAAGTCACCCATGGTCAGCATTCACCAATGGGAAATACCCAAGCTTAGATAGAGGGCAGGACACCATATGCATTTAACAGAACCTTTTAATTAGTGGAATACACTATATCCTGTAAAACTTTTCTCCCAAATTTAACTTCTTGGGAAGACATTTCACAAATGTATTTAAAGATGGCCATCTTGCCAACTTGCAGATGCTTTCTGGTGATTCCCTGGCTTGCGCTGCCCAGGAACTTGCCAATGCCCTAGTAGAATGAGTCCTCAACTCTTTAGGTACATTCTTTTCTGCCACACTGTATGCTTTTGCAATGGCTGCCACAAACCAGGAACTAATAGTCCTCTTTCTTGGAGCAAGACCTTTTCTGTACCCATTTGGCATAATGAACAAATGCTCAGACTTTATCCATGCTTTTGTTCGTTCCAAGTAAATATGAATGGCTCTCACAAAATCAAGAGCCACACCGCTTCCTCTGTAGATTTAGGATCTATATGGAATTTGGACATGACTTTCAGAAGGAACCCGAATGCCACTGCATGTGGCTTGGAAGCCTCCAGAGCTCCTTTAATGTCATATTCCATACGGACTCCTCCGTTGGCTCAAACTGAGACTTAGTTTAGACTTTTAAGACTAAGGGAAGATCCCACGGTGGGAGATAACCTCTCTTCATTGGTCTAACTCTTAGTAGGGCATTAAAGAATCTTTTCACCAATGGTTCTTCTGCCCAATTCTTCCCCATTAATGCCTAGATTGCTGACACTTGGCCCCTCAGTCTGCTACAGTGCAATTTCTTCTCGTACCCCGAGAACAAAAATTCGACCAGCATTGAAGATGATGGAGACAACGGATCCTCTTTCTTTCAGTATCAAAGTCTACGAACTTTCCCACTCTATAATATTGCTGAGAAGTGCTCTCTTTCCTTGACTTCAATAATAAGTTTATTACTTCATCCTTCCGAAACAACTGTTTTAATCCCCCCCTCTTAACCACCAAGCCTTCAGAGACAGATGATTGTGCCTCTGGATCTGAATTGACCTTTGCAACCACCTCATGGGCCATAAGGGAATTACTGCAATGACCTCTGCTTTGTCTTTCTTAATTTTCTTTAACACTCTCCAAATTAAAGGACATTGAGGAAACACATAAATTATTCCCTCTAACCAAGTTTGTATCAGTCCATCTACTGCTTCTGCTGCTTTGCAGGGGAACCTCGCGAAGAATTGGGACTTCTCTGGATGTCCCCATGTCCTCACCTTGAAAATATGCTTGTGTCGACTCCACTCCCCTGGATCTATCACTGCCCGACTGAGGAAGTTTGCCTTCCAATTTTCTCTCCCTGGGAGATGGATTGTGATCAAACCCTCTAGCCAATTTTCTGCCCACTGAAATAATGGTTTTACTTCTTCCAGCAGAGCCACACATCTAGTGCCTCCCTGCTTCACTAAATAAGTGACTGTCATAGTATTGTCCATCATTACTTATTTGCCTTTCACCAGGTGTGAACAATATTGCTCTCAACTCTGGAATAATTGACGGCACATTTTCTCTTCTCCATGTGCCTTGTACAAGCTAACTTGTAGTTGATCAGTATCCTCACTTGCTTAAAAGGGCCTCCAGCCAGGTCTGGACTGAGATTCAAAATAGTCCCTGGCACTTCAAGTACAGCAATCTACTGGCCCAATAAATAATGTCAGTGTATGGCATTTTACAGAAGCCCCTCTGGCATTTTCCAGAACTCACAGATTGATGGGCTTCCTTTCCTAGCAGATGTATTAGAGCTCACTCAAACAACTGATTCCAGTACAAACACAATGTAACAAAATAACTGCCTTTTGCACAAATTCTGCATGTAGAGAGACATGGGGGCAAATTCACTAAGTTCCGAATTTTCGCCAGCGCTACACAAATTCAGTAAAGTGCGCAGTTATGCTCTGGACGACGAATGGTAGCGTAGTTGCGCTACTGTTACTTCGCCAGGCAAAGCGCAGTTACGCTAGCTATGCCTAATTTGCATACGACGGGAACTTAAGCATATAATAGAAGTATATGTTACAGCCACTACGTTCAACTACACAAGCCCAGGAAACCTTTAATAAGTAAAATAAAGTTGTCCTATTGCCCTAAACATGTGCCCCCTGTATAATTGTGTTGCCATATGTTAGGAAATGTAGGGGGGAAGGAGGGTAACCCCCCCAAAAAAACGATCTTTTTCAGACTATCACCCTACAAACACACCAGCATTTTTTTGGGACTTTTCCATTTTGTTTCAAACTCCTATCTATTGTATTGAACGTTGCCTGGTCTGACCAGGCGAAGTAAAGTCTAGCGTAAGTGGTAACGTTCAGGAAAAAGTTGATCTTAGTGAATTTGCGTAATTACAATCCTTCGTCAGTGCACAACTTCGCCTGGCGTAAGGGTGCGAAGTTGCGCAAGTCTATCTACATCGCTAGCGAAAATTTGCCAGAGTCGGTGTTAGTGAATTTGCAAAGTTATAAAATAACATCACGCTGGCGAATTAGCGCTAGCTTTAGACGCTTCGCGCTTTAGTGAATTTGGGCCATTATGTCTGGTGATTTTAATAGAGTGAGCCCCCTTATAAGATATATTGGATCTAACTGTCAGTGAATATCTGACCCCAACTCCTGTATGAAGAGAGTATGAAGAGAAACAGGTGCAGAGAGAGGAATAGTGAAGATAAACTTGATTATTTTAGAAACGGTACAGAATTTTTAATTAATTATATTTAGAAAACTTCTTATTTCAGTGTGACGAAGCTTATATTAAAGTTTCAATTAAATAGTTCCCCTTTAATAAAATTAGAGCATGTGATTGTAACAATTGAAATTCCATTTTGTAGGTGCAAAAAAGGTTCTCCTTCACGTTCCCAGGCACACCAAGGTCCCATGGAAATGGCCTCCCTCTGTGCTTCATCATAACTGAACCCTGCCACACACTTTGCAAGCAGGCTGAATTCCCAAAAGAATTTACATTTCTCCCTTTAGTTCATACCGATTTTGTGGACCTGCAGGTGTCGTGTGACCTCCCCAGGTGTGGGACAGGTTCCCAGGCATCGCATGACAGTCAGGAGGTCCCCAGCCGGGATTTTACCTTTGCCTTTCTTATCATAGAGAGAGAAACATTCCTTGTACGCTGTGCAGAGGAAACAAGACGAGAAGGGACAGTGAGGCTTTACATGGGCAAAAAGTGCAGGCCAAATAAAACATCTAATGAAGATATTACTAGAAAATAAGTAATGAACCTTTAAATACAAAAGCAGCACAGTATACATTATCCTGCTGTCTTAGTTTTCTACACTTTTTCTGCCACTGGGCCAGCATGTAGCTTTAATATAGTGGCCCTATCTGATTCAACATTGCTAGCTATATCAAATAGGGCCTCACTGCTCTGCCTGCTAGTCTGTGTAGTCCTACATAATATACTGAACTACAATTTCCTCTACTGGTCGAAAAACTGCCTAATACCTAGATGAAATGGCATCTGAGCAAAGTGGCCCATAAAAGCCTATAAGCTTACATCCTTAATCAGGTTCAGGGAGTCTATTGCCTATCTCATAATGACACCTATTTATAAAACAGAGCTCTTCTAGCTGATCTGGCAAATCCAGTGATCATAAAAGGCACTGAAACTGATAAAGGAACAATATGATTTTTTACACTGATTTTTTTTTTCAAAAAAAGAAAAACAAGAGTTATTTGTGCTTACTATTGTTTAGTATATACATATTAATAGAATCAGGGCTATGGCACTAGGTGGGCCAAGCAATGCAAACAGCAGCATGATATTCTGCTAAAGTTCCAGGAAAATGACATTGCTGCAGATATCATAGAAACCTATCCTGTCACCATTAGTATCACGACTCTACATTTGCCCCAAAGTGTGACCTGAGGGATTTGATGGCAGGAAAATGATGAATCTTTCCAAAATAGGATTTTTAATGGATAATTAGACTATATCTTAAATAATGTTAAAATATAAAACGACTGAAAGTTAACGGTCCTTTTAAACATGTTTTCTATATATGTATATTATGTATAATACTGTGGATAGCAAATTTCTTAACTTACACACATGGCATATGCCTATATTTCATTACTGGAAACTGTTCTAAAACATGTAAAAGATGAGAAATTAAAAGTTGCACGGAGTTTGCCCAGGAGCAGCAACCCCTAGCAACCAATCAGCAGATTTACTGCTCATCTGTTTTTTAGCAAATATGTTATTGGTTGCTAGGCAGGGTCAGACTGGGCCGGCGGGACACCAGGAAAAATCTCAGTGAATCCTTGGCCCCGCTAGACCTGCACCCCCGATTGGATGATCAGCTGTTGCAGAGTGTCTTTTGGTCATGCACGTGGATCAAGTTTGGAGGTTGGGAGAGGGCCTCTGGGAACTGCGAGGAGAGCCCTCCGTTTTGCAGCCCTGGTAGGCCCCCAACGCTCCAACCCAACCCTGTTGCTGGGGGTTACTGCTCATGGGTAAACATAGTGCCTATTATTACATAAGATGTAAGTGCTCTGCCAGGTCAGGGTGATGAACATGTAAGTAATTGGAGCAGCAATTAAATGTCATTGCCCACTTATCCTCTTCCTATTGTCTGTGACCTACTGAGGAGACTCATATTGTTTCCATTTAGCACCTACCCAATATCCCATGTTTTACTCACTTTGAATTTCATCCTGAGACAGGAACTTGGCCTGTGGAGAGAGAAAGGGGATCCAGTTAACCTATGGTCACAGCCAGTGTCCAACACTTATTCACATTTATTTGGACCCTAACAACTGTTTCTATACAGCAAGGAATGAAACCTGGTGGCAGATTGATTATATATCCAATTGAGAAACGTAGGATACCCAGCTGTTTCATCTGTTTCCATGCCATTCTTTTCTGCCAGTCACGTGCAGGGTGAATGGACTTGGACAGTCATTAGTAGAATAAATCATCAAATCCAAAAGCATTGGTTAAGTTTTGCTGAGGGGTACTGGTTATTGGCATTCATTAAAATTAACCAGCATTCGTTTGGCCACCTACAGTTGAGGAACGACGATGCTTCAGTCACACGGAAATCATATGTATATTATAGAGCTTTACATAATCTGTACTCTGCCCCATTCCCTCTCAGCCATAAATCCCTTCAACAAAATCAGAAAACTTCCCTAAACATACAATGAAGCTACACGGCAGCTGCAGATCTTCTTTGAGCGTGAATATGTCAATCATCACATTGAATATATCAATCATCACATTCAGAGTGGTAAATGCCATTGAACATACTAAATGGATGGGGCAGGAACACTCCCTGCAATACCAGGTACTTGTATTCATCAGATAGATAATTGATCCAAATGGCCTATTTGAACATGTGGTCCCTTATCCACATGCCAGCTGCACACTTCTGCCCTATCTCTCCCTTATTAGACCCTAGAAATGGGTTATATGGGTGCTGCTGTAAGTTACTCACCATCTTGTTCTTGTGAGCTGCTGTTCCTCGACTTCTGCATGAGACAAAGTCCACACAGTAATAACCTGAAAACACTGAGAAGCAAATAAACCGCTGCTATGGCAGCTCTGGATTGTATTCTACCTCCCTATCCCAGGTGCAGGAGCGGCAGGTTCCTATCACTGTCCTTTAACTGCTGTTATCTTACACCTTCCTGACCATCAAATATATATGGTGTACAGGTAATGGAGCCTCCCTGCTGTTCCAGGGATGGCAGTCAAGTGAAATCCTTTCTTGTAGAGCATTTAATTCTTTACCTCTGAACAATCTATTAGTGCTTCCTAAATGGTGTATGCATTGCTTATGGGTATTACAAACATTGCCATGGAGTTGCTGCACTACAACATTAATGAGACGGAGATGCTAAAAGTTAAATAGATTTATATGAAAAAAAAACATTTAAAAAGAGTACAATATCCAGGGCCTTTGTATATCTAGACATGGACTGATGCTGCAAGGGGGAGAATGAATTATCAGGAAAAACAGACCCTTACAGCCGATTGGCTTATCCAGGGTGTGGGAGGCGACACCAGAAAGCAGAAATGTTAAAATGTAAATTCTTTTGGGAGAACCTTGTTATACACCTTTTTTATTTAAAAGAAATTGCATGTTTTTAAACAACTCCTGATCTCTTTGACTGGTAAACAATAAGCCAATAATGGGTGATCCACTCACTAGGTAACTAAGTTAAAGTGGACCCGTCACCCCAAAAAAATCTTCAAAATCCTATTTTATCACATTAGTGAAGCAAAATTAATATTAATTACACTATATAAAATAATTTAATCTTGTTTTCTTCAGTCTGAGAATTCATAATTATAGCAAGCAGGCAGGAGCCATTTTGTGGACACTGTTATTAAGACAAGCCTTGTATCATCTCAGAATCTTGTTTGTGCACCAGAATGGGGGACCCAATGTCTATCCACATGTCCTGGCTACACAATTAAATGGTTAAGAGAACTGGGGGAATGTGTGGGGAGCAGTGACATCTAGGAAGTGCTGAATGGAAAGTGAAAGTAATTATCTGCCTAAGGCATAGAGGAGTGGCACAATATTTGATTGACAGCTGGATTTCATGTTTAATTTGAAAAGGACGGGTGACGGGTCCACTTTAACTGCATTTAGGTGAAACCTCGGAAGTAAAATCTGATGGAGGCAGATGTTAATGTTAGTGTAGGGCAAGTATTTGCATCTCATGTGCACACAGTTCATCAAAGCAGGTTGAACTCGTGCATTGGCACTGACATAAGCTGAATGTTTGTTAAAGATAATTAACCATACACAAAGTTTTGTGTGCTTTTCCTCTTGCACACATAAAGTAGCCTTGCAGTGTGATTGTGCTAAATAAATTATATACCCAGGACCCAGCCCCAAGTATAGAATTTCTGTGCAATATTCCTAATCAAGGGAAACCCCCATCCTCTGGGCCCATTAATAATCTGAAGCACAGAACATTGGACTACATACACTTGTGCTCATAAGTTTATATACCCTGGAAGAATTTATGATTTCTTTCTAACCATTTTTCAGATGAAGCCATTTATTGTCAAACAACTGTGTTCACTCTTTCTAATTTTTTAATTAGAGTTTGAAAACTGCTGATTGGCATTATCAATTCCTTTGATATTTTCTTATATCCCTTTCCTGTTTTATAGAGTTCAACTACTTTTTCCCAGATCATTTGACAATTCTTTTGCTTTCCCCATGACTTAGAATCCAAAAAATATGAGTGCAGCACTGGATGAAAGATGCAAGGGTCTGTCAGGAGTCCAGAAAGTCATTGACCTTTTATACACACCCACTCATTACAAGCAAACAGATCACAGGTGAAGATGGTTACCTTTAATAGCCATTCTAACCCTTTTGTGTCAAGTTGTGTGCATGTTATCAGGCCAAATCACCAGGGTTTGTAAACTTTTGATCAGGGTCATTTGGGTAGTTTGTGTAGTGATTATGATTTAAAAAGATTAAACACAGTTGTTTGACAATAAATGGCTTCAGCCAACCACTAACCATGAGTGAAAGAAACGTTTTTGTGGTATCATTCAAATCCTCTGAAAAATGGTTAAGAAATCATAAATTCTGCCAGGGTGTGTAAACTTTTCAGCACAACTGTATGTCCCACAGCCTTAGGAAATGCCAGCTCATTTGTTTATATATTTGGTGGCCAGCTTCAATGTGGACACATCCATCATCCTCCCCCCCTCAACAACTTGTGTAACATTTATTTCAAATCCTGCAACAATTCTAAAGAATCAACCTTACAATCAATATGCACCTCTTCCCACATCTACCATTAAGGTACTGCTTACATTCCCCATATCCATACTGAGCAAACCCCTGCCATCTACATCAATGTTGCTGGCAAAAAGTATCTAAATTAAGGAACTAACCACTGCCTTTATAAGCATTGCAGATACTAAAGGGCCTGGGAAAGATCCAGAGACTTGGGTCAAAATAATTTTTTCTTTCTTTCTTATTTTTTTACTAAAGGGCCTGTGCCTAGGGTGGCAGTTTTTATTATTAGAATATAGATTGCCTGCATGAATCCAGTGGCGGAGCTGAAGGGGTCATTGTGTAGCTGAAGTGAAGTGTAGCAGAATCAATGTTATATGCAACCGTACATGTGACATCACTTTCACAAAACAGCACTAAAAACAGCACTGCTGAGAAGCCAACACTCCACTGTATATCATTTCTCTTCCTTCTCACCAGGGTTGGCGATGTTAGGCTCTGCATGATTGGATTATCCCACACAGAGAGATGAAGTTGATATCCACTGAATATTAGCCTGTGATTGACAGAGTCTCCCACTAGGTGGATACTTGCTCCCATAAAAAATGTTCTGATGCTTACATAGATCACAGAGTTTGGAAGAGTTTTCTGGAGATCTTTCTATAAGCTGCAAAAAAAACTGTTTAATGAAAGACATAACCTTTACGAGAAACCACCATACAACCTGACTACTCCATTGCCTGGATTTAGTTACCTTCAGGAGCAGAAGTGTCGTTATTATATTATAAGTCATATGGAAATAGTCTCCTGCGCTGGGTTTATTAAGTGGAAACCAGTCAAGTGGTAGTTTGACCTGCAAAGAAAAGCAGGCAACGTAACCATAGTGTGAAGCAAATTCTGTGTGTGCCTCATGTAGAAGTAATAACTAAAGGAACTGTTCTGTTTTCTTATACATAATTAGCCAAGCATCATACTTTACACCCATACCACAGTGATCACCAATTGGTAAGATTTTTGAACATGTCCAATATGATGTCCAATATGGGTAACTTGCCTACCCTATTCATTTCCTGGACCTTCTGAAGCCAGTGCTCTGTAGCTTTAGTGCTTTCGGACAAATTAACATTTGACAAAGCATTTGCTTTACAGAAATACTCTCCTTTTACAGTAAATATGTGCTGTGCCAAGTTGGGCTGTGACCAAGCTAGCATGTAATTAAAAGCATTTGTCAGGTAACACAGGACATGACCATGTGAAAGCTGCACAGAGGCTCTGGTTCGTAATAAGATATGGTATCCAAAGAGATCACCCATGCACCGAGCAAGTGTAACCTCTGCATGCTATACTAGGCTTCCATTAACACTCTCTGTTGTAGGTTTCCAAAACTCTACCTCTGCAGTAAGAAACAACACTCTTTATAACTGTATTTTTTTGGGGGAGCAAGCAAGTATGAGTATGACGCACCTTATGTTTATTGAGCATATACAACTGGTAGTAGTGTTACTGCATAGACTCTATACAGAGCAGTATCCATGGAACAGAGCAGTAAATGAAGCTGGCAATGCATGCCCAGATTTGGCTGTGTTTTTTATCCTTTTGAATTGCAGATAGGGATGCACCGAATTCACTATTTTGGCTTCGGCCGAACCTCCGAATTCTTCCCGTAAGTTTCGGCTGAATACCGAACAGAATCCTGGATTTGGTGCATACCTAATTGCAGATATTCTATCCTGTTAGAATAGATCATCTGCTGAAGCCATTGCAGCTCTAAAGGGAACAATGGAACATAGTGATGGGCTTTAATGGCCACTTGTATAATATTGTTCAGTTCATCCCGCAGGCCAATCAGTCACATACAATGAATAACGGATCACCTGGTCACCTTCAGAATAGTCACAATTGTCATAGAGGAATAGATGGTCAGCAAAGAATATTTCCACAGCTGTGAAGCATTTCCAGGATAATTGATAAGTACTGAATATCCCGCCTGATAATAAATAATCATCCCACTCTAGCAGCCAGGCTCCCACTTACCCAAGCAGTCAGGCACATGTTTGGAAAGCAGAATAATGGATAAACTTGGGTCTGAATAGGGAGATAAATAATACAAATGTTAATTGAAAAAAAATCAGGCTCAGTCTTGAAAATCCAGAAGCCAATTCTGCAGAGTGAAATAGAACCAGAGGTCCAGGTGGAAGCGAGAAGTCCTGCAGCCATCATATGGCTGGGCAGAGCTGAATCTTAGATAAAAGAAGGGAAACCAAGCTAGAAAGGACATTTTTCATAGGGATAACAATGAATACATTTACTGATCTTATGGAGTACAATGTTACTGCCTTGGCTGGACAGCGCCACATCTCTTTAATACAACAGTAATAAAAAAATAAGGAGGTTATAAAAATATTCCCCAAGTGGGATGCTCCATCAGTATAGTAGTGTCCAGGAGAGGGAAGAAATATTTGAGTCCAAATGTTTTAATACTGTTTTAACACTTTAATACTGTGCATCCATTTTTTTCTAACCCATTTGCCAGACACAGTGCAGGATATATCTCTAAAGCTGCCTCTCAATGACTCCAGAGCCCCAGGCATGCCCCTGAGACAAGTACAGAAGAGGTGGCAATATTGCACTGTACAAAGCTGATGTATGAGGAGAAACATACCTTAGCTATATAGAATAAGAACATTAGGAGAGCAAAGGTTCACGACTATAGCTGCTATATTAACCGAAGCCGAAGAAATGATGTAGGGCAGAGAGCTGAATCCAACAGCAAACAAATGGGGACAATGCAGTCTCACAGTAATAACAGAGAGAAAGAAAATACATCTAATAACTATGAGTTATGGTGCTAAGGAATGGGGGGCTGCACCCAAAAACTAGAAGACAAAGAGCAGTGCACCCAATAACTTTGAAACTGCACCCCATGACTATGGAATATGGACCTGCACACACAGTGGCGTAACTACCAGGGGTGCAGGGGGTGCAATTGCACCAGGGCCCCAACCCACTTGGGGCCCATCGGAGCTACTAAAATAGTTATGGCAGAGTGGTTATCTAGGGAGAGATTTTACAGTGGTAGAGGTAAGGGCCCAACAGGGGGGCCCAGGTGCCTATCCTCTACCGGGGCCCTCCAGGGAGCAGTTACGCCACTGTGCACACAACAACCATGGAACGGGGGGGATGAACCTTGGGGGAAGGGCTGTACCCAACAGCATAGGTGACTGCAACCCAAAAGCCACGGAATAGGGGGCTGGACTCAAAAATCACGGAATAGGGGGCTGCACCCAAAAACTGTAGCATAGGGGGCTCCACCCAAAAACTGCAGAATAGGGGACTGCACCCAAAAAAACACAGAATAGGGGGTTGCAACCAAAAACTATGGAATAGTGGGGATTGAACCAAAAAACTATGGATTAGGGGGCTGCTCCCAAAACTATGGAATAGGGGTGGCTGCTCACAAAACTATGTGATAGGACAGAGCTATAGATTAGGGATGGAGGGGGCAACAACTACAGCATAGGGGAATTCTTGGTGCCCCCATCACTGGGAGACTGATTATTGATACAGAGCACAGATCCCGCGGCTGAAGGTGATAGGCAACCCCAGCAGTTGTGCCAGGCAGAAACACACATCACACAGTTTTTTGTCTAACTTTTGCGGAAGAGGAACAGATTGTCCGTGTTATGCAGGGGAATCCCCAGACCGTGATGAAGGCGATGACCTGGTAAGGAGCATGTGGATCCTAGTCCCCTACCTGCCTGCGAACCCAGGGGTCGCCTCGGCACTGAACTCTGCATCCTCCCCAGGGCCGCCATCAGGGGGGGGACAAGTGTCCCGGGCCCAGCAGTGCTGCACTTTTCGAAGAGCTGGGCCCCCTTGACCACTCCGAAGCTTTGCCTCACTTACGAAGTCCCGAAGAGGCAGAATGCGTAAGTGCCGAACATACGAAGTCCTGAAGCAACAGAAAGACCCAAAGTCACGAAAGGAGCCGACACTGAAGTGCTGAATTGGCGAAAAGACCCGAAGTCACGAAAACAGCTATAATTGAAGTCCTAACAGGGACACCAATGTGGGTTTTTTATTAATCCCCTGGCCACCAATTAAAAAAAAAAAATTATTTATGGGTCCCCATTTCTTTTTAACTTTAATGGTTTTTTTAAACTTATAAGGGGGCCCTGACAATCAATATGTGTGGGGAGGTTATTTTTTTTTACCGCTGGTGTGTGTGGTCTTTTAACTTTGATGTGGAGTGGAAGGGATCAGGGGTGGGGCTTGGGCACCAGGGTGGGCAGTGTCCAGGGGTCCCCGAAAATTTTGTTATACGTCCCTGTTATTTCTAATGGCGGCTCCGTTCCCCCCTTCAGAACCCGCTGCCGCCGACCTCTCTGGGCTACTGAGGAGCGCATGCCTGTCTTACAACTGTACATTTGATTGGCCAGCAACCTGCACTCGCGAGCCAATTACACAGCAAAAGGGGCGGGTGTTTACGCAGCAGTGATACCAGTTTTTAAACCTTCAAGGCTCTCTTTGAACTTTGTTTAGTATAGTATAACCGCGATGGTCACGTGTTGATAATTTGGGGTAACTAGCTGGAAATCCATTGCACTTGGGACAGAATTACGCCAGGCAAATCAATTATCCGTGTTGCGGAACCATACTACCGCTGACATGTTTCCAGGGGAGCGTACCTTTAGGGACCGGAAGCGGGGAACCGAGGACCATTTACAGCTGCCCAGGTATGGCCCTGGACGGGCTGGCCGGGTACGTGTATAAGGCGGCGGCTGAGGGCCGGGTGCTTACTCTGGCTGCCCTCTTACTCAATCGGACTGAACCTGAGATCCGAATCCTACTCTCCACCGTCACTCAACACGGCGGCCAGAGATCCACTCCGCTCATCATCGCCGCCCGTAACGGGCACAGCAAGGTGGTGCGCCTGCTCCTGGAACATTACAAGGTGGATGTGCAGCAGACTGGCACCGTGCGCTTCGACGGGTGAGTAGGGCTCGGGCAGCATCAGGGCCGCCATTCTGGTTGATTGACAGGGGCACAGGTACCTGGACTGACAGGAACGCGAAAGCAGGAAGTCAGGGAATCTTGTCAGGGGCTGATTGTGTGGGACGAGGGGCGCCCATTGTAGGCTTGTGGGAGACATGCACTCACCTGTGTGTGTATAATAAACCGCACAGCACTTTACCCACCTGTGTGTGTATAGTAAACCTCACAGCACTTTACCCACCTGTGTGTGTATAATAAACCGCACAGCACTTTACCC
>CM044436.1:27046404-27064924 GCA_024363595.1 Xenopus borealis | reverse complement strand
TGAACTTGATGGACTCTGTCTTTTTTCAACCCAATTTAACTATGTAACTATGTAACATGAATAACTAAAAACTCATCAACGGGCAGAATGCTATCAGCTTACTACTGTGCTGACCTACATACATGTTGCTTTTATGTTTAATGAGCTTGTGCTGTTGGACGCTCGATAATGAAATATGTTGATGGATATGATCCCCCCTTCAATCTAATTGTTTTGACTTCACTGAAGCATGACAAAACAGATAATCTTTAGTAATAACCTGTATGATTAGAGTCTGCACAACAATGTAGCCTCTGTCATATATGGAACTACATGGACATCTCCATAGCCCTTGAGGAGCTTAACAGTATGTACCACAAGCCAAGATCTCACACAGCAATTGTTATTGTGGTTTATGTGGGTGTACAGAAGAAGTTCCTACTAACCAGCTGAATGGGAATCCCTGATTTAAGAGAAAATGTTCATGTTTGGGCTATTTCGGTCCAATAATTTTGTGGCATATGGCTTTATACATGCTGTCAAGAAAGTTATTCCGTGGTTGTCATTCTGCCCCATGTGGTTATTCATCAGTAAAAATAAATCATTTGTGTGATGGTCATGAACAAAGAGGGTCTTCTCCTCAACGGCATCCTTCAGTCCTTTGTTTGAGTGAACAACCCAGGACAGATTTTCTATTTGTCACATTCCATTTATCATTTTGTACATGTTTTGCAATCCTTATGCAAGTAGGAAAATAGAACTTTTATCTAGATTGATGTTTAGTGGATCTGTTGGTGGCTTTTTTAAATATTATGGCTTTGAAGAATTCAAGAGAAGACAACTGTGAGTCCAGTTATTGCTGCTTTCCAGGAAAACAAAGAGTGGTCTCCATTAGTTTGGTCCTTGAGCCGAAGCTGAGAGGGTTTGGATGTTCAGTCCTTGCTTGAAAGTCTCTTATCAAGTCAGTGATGAAATAAATAAAGGCTTCGGCCCATAAACACCAATAAGTCACCACCATTAATCAATAATCTCTATAACTGGAAGGCTGTTGGGCCTTGTTAGAAAAGCATTTATGAGATATCCCTGCTTTTCAGTTCTGTCCCCAGGGTATGAGGTAGCCTTTTCCTCCAGCCCAAAATTCTGGGTTAATATAGACATGCTTTCTCACAGGGTCAAGGACCTCATCTGCTTCTCTTCTTCTTTTCACTCCACATCCTTGTCCTCTTCCTCCCTCTCATGGTGGCTGCGTTTAAAGAATCCCAACTGGGCATAAGAAGGGAGAACAAAATCAATGATTAGATCTCCATGTTACTTTTCTGTATGTTAATTTATCTTCTGAGTCTGACCTGCAAGTCTGATATTAATTATAGTACTGAGAAGCAAAAAAATATTGCACTATCCATTTAACCCAATGACCCATTCATCCCAACTCCAGTAGAACAGCACAACTAAAGAAACTGCAGATTCTTATGCAGTTCTCTGCACCATTGTGCTGATCACTCACCTTCCAAAGAGCCAGAACTAGAAGGGCCAAGAGAAGGAGCCCTCCTAAAGTGCTGGTTATGATAACCCAGATAGGCACCTCCCATTCTTCCTGCTTGGATATATCAAATGTAATCTAAAAGAAATAAAGCATAAGGTGAGCAAGGCATATGCCGCAGCACATTTTCCATTCATATCAATGAGAAGCAGTTGCAGGAAGGCACTTTGAGCATTACAAAAGAGCATGGGAGCTTCAGCCTTCTTTGGAGCAAACAAAAATGTTACAGCTAATGATATATAGCCCTGTTTGCAGTTACACAAATATTAGTTCTCATTTAGCTCAGCATGGTCAAATATGGTGGAAAATATGGTGTTTTTATGGAAAATAGAACGTGCCATTGCATACTGAAAACCCAAATGAGCATTTCTTCACTGGCTGAAAATATTGCTAGCAGAGAACATTGTGCCAATTCACTTTCTCAGCCTACAACAAGTGGCACATTTGCTTCTTCTCATGTCTGAGACATGTCCTTTCATTTATGCACAGAGAAAACACACATTGCTGATATATTTATACACAATTCCAGGTACCTTCACATTTCCACATCTAAGGCAATATAAAACCTTTTATGGAATGTATTTGTCAGTAAGTGTCCCACAATTGGGTTAAGTAGGATAGACAGGACAACAACTAAGAAGAAGGATGCAGGGCTCTCAATGTTTTGGTGGGGTTTCTGGACCCAGTGCAGAAAGCCTCTCCCAACGTGCAACTCTTCTCTCCCCATAGTTATGTGATAAGCCATTAAAGGATGGTTGGACTGCCTTTCCAAAGTACCAGAGAATCTCCTCTTGGACCTGTAATGTCAGGCTCTTTGGTGCAAATCTACTGCATGGAATCCATAATGTTATGGTACAGCCAAATACAGAATCCA
The DNA here is from genome assembly GCA_024363595.1 of Xenopus borealis. Taxonomy (NCBI): domain Eukaryota; kingdom Metazoa; phylum Chordata; class Amphibia; order Anura; family Pipidae; genus Xenopus; species Xenopus borealis. The sequence continues at coordinate 27,062,531 of CM044436.1, read as the reverse complement.
GCACTTAAGATATGGTCTAATACTGAACTTAGAATCCTAAAGAAAGACCATCAAGTTTGGGGTTGTTTTCTTTGAAAGAAGAAGATGCTTGTGAGGGGATATGATTACTCTTTACCAATATATTAGATTGCATTACAGACAATGTGGGGGAACTTTTTTCCCTACCGGGTGATGTTCAGCCAACCCAAATCCTGTACACCCTATAATTACTATTGAATAGCAGCAAGCAGACCTGTGTGTTCTAAATGAGCTACTGTATATGTCCAGTAGGGGGCAGTGCAAGTATAGATACCACACATCTGCAATGTTGGATAACACACAAGTCAGCCTGGGCAGCATTGTCACAAAATAATGAATCACAAATTTGCTGGCAATTCCAGAAAGAAGGGTTGAAATTTGTAGCACTTAATTTAAAGCAGCGATGATAAGAAATCTGCAATGGCTCTTCAAGAAGCCACTTCAAAGTTGTATTATTTTAATAGCTGAGCTCTCTCCTTTCCTTATTTTGTGACATATCTTTAATTGTAGCCAATTTTAATTCTAATCTTGTGGACAGTATCTGCATGCAATCATTGCATAGTGTATAAACTATGAGAAAAAAATATTTAAGAAGGGGACATATTGGGATGCAAGTATTCTTTTAGGAGGAGCAAGCTGATCGATGAAAGACCTGCAACAGGCAGCACATTCAGTGTTGAACTGGCCCAATGGGATACCAAGAAAACTCACAGTGGACCCAGGTGTTACCTTTTGCTTCTTTAGCCTATTTTATGGTAATTCCTTATGGGAAAAATGAGGCTTAATAATGGAATAATAGAGTAAGTAGATATAAAGACTAGGGGGTTAAGTGAGGAGAGGAGGAAAACTAATTTGGAAAGTGGGCCCTGATTTATATAGCGGGCGCCCCTAGGCCCACTGCCGTTAGTCGCCCCTGTCCAATCCCCTTTTTTTGTGCAAATTTTCATTATTACGACTAGAGCAATGGGAATTTGTGCTCAGGAAATTTCCAGTGTTTTTGAACCAATGTGGGTGTGGTTGAGCAGCGTGCTGCCCCCCCTAAAATCTAGGCCTGGGCCTTGGTGGCCTTTCCACAAATCCGGGCCTACAGACAGTCTAAAGTTTTCTGGTGGGACCCTGGCATCCCAGTCCAACACTGAGCTCATTCTAAACACATCAGAGTAATGCACTGAGATTTTGTTCTCTCCAAATATATAATAAACTACACCACCACCCCCAACGCAACTAGGCAAATAGCATATGCATTACCATGGGGCATTCTATATTATTTGTTGTTATGATGTAATACGTGCCATTACCTGGCGGATGGGCACTTCTTCTCGAAAGATAAAGGGGCTTTGGAATTTGAGCTGTAATGCAGCAAATACAACCACAGTCACAGATCGGAAATTCATCTGCAAAAAAATTAAATCAGAAATCTATCAAGAGCTTGTCTGGGAATTTATGGCAGAACCCACACAGTACAATGTTAATACAGCTGCTGATTTGATCATTGTTGTACAGCAGGGGTGTCCAAACTTTTTGCAACGAGGGCCAGATTTGGTGAGGCGAAAATGTGTGGGGGCCGACCATTCAGCCTGACATTCTTTGAACCATTCTTTGTTTTACAACATGTTATTAAATAATTTCCTTTATAAGCAATTTCTATTTTAGTTACAATTTTCCATTATAAACCACAATATAAGCTTTAGTTTTAAAATGGCAGATCAACCATACCATACCATACCTATACTAATTCTATATAAAAACTGTGCAGATGAACTAACTAGGTCGGACGTTTTTATTTTAACTTTACCAATGACTAAATCACCTTTCTTTTGGTACAGGCCTTGTATTCCCCCCTGGTGCTAAATATGCAAAATAGTAGACTTTTTTTTATCCAAAAGCGGGACCATACTAGTGTTTTTGGACACCAAAAGTCAGCACCGCTGGGGAATACCTTAGGCGGGCCAGTGTAAATTTGAACACGGGCCACAGTTGGCATGAAGACCACACTTTGGACATGCCTAGAGCAAGCAAATACACCCCCCCCCCCATTTTGTATCAAATTCAGTTGTTTCACCTTCTTTTAGAGGAGGTAGAAGATAGCTAGGAATTGTCTTTTTTAACTGTCAGCCGCTATGTTATTATGTTACATAGTAGCCTGTCATTTGTCACAACTGAAATTTGCTCTTACCACTCTGAGTGATTTGCTCCAGAGGTCTCCATGCAGGATGAAGGATGCCTCCTGATTGGATGCCAGGTTTAGCACACAGTCAATGGATATCACATCGGAATTACTGTGATTCTAGAATTAGTGATAAAACGTTGTGTTATATTGTGGTGCTATTCAAGTACAATTAGCAGATATGGAAGGAGAGTTAAGTTAAAAGGGTTGTTCACCTTTAAATAACTTTTAGTATGATGCATAGAGTGCTATCCCGAGACAATTAGTAATTGTGTTTATTGTTTACTATTGAGTTATTTGGCTTTTTATTGAGCAGCTCTCCAGATTACAAGTTCTGGTTGCTAGGGTTCATTCATTACCCCAGCAATCATGCACTGAATTGAATAAGAGACTGGAATATGTATAAGAGAGGGTCTGAATAGAAAGATGAGTAGCAATAACAATGAATGTGAAGTCTTACTAGGGATGCACCGGATCTACTGTTTGGGATTTGGCCGAATCCCTGAATCTTCTGTGAAAGATTCAGCCAAATACCGAACCGAATCCTAACCCTAATTTTCAAACGCAAATTAGGCCCGGGAAAGGAAAAAGTGTGAACTTTTTTTTCACTTCCTTGTGTTGTGATGAAAAGTCATGGGATTTCCCTCCCGTCCCTAATTTACATATGCACATTAGGATTTGAGTTCGGTTCAAACACAAGGATTTGGACAAATCTGAATCCTGTTGAAAAAGGCTGAATCCTGGCCGATTCCTGAACCGAATCCAGGATTCAGTGCATCCCTAAGCCTTACAGACCATTTTTTTAGATGGGGTCAGTGACCCCCATTTGAAAGCTGAATGAGTCAGAAGAAGAAGGCAAATAATTCAAAAACTATTAAAAATGAAAAATTGGATTGAAGAATTATCCAGTTTATAACATACTAAAAGTTAACTTGAAGGTGAACGAGCTCTTTAATTGGAGGTTTCAGTTTCTCCCTCCCCATCAGTTAATGACTGAGCTGTTTGGTTAGTGGAATGATGGGCTTTACCAACTGAGGTATGCGGCTCAGATCTTCTTCTGATGGCTTTCTGCGGTAGTCAGTGTTGTTGCCCCAAATGTTACAGTCTGCATTCTCCTGGTACATAAAGAGAGAGCAAAATGCCAACCGGTTACAGTTCTGCCATAGCACATTCAGGCCTCTCCCAACACTGACCTTTCTCCAGCACCTTATCACTTGTTAGACTGTGCAAAAAGAGCAGCCGGTTCCCCCCACGTGTTGCAACTGGTAGTGTTATCCTGAGGTGAATGTCCTCTGGGAAGAAGCCCAAGTTCTGAATCTGCAGAAAGACAAACGCCCTTTGTGTGAGTATTTTTACATTGTTTTTATTTTTGCTGAGCGAATCCATTTTTCAGGATATGTATAAGCTTAAATTGTTATAGGAAGTAATATACACTGACTGGATAGTAGAACTTGAACTCATGTTGAACTCATGTTGAAAGAGGGGGTGTACTACACCTTTAACCTTGGGTACCAGATGGTACACATAAGCTCATACCAACTGGATTTGGGAAACCTGCAGAGCAATACACAGTTCTTATAACCTGGGGACAGCATGTCTTCTTTCCATGCTGCAGTATTTTAAGTTTTAGTATGATGGAGGAAATCTGTTGGGGTCATTGGCTACAGCAAAATAAAGTGAAGGTTCTGGACAGTGGCGTAACTACCAGGAGTGCAGAGGGTGCAATTGCACCAGGGCCCCCACCCACTTGGGGCCCATCAGAGCCACGATAATGGTTATGGCAGGCGGTTATCTAGGAGGAAATTTTACAACACACATGCCATCAACACTCCAGCATGTGATTTATAGAGGACAGGGGGCCCTGGTGCCCATCCTGTACCAGGGCCCACCATGGAGTAGTTACACCACTGGTTCTGGAGTGGCCATCTCAGTCTCCTGACCTCAATATTATTGAGCAACTCTGGGGAGACCTCAAACGTGCAGTTCATGCAAGACAGCCCAAGAATTTACGTGAACTGAAGGCTTTTTGCCAGAAAGAATGGGCAGCTTTAATGTCTGAGAAGATAAAGAGCCTCATCCACAACTACCACAAAAGACTTCAAGCTGTCATTGATGTTAAAGGGGGCAATACACGGTATCAAGAACTGGGGTATGTAAACTTTTGATCAGGGTCATTTGGGTAGTTTGTGTAGTGATTATGATTTAAAAAGAGTAAACACAGTTGTTTGACAATAAATGGCTTCAGCCAACAAATAACCATGAGTGAAAGAAAAGTTTTTGTGTTATTCATATTCTCTGAAAAATGGTTAAGAAATCATAAATTCTGCCACGGTATGTAAACTTATGAGCACATATATATATATGTATGTAATTACTTTAATGGTTGATATCTTTGCTTTGTGTTGCATGTGACCTTTACCTTGAAAGTGCAGTTGAATGGAGGCCCAATGGCATTGTATCTGTCTGCAGATCCCTCGGAGGTTATTTCATACTGATCCAGACTTGAGTGCCTATAGGACGGAAATAGACATATGAATTGCTGGGGGAATTTTAATAAATCAATCAATTAGCTTTCCTAGTTTTTCAGTAGATAAGATGGAGCTCTCCACGCCAAGTCCAGACACACCAGGCAATCTACCCAAAACTGCCCTTAATGCCCTTAGCTGCTCTCTAGAGAAACATCTGTTTCAGAATATTTGCTTGTCCATGTCTGAGCTGACTTCTCAAAACAGAAAATCTGATAGGCCAGTGAACAACTGCTTTTAGTATGGGAGCACATCTCTACAGCCATCTATCCAAGTAAAATGTGCCTGTACAAGAGACCAGGCATGTGATCCTGCCAGGTGGCCCAACTGAAAACATGACTCGCTGGTTTGGTCATGGTTAACAGATAAAATGTACATGAGCATTCCCTAGTGAATCAGATACGGGGATTGTTTTCTATAACCCTATAATAATTCTATGAGCCTCCCCGAATCCCGTTCTGTGTAATCTAAACACATCCCCGCTCCGCAGGAGTTAAACAGACAAAGTTGATGGCTTTATTCGAAAACTCCATTTGTCCCAGATATTTCCCTGATTACAAACATATGGAAAAATAACAGATTCTTGCCATTTACTAGGAAAGGCTTATCCTCAAAAATACACAGATATTTCTATAGTTAATGGTTTCTGACTGTGAGGGGGACAGTGTGGGCCCTGGGCTCTAGGCAGGTTTGTGTTGTGCATAATGTGGCACGGACTTCACCTTTCAACTCCTTGCCTCTCAGTACTGGGGGTTATCCAAAGGTTCTGAAACTGGAAATATCCTAGATAACCACTGGCATGTGAATACAATATTATAAATCTCTGGGCTTTTAAACAACGGACTTAAATATTAAAATATGTTTGGAACTGGACCATTTGCTTGGAAAGGCTGCATCATACACGTCATCAGAAAGATGGAGTGTAGCTCCCAAGAACCTGGAAAATTGCTTTTCTGTTGCCACTCAAGGTCACCAAGAATAGCAATGTTAAAGGGTAAGTAACCCCTTTCCCTTTTGCTTCCCTTTAAACAAACAGCAAAGGTTGAAGTTTCCCTTCACTCTTATTTTGCTTTGATTCATATGAATGGGAGACTAAGGAGCTGTTGTGCTAACAGACATCCATAAGCTCTTCTAATGGAAAGAGACAGAGCTGATGCTTTCATATATGATATATATATGTTTGTGTTATTTTTCATAACAAAGGTGGCTCCCGTTTATATCTATAAATATAGAGCATATAGAAGTAGGAACGCACAACCATAATCCTATTCCAAAGCCTGGGTGCCAGTCTTTCAAACTTACAAACAGCAACAACGATGACGACACACCATAGTTAGTCAAACTTGGAATCAGCAAGTTAAATAATGCAAAGTTTATTTAGTAGTCCAACGTTTTGATTCCGCACAGGAATCTTCGTCAGGGTGAGAACCATATATATATATATATAATATATATATATTATATATATATAATATATATATATATATATATATTATATATATAATATATATATAATATATAATATATATATAATATATATATATATATATATAGCAATATTAAACCCTAATTCTGTAAGAGTCACAACCCACAGTGTATACTGATTGGTGTACTCAATCTGGTGCCAAAGTCTAAATGTCTAAGTCTAAGCTACCAGCCACATTTCGCTGACTATTACTCAGGTCCCCTGAATAAAACAAGGCAAATGCATTTCTATCAAGTAGCATTAGCAGGAGATATAAATAGCGCATTTCTCCTTTAGTAGTTATATGTGTGTATATATATGTATATATCTTGGAAGGGTATGAAGAAGAACAGAACCTGGTAAACAGAAGGTCGGATTCATATTTTAAGTGGAAATCCAGCAGAACCTCATTGTCGAACCTTGTACTTTCCAGCTCTTCACTGTCACTGTGGAAAGAATAGGGGTTAAATTACAGACTTGGGTTCCAGGACCGTGTGATATTAAGAGAAATTATCCATAAACTAACATGGAGCAGGCCTTATTATTCTTTCCAGTTACCTGTCATTTTGCATTAGGCAGCTATTCTCATTTTACTCCAGTTCAAAGACACCGGCTTTCCAGATGGATAGCAGCAATTGCACAAAAAATGCAGGACATCATGTCCCTCATTATACACCAGAGGAGGCATGAATAGGCTTCAATAACAGCAGAGAATACAATGATCTATTCATGAAGATTGCATCTCATTGACTTTGTGTACCAGGCGGTGCAGCCCCAGTGACTCAATGATACCAATGCTTTAGGGTAAGGAATAAGTTAAAATCACTAAATTATTAAACCAGACATGCAGATCCATTTTAAGGCTTAATAGGATACTATTATTAGATTCAAAAGGGCTCACTGACTTGTGGTAAGTGCAAGTCCTTGCGCTTCACTATGGAAAGCTCATAGGCACTGATTGTGGTGTCCCACTACTAAAAACTGTATCCCTCTGCCATGGGACCCCTTACTAGCTTACTCCCTGATGGCTGGCACTAAGGATAACATAATCAATAGTTCTGAACTGAGTTGCAGTGTCTGAAGATTACCTTGGGTGAATTGGAACTGGATCCCAAGGGGGCACTGAGAAATATTCATAAAGCAAGACAAGCTCACCAGTGAGAAATATACAGATACTCACCTGCCTGCTGAGAGATGGACTTGCAGATAGGGGAGGAACTGATACTTGCTAAATTCAAAGTCCAATCTAAATGTCACCTGTTCACATTCAAAGAAAAAAATAAATTCTATATGTTGCCATTGCTGTTCCACTGTTCATGAATTAGTTGTCCTCAGCTGCAGCCATTATATTATATTAGCAGAACCTATAATTGTCAGGTCAGCCTGCCTCTCACAAATAATAGGGATTCAGCTAAACTATCCTGTACCCTATATACAGCAGTATGCACCCCAGTTTCTATCCAACATACACCCTGAATGATTGAATTGTGACAGGCACCCTGTTGTTATAGATTAGACTGCACTTTATGAACATTATGGGTAACACCTCTAGAATAGAAAGGTAGCCCTAGCACTCGCCATCTACAGTATGTACAGCATGAGGTTAGTCTATGTATAAGTGGGTCCAATTGTTAGCAAATGACCACCAGTGTGTCAAAGTAATCTCTTACCTTTGCTTTAGCCCTGAAAAAAGGATAGCTGACATTACAGGTCTTGGTATGTGGAAATCGCTCATCGCTCTTACATTCAATCTTAACATCTGAATCCTCCTGCAACACATGAAACAATGAGGGCCATGTAACCTCTCTCATCAGTCACAACTAACTAGTTTAGCAGAATATGATGTACAGGTAGTTCAGTATCCCCCATGCAATTTCAGGTAAATTATACATACAATTTAATGAAGTGTAAACAGTTCCCAAGCATGACCTTCAATGTGTACATAAATATTTTATTTTGTTTTCTTTGTGTTCACCTTTGTTATCAGACTGGCAAACTGGAGGTTCTGGGAGTGGGAGATGTTGAACACGGTGCTGTAAGCGTTCTCCCCTCTGTTTTCCAGCACTACTTCCAGTGCCACCCGCCTCCTACTGCGCTTGATGATGAACACAGAGTTGTCAAAGGCGCTAGTAAATTCTGAACATGCCGTCAGGGTTCTGTAAAGGAAACGCTGGCAAAACTCCCTGTAAGGAACCAACGGGTACATATATAATGTGTGTGTGTTTATTACAACATAGCTCCCACATTTAAAGGCTTCAGAATTTATCATTTATAATGGACATGCCCAAAGTAAAACAATTAAACTTTACACCTTGAAAAAGTGCTCACAAAATTTCTACTGAGCGGCTGTGTAATGTGGGACAGTGTTCTTTCGCTTTTTGAGGTCAGGCAACAGCAGCAACTGTAATAGCGTTTGCAAGGGTTAAATCTTGCTCTAGGAGCAGTCTCTTTCTAATACGTGGTGAGTTTGTTTTTTCCACTATTTGGTCTCTTAGCATTTCATCTGTTAGATTCCCAAACTCACAGGTAACAACCAGCTCTCTCAAAGCTGCTACAAAATGTTCTGTGGATTCACCATTATGTTGTCCACGTTGGCAGAATTTATATCTTTCAGCAACCGCATTTACTTTTGGCACAAAAAAGTTCTTTATAGCAGTAAGAACAGTTTCATAAGTCTCATCAGGTAATGGTGAAGTATAGAATATACACTGTCCCTCTGCTCCCAGGCAGTGAATAAGTAAAGCACGTTTTCTAGCTGCAGAAATCTCCCCTTGGTCAGCAGCAATAATGTAATTATCAAACATATGGATCCAAGCAGTAAAAGGTATGGTAGACTCACCAGGGTTTGGTAGAAAAGGTGCAGGCTGCTGCATTGGTAGAAAAGACATCCTTGTCGCCATTTGTTGTGTTTGGTAGTCGAGGATGAGGAGGGTATAACAATGCTTTATTAGCAGGTCATGTAGAAATTACATAACAGCAGTAAGTCTAACTTTCACTTTCTAGCTTCACAGAAAGTCCTGTGTATGCACAGTGCCACCTGCAGGCCATTTGTATAAACACCACACCTTTGTCACTATCTTCCACTGTCTGCTTGTTTTTTAACTTTAAAGGTTTTTTTTTAAGTTGTTATTTATAAATGTAAATATTATGACGGGTACAAAATGGAAGAACTATTTTCCTTAAAAGTGATATTTGACTTTTTAAAAACTACTCTGCAAGCAATGTGACTTACACACCCATCAGTACTAGGCCAAGCTATATTGGCAACCAAGGCACAGTGTCATACTATACTGCCCTCCAGAGGCATTGGCCCTGCCAGTCATTCACCTGTACACTACCACTCCCAACCTGCGGAACCCCTAATAGTTGGTCCCACCCATCCTACTGCACACTAGGCAGTCATTTCTGTTGCCTAGCCTTGGTTCTTGCCCTTTTGACAATCATGCACTCAACTGAAACTGCACTTATCAGAGTAACCAATGAGCTTCTCCTGGCAAAGTCTAAAGGTCACTATTCCATACTCATCCTTCTAGATCTCTCTGCAGACTTTGCCACAGTTGACCACCTGCTCCTCCTAGACATTCTATACTCAACTGGCATTTGTGACACTGCTCTTTCATGGTTTACATCTTATCTTTTCTATCATTCATTTAAAGTTGCTTTCTCTAACTCTACTTCTACTACATTCCCACTCTCTGTTGGAGTTCCTCAGGGCTCAGTCTTAGGCCCTCCGGTCTTCTCGCTTACACTCACATCTGTCTTTTTCATCACACATCCACTTGCAAAATATTATTGTATTCAGCTGTGCAACATTGCCCAAATACAACCATATCTCAGTTCAGACACAACCAAAATACTTATCCAGTCTCTTATTATCTCCCACCTTGATTACTGCGACCTACTCCTTGCAGGTATTCCCACAAGCTGCATTTCACAGCCCCAATCTGTTCTAAATGCTGCTGCTAGAGCACTCAACAACAGCTGCTCCCCAATGTATATGCCTTTACTGGCTCCCAATTATCTCTAGAATCAAATTCAGACTGCTCACACTTACATTCGAGACCCTTAACAATGAAGCAACTCCCTGTATTTCATCTCGGATCTCAAAATACACTCCTTCATGCAACCTTTACGTCTCTACTCCTCTCATCACTTAAGCACATTCTCGTCTACAAGACTGCTCTTGGGCTTCTGCTTTTCTCTGGAACTCTCTGCCTCGTCAGACTTTTTCCTTCTTTTCAAACTGTCAAAAGCTCCCTAAAGACCCACATGTTTAGGGAAACTAATTCAATATACCTTAATCAGTCAATCATTGCTGTATCATAAATTTGTTTCTGCTATACTTATGTCTCAATTGTACCCTAACCTTTAGTATGTACACTGTTATGAGTAAACCCCTCTGATTCTGTTGTTTGTTATTCACCATTTGTTCCCTGTTTGTTTTAAACTAATATAAAGTAATGGGTTGTTGGCTCAAAATAAAGGCAACTAGATACTTGCGGGACCCACGGGTTTACATGCGGGTTGTGTGGGTGCGGGCTGACCCCACACTGCTGTTCACGGGTGGCGGGCGGGTGTTGGTTGAGCTCTTCTCCTGCTCTCCCGCCTGCCACATTTGTGACATCATCGGCAGGTAGGTGCGGGTCTATTTAAGGAACCTGGAAGCGCGGGCTGAGGGAGGGCAGGTGTGGCCTGGGAAAATCCCGACCCACACATCACTAAAAGGCACTATATAAATAAATCATGATGATGCATCCATGTGTCTTTGTTATACTCTCCTTATCCTCGGCTACCAAACACAACAAATGGTGACGAGGATGGGATTCGAACCCACGCGTGCAGAGCACAATGGAAATTTACTACACCACTTGAAGTGAGACGCCAGCGAGGACCATACACATATGAACTGTCTGATGGACGCATATGGAATGCAAGTCGTCTTGCTCCTGCTAGATATGATTTTGGAGATGTTCAAAATGCCAACTGCAATAGGGCAGAGGAAAGTGAACCTATAAGGCATACTGAGAGAATCAGGAAACTACCTGCATGGACCAAGGACTATGTCATGTGAAGAATATATATAATACTTTAAGATACATACGGTTTAATTGTTACTGTTTATATATTTGTCCAAATGCTTTCCTACTATAGGGGGAATATGTGGTGTTTATACAAATTGCCTGCAGGTGGCACTGTGCATACACAGGACTTTCTGTACAACTTGAATGTGAAAATAAGACTTACTGCTGTTATGTAATGGCTGCATGACCCTGCTAATAAAGCATTGTTATACTCTCCTTATCCTCCGCTACCAAACACAACAGAACCCATCCCTGATTTTACTTCTAGTTCTTGGGAAGGCCTTGCAGAACCCAAGGGATGCCACTGACTGTGTCCATGCATTGAGTTAAGATTTATCTAATTTCAATTAAAAAAGTAAATATCAATATATTTTTCATAAATGCATTTGTACACTCCCTGAGTATATATAATAACTTTTGAAGACCTAACAAATTGGTATATGATTTCCCTGATAAAAAGAATTTTGAGTTCCAAAGGCGACTAATATTGACAATATAATCCAGTGTTCCATAAATGATCTGCATCCGCTAGAGGCACTGAATCAGTGATGGGAGAGAATTCTGATCTTGTACCAAGCTATGGATGTATATGTAGGGTCAATGTAATATTACTAGGGATAGTCTGGCCTCAGGTTCACCATGAAAGCGGCACATTAACGTAATACAGCAGAACACAGTTACTGGTTTATTCTAACGGCAAGCAAAAAGAAAGGGATTAGTGGAAGGAAAGATATACTGTAATAAGGTCTTCAGTTCAAAAGAAACACTCAACAATAAAAAGAGACTTATTCAAACCTCTTGCAAATTATTTTCATGTGCAACTGCTTCAAAGGCTGTCATCTATCAAATGACTTGGCATTGGGCTCTCCTAACAGCCAGAAATGTGATGGTATGAGCCTGCATATCATGTGCTTTACGTTATTCAGCCCTGTGATAATGTCTCTTTATATAACTGGGGTGATGAAAAACTTATGGAAACATTTACCTTTGTTTAATATATTAAGTGTGCTCCCAATAAAAACCACGTGGCACTGAATTAATGACCCTCTCTGTAGCATTTACTGTTCAGGTATATTTCTAGTTGGGTTACTCTGAGGCTCTTCACCAGATACAGTAGTACCCCAACTGGCAGTTGAAGGCTGTCAGAGGTGCTGGAAAATGTAATTCCTTAACTTCTAGAGATGTGCCAGTTTCACATAAATATTCTATTGGATGGCCCAGGCAAACATTTCATGGCACATAATTATGTGTCTATAAGTATTAACCAACCTGGAGTTTTCCAGATAAGGGATCTTTCCAGAATTTGGATCTTCATGTATTAAAGGAACAGTAACACAACCAAATAAAAGTATATTAAATTAATGAAAATATAATGCACTGTTGGCTTTTATTGGTAAAACTAGTTTGTTTGCTTCAGAAACTCTATTATAGTTTATACAAACATGCTGATGTGTAGCCATGGGGGCAGCCAATCAAATCTGAAAAAGGCACAGGATACACAGCAGATAACAGATACACTCTACAGTATACAATGGGATCCTTCAGGGCTTATCAGTTATCTACTGTGTGTCTTGTAATTGAATGGCTGCCCCCATGGCGACACAGACTTTGTTTATATAAACTATAATACTCTTTGTGAAGCAAACACCCCAGTTTTACCAGTGCAGGGCAATACTACATTATTTATTCATTACACTTTCTTTTGTTGAAGTTACTGTTACTGTACTTAAATTAATGTAAACATTAAATACACCCCACAGGATTTTATGCCTCTAATAAGGATTACGTATATGTTTGTTGCGATCAAGTACAAGATGCTGTTTTGTTATCACAGAGAAAAAGAAAACCAATTATAAAAATCGGAAGTTTGCTCAAAATGAAGTCCATGGGAGACAGTATTTCCGTAATTCTGAGCTTTCTGGATAACATGTTTTCCGGATAGCTGATCCCATACCTTTATAACTATACAGCTAAGACACAACAGAAGTATAAGATGAGATTATAGTAGGTCACATACATAAACACTTTAAGCTTGTGATACACAGGCAGATTTGGGGAGATTTAGTCGCCCAGCAACTAATTGGCTCTTCTTCTGGGCAACAATCTCCCAAAACTGCCAAAGTTTCCTTGTGAGGCAACTTTGGGCAATTTTGGAAAATGAAGCACCGCTTGTGCTTTAGCGTAGGTTTCATTATAGCGGACGGGAAGACACGAGAAGGCAGTCGCCAGGCGACTAAATCTCCCTGAATCTGCCCATGTGTCACAAGCCTTAGGATGAAGACACAGGGCGCTATTAGTAGCAGCTACTTGTCAATACCCTGCTATAGACGATGCTGAGAATTGCCTCACAAAAACACACATAGAGAAAGTTATCAGTAAATAATCAGCATTGTCTATTTTTGTAGGTGTGACAAGTAGCTGCTACTAGGGATGGCGCGAACTGTTTGCGCGCGAACTTGTTCGTGCGAACATCCGCTGTTCGCGCTCGCAGAATATTCGCGAACGTCGCGCGACGTTCGCCATTTTGGGTTCGCGCATAGTCGCCGCTTTTTTTTGCCCTCTCACCCCAGACCAGCAGATACATGGCAGCCAATCAGGAAGCTCTCCCTCCTGGACCACCCCCACACCCCCTGGACCACTCCCCTTCCATATATAAACTGAAGCCCTGCAGCATTTTTTCATTCTGTCTGTGTGTGCTGCTTGGAAGAGTTAGTGTAGGGAGAGAGCTGTTAGTGATTTCAGGGACAGTTGAAAGTTTGCTGGCTAGTAATCTGCTTGATACTGCTCTGTATTGGAGGGACAGAAGTCTGCAGGGATTTGAGGGACATTTTAGGTTAGGTAGCTTTGCTGGCTAGTAATCTACTGTTCTTCAAACAACTGCCATACATTGACCTGTATTTTTTCTGTGCTTCAGTGGCTGCGACTATTTTCAGCATTTATATGGCATATTTTTTCTGTGCTTCAGTGGCTGCGACTATTGGATTTTTCAGATACATTTTTGCCCTTGATCCCCCTCTGGCATGCCATTGTCCAGGTCGTTGCACCCTTTAAACAACTTTAAAATCATTTTTCTGGCCAGAAATGTCTTTTTTAGCTTTTAAAGTTCGCCTTCCCATTGAAGTCTATGGGGTTCGCGACGTTCGTGCGTTTTGTCGCAAGTTCGCGAATATGTTCGCGAACATTTTTGCCGCGGTTCGCGCCATCCCTAGCTGCTACTAGTAATTCCATGTGCCCTCACCCTTAGGTAATGCACACAGTAAATTGCAGATAGGTGTACACACTGCACACTCACAGTTACAGCGCTGTCTCAGTCATTGCAGTATTATTGCATCTGTGATCTCTACAACTGAATGTTCTAAGGCAGCTGGAGATAAAAAATGATGTACACTGGAATTTGAATACATGTGCCAGACGTGGGTACACAACCGAAGAACCAGTGGATCTGGAAACGTCCTGAAACAGTGGTGCAAATAGACTGGATAATTAGTTTACACACTCACATTGCTGTAGGGATATCGTGTTTGACATCGAGGTAGAGATCGGGCACGCATCGCTCGTCCTGGTTACACCCGTTCCAGAATGGGACCTGAATTATGAAATTAGTGGTTAAACATGGAGTTTACAATATTATGTAAATAGAGAGTAACTACAAAGGAAAATGCATTGTTCCTTGGTAACGAGGGGTTACATTAGGTGCAAAGGCCCAAGATTCATTACATGCAGAACTAAATATAAAAATAACTAGGTTTAGCTACAGGCCCAGATGCATTTTATGTTGTGGTAGAATAGTTATTTGCACTATGAACATAAATAGATTTGGAGCCCACATAAAGCCAGTGCACCCAATACAGCTAAACAGGGGCCCTCCAGGATATAGGGGACCTTATTTACTCAGTCAACCCATTTTTTTGAAACAAAAGAAAAATACTGTTGTTATTGCTAATTTCAGTTGTGGCTCTAGCACTTCCACATCATTGCTGAGCTTGCAGAATTCTAGCTTTAGCAGAAGGGTCAATAATAAAAAATTGGCCTGATTGAGATCGGACAGGTTTGATTTTTCCTGCCTTATCGAGCACTGCAATGGCTAATTGATGCAGCCCTCATACCATCAGCAAATCACACCTGATAGTACGCAGTGGGACATGGGTTTTACTATTGAGTGCTGTTCTTAGATCTACCAGGCAGCTGTTATCTTGTGTTAGGGAGCTGTTATCTGGTTACCTTCTCATTGTTCTGTTGTTAGGCTGCTGGGAGGGGGAAAGGGAGGGGTGATATCACTCCAACTTGCAGTACAGCAGTAAAGAGTGATTGATGTTTATCAGAGCACAAGTCACATGACTTGGGGCAGCTGGGAAATTGTCTAGCCCCATGTCATATTTCAAAATGAAAAATAAAAAAAAATCTGTTTGCTCTTTTAAGAAATGGATTTCAATGCAGAATTCTTCTGGAACAGCACTACTAACTGATAAATTTTGAGAAAATAAATTTCCCATGACAGGATCCCTTTAAGTATAATGGAAGGGCAACTTGCAAGGCATATTCCCCGGTCCCCTTTCTCATAAGTAATTCAGTATAAATGCAAGTGCTTATGTTTACAAAACAGGGGTTTTTAGTTACAAAGTTATGATCATAAAGTTGAAAAGCCACCATACCACGTCAAGGTAAACCCCATATGGTGGCCCCTAGCTTTTCAACTTTATGATCATAACTTTTTAAATAAAAACTCCTGTTTTTAAATATATGCACTTACATTTATACTGAATTACTTATGAGACAGGGAACCAGGGAATGTCCATTGTAAGTTGCACTTCCATTATACTTATATATACTTTAACTTTAGCCTTTAGATTGCTCCCAACCCCCCCCAACCC
>CM044436.1:27018073-27037311 GCA_024363595.1 Xenopus borealis | reverse complement strand
GAGTAGCTGAGGGCTCCTCCCGAAGCCAAAGGCGGCCACACTACTGGTGAAGCACGAACCTAGACCAGGGTACTTAGCGTTTGTTCTGGAATTGGGTGCCGACCGTGACAGTACTCTTAGGCTATTTGGTTTGTTTTCTCAAAAAATGTTTGTTTTTATAAGCTCACCACATATCTGACAATTCTCCATACAAATGGTGATCTCTAAGTTTATCTTTGCAGCCGAGGATGTGATCTGTATTCAGCTCTGACTGGCTGGGGCATCCTTCTAGTTATCAAAACAGCTGGCTGGTGCATCAAAAGAGGTCCCAGCTAAATGTCTGGCACACTACAGGGCAGAAAGCTCACCGATGAATGTAATAAAGATCTAATGCTTTCAGAATAAAGTGTTCGTTCCTGAAGGTATATCTAAGTGTGTCTACAAATTAACCTACAGATGAAGCCACTTTGGTTTGTGTGTTTGACACAGAATAACTAAACCCAGATATCCCATCTATCTCATTTAACACAGAAAATTGTGTCATAGCATCACATCTAATTAAAATGTTCACCATTGTACATATTGGTGCTTTGGTATGCTAATGAAAAGGTTAAATGCATTAAATGAGTTTAGATAACTTTTTAGATAACACAGTTTCTTTAGTTAATCCTGAGTCATGGCGCATTCAACACACAAATCCAAGTCGCTTCATCGTATCCCAAGAATAACATGAAACATTATATCTTATTCAGAAGTAAAGGTTCTTCATCCTCATTGAACATCAAATTACAGACACTAGACTACCATTTCTTCCCATGCCTTTAATTCCACAGCAAATTCCCCTCCTATCAAGCTCTCATACTATTTACATGTAAGGCCATCCTCTCACCCAAGTAAGCTCCATGGTTCTTGAGTTCATCAGGAAACTCCTTCAGGTAGGATTCTCTACGAGGTATCACTTTCCCAGAGCTGGTCTCTTTCAGGACAGCTCCATTCCAGTCATAAGCGCCAACTGCACCAAGCAATATACCATCCTGACCACAAGAGAAACTTGTTAATGCAAAATGCCAAAGCCACTGACAAAGTATAAGATAAAGTCAGGTCGTCCAACTAGAGCAGTGCCCTCAAATACCCAGAAGATACTTGTGACCCAGAATCCCTTTCTCCCAAGTTCAGTCAAAGGAAAACCACACAGTATCCAGATGACATTTTTGTTTCAAAAGTACGTAATTAGCTTACTATGAGATGGGAAAAATTACTTTTGCAGGAGAAGTTTAATATCCTGCTAGGGAAAAAGGATTTAGAATTTTCTGTCTAATTTCTAGAGAGGCGCCAACTTTGTAGCAGCAGCAATAAAAAAAGATTTCATTTGTCAGATGCCTGAGCTGCAAGCAAATTCCAACACATGCCGAATTAGGGGTGTAGATCAGAATTTAACTCTCTCTTCCCAATTAGCCCATCATATTTAATGTACTGTAAAAAATGTAATCTCTTCCAAATGATATCACTACAGGTAATGCCTGAAATTTACTTAAAGATGTGTTAATCTGATTACTGCTACAACATGTTACATTAAGTGACACCATTTTATGATCCTCCGTAACACTCACCTCTACTACATGTGATGAAAAGCCTGCCTGGGACATTTCCAAGCCAAAAGACGTCTCATTTTTATTTGTACCTGCACATTAGAACAATTGTTTAGATTCTTCACTTATTACTAGTCAAAAACAGACGGCATTGGCCAAACAGCCATAAAATGCACAGGGATGTTTGCAAAATTGAAGGAGGTAGAAGCTATAAAGTAGACAAAGGATTAGATAGAGAGGAAAGGAAGGATTAGTGATATTAATGAGGCAGGATACATAGGATTAGATGAGATAGAAACAATATTATATGAAATAGTTACACCACAGAAACAGTACCAAACAACAAAAAATGAAATGACAGGAAATACAAAGGATTAGTGATGGTTGAGGATGAAATGGTCATGGGAAATAATGGATTAATGACATAATGGAGGTTCATGACATTTTGGCAGAATATATCTTTTACCAATTTGTTTGGATTCAAAAACCCAGTGTCCAATAATCATATTACCAATTAAACATGATTATCAGCCAAATGGATGACGGATGGTCCTGCCTGGTTCGTTAGTTTAGGCTGCTATTAAACAAGTAGACCTGGACTAGTTTATCTGCCAGTGTGTGTAGTGTAAAGAGCTAATGATTGCCCATTAAAGTTTTTGAACTGACACTAAGATAGAAAGGGAGACGGGGAGATTAGTCACTAATCTCCCCAAAATGCCTTCCCACTGCCAAGAATGTTAATTTCAGGCAGGATGGCATACATATGGCTTCAGAATTCTGCAGTCACCCAAAGTTTTGTGAGGCGACTTTGGAAAACGAAGTGCTATGTATGCGGGAAAGCATTTGGCGAGATTAGTCGCCAGCAGTCGTTGGGCAATTAATCTCCCTGTCTGCCACCATCCTTAAAGGGCAAGGAAAGGCAAATAAATAAAATCCCATTTTTATTTTCTATAATGAAAAAGAAATCTGTCTCCAATATACTTTTATTAAAAAATGTGTACCGTTTTTATAAGAAACCTGACTGTATTCAGTGAAATTCTCCCTTCATTTAGTGCTGTGGATAGGAATTGTCAGACGGTCCCTAACTTATGGCAGAGAAACAATCACACTTATGAACAGCAGGGGGAGCCCCCGCCTTACTTACCAGCCATGCAGAACTCAAGCAGCTTTGTTTTTTGATCATTTATGACGATCCCTAAGAAGAAGGAAAAACCACCGGCACAACGAGGATGCTGCTAGCAGGGCAAGCCCTTGCAACCCCTTTGTCAAGCATGCTTGACAAAGGGGTTACGCCCCGAAACGTTGCATCCGCAAATAAACGAGCAAGGGCTTGCCCTGCTAGCAGCATCCTCGTTGTGCCGGTGTTTTTTCCTTCTTCTACATTTATGAGGGTCGCCAAACCCTTTCTGCTGAGCACCGAGGTATCCCATCATTTGGAGGGCCAGGGTGTGCGAGGGTAATTCTCCTATTTCCTGATCCCTAAGAAGCCCAGACCACACTGAGCATGTGTATGTAGTCTAGTCTTGCAAAGATGTATAACAAAGTTACAAGATGACAGCCCCCTGTGGCCAACTTTGAAAGCATAAATCATTTGTTTGATTAGGCTTGTGGTACAGTCATTTCATGTTTATGTTTAGTATACAAAATACAGCATTTCTAGCCTTATTCTATATTAGACTTTCCTTGCCCTTTAAAGAGGTATCAATTATTCACTTTGTAAACAGTAAGGGAAGACATTTTGGCTCATTTACCAATGTTACAGATGAAAGTTCTTAGCAGATTAAAAGTGTGTGCCTGTACCAGTGGTAAATGAAAGCACTTGGTACTAGATGGAACTATTTGCAAGGTGCAGAGCTCAGTGTATGTAGGTAAAAGGAGCTCTGTATTTAACACCTGCAAATAGGCATTGTGTACAGGGCTTCCAAGGCTCCTGGCACTCTCCTACTTGTGCACTCTGGGCACACACGTTCTATGTAATGACCCATGCTTTATGGTGTAAGTACACTACATGGACACTTGCAGTGTAAAGAGATGTATTTCATGGTTTAAAAACATGAATCATGGTACGTTGTGGTTGATGGAGGCAGTTTCAGCCTCTGGAGGCATGCAAAGATTAGAATATTTCATGGCAGGTGCAGTAAAAGAAATTGGAACAGACAATTGGAACATGTAGCAGATGCAGGAAATATATATTTTCACAATATACCATCCTCTGGAAGAGAAGAGGAATATCTGATAAAGAAAGACCTTCAAAACCTGAGCTCTTACCTCCTTCCAGGCTGAATATCCTCTCCCCAAGTGCATCTACAATATCCTTAAGTGCAGCCTCATCTGTCACATTGAAGAAGTGCTTGTCATCAGGGTCGCTAGCAATGTACTTGATCTCATTTAGGAAAGCTTCTGGATTGATCCCTCGCCTGTTATAGTACCCTAAAACCTGGGTGTGCAATTTAGAGGTAGAAAATAACAGTAATTAAAATTTAATTTAATCTGTAATTTA
Source organism: Xenopus borealis (assembly GCA_024363595.1). NCBI lineage: Eukaryota > Metazoa > Chordata > Amphibia > Anura > Pipidae > Xenopus > Xenopus borealis. The sequence goes on along the minus strand of CM044436.1, from coordinate 27,033,243 downwards.
TCTTACAGATAAAGTGTTACTTTATTACAATTTTTTGATAACATTGCTGCAGAGATTTGCAGGGCATGATCCCTTCCTGTAATATCATATAATGACATATAATGACTTTGTAGAGGCTTAATGAAAACATATTAATGTAGGGAACATCTGCTGTAGAGGTCTGACCAATTCATCAGACTATTTTGGCTAGCGAAACACTCACCGCCACTGCATAACGCGTTATATTGTCTTTTTCGCTGCTCTCTATCACTCTCTGTAGGTCGGGGCTGTCATGTGATTCTCCATCCGTGATAACAATCATTACTTTTTTGGCTCCCTTTCTACCTCCACGCTGGAATGCCTCTGTGCTGCAAAGATTCATAATAATATATTATATAAAATACCAAGGAATAAAGGACTATAGCACTAACAAATATTCAAAATAAAGTGAAAGCCATAACCTACAGTATATACAGGCTATATATTTCTACAAATATATATAAATGTAAACACAAACGTTTACCCTCCCTGTCTGCACACACAAATATTCATATCTCCTCACACAGCTTTCTCAATCCCCAGCGCAGTGCGTGTTTCCGTCCCTCCTCGTTGCTCAATGCGTTTTGCAGCCTCGACCACATCTGTTACTGAGCGATAGTTGTTCAGATAAAATTCATGTACTACTCTCTCTCCGTATTGCAACACACCAACCTGTTGGGAAGTCTCAATGAGCTGGAGTACAATTTTTTTTTTTTTTTTTAACATTATAACTTGCACAATGTTACTTTTTATTTCTCTATCCAATTACCTGTATTTGCCCTGGAGCAATGTAAAATTTCTGCAGAATACTGATAAGGAAACTTTGAACCTCAACCCAAGGATAGATGCTGTTAGATCCGTCCAACACAATAACAATGTCCATGAAAGTAGGGCATCCTATGGTGGAGCCAAACATTAAAGTGTAAGACAATATGCTCATTCTGTCATGAGGGATACCCCATAATCATTCTCATACAATACATGGCATTAATAATTATTCTTTTTACTAAAAGCACAGCCCAGCTTATTAGTTCCCATGCCAATATGTCTTAGTGCAGAGACAAATAAAACTGTAGGAGGTCAGACCTCCCGTTCCTTACTCTGTAGGGCAGGAGCAACAATCCGGGAGAAACGGAAGTTGGCATTGACTCTGGAGCACATCCCAGTGGTGTAAAAAGTGCTTCCACATTCATGGGACCAGAGAGGACTGCAGGCCTATTAAAGAAAACATTGAACCAATAGATGAAATCAATAAATCCAAGCCTAAATACTGAAACAATGAAGGTCCAGACCACCAGGAAAAATACGAGGAAGCTGCAGAGTTGCATGCCATAGTTAAAGGCTCAAGTGTTGCACTGCAATAAGCTGAGGTTTAAACTGCTGCAAGAAGAGAATGATATGACAAGCTCCAAACGAGGTTCTTAAAAGGATGAATGCAGATGGGAAAAATATAGCGAGAGGAATTGTATTTTTGCAAGGCTTACCACAAAACTATTATCTTTGGGGTTTGTGACTAAACTCATTCCCAGACGCATGTTATCCTTTCTCTCCGACACATTGGAAAGAGTCACCCTGCCTAAGAAACGTCCAGTTACCATCCATTAAGCCATTTGAAAATTCCACAGAGACCAGGAAAACATAAATCCCATAAAGATCCAGATTACTATACAGGCATTATTCCGGCCCATTGACAGAATGCTAAAACAAACTCATTTTAAAAAATAAACAGCACAAGACCCTGACACTTGAGAGTTTTATATAAGAATTGCATTTCCCCAATAAAATTTGTGCTTTTTATGTAATTTAAGAATAAAGGTATGGGACCTGTTATCCAGAATGCTCAGGACCTGGGGTTCTCTGCATAAATGATCTTTTAGTATTTTGGATCTTCATACCTTAAAGGGGTTGTTCACCTTCCAGACACTTTTTTCTGTTCAGTTGTTTTCAAATTTTTCCCCAGAAATAAAGACTTTTTTCAATTACTTTCCATTATTTATCTTTTACTGTTTTTCCAAAATCTAAGTTTAAAGTTGAATGTTGGGGTCTCTGGTGTTTGAGTCTGGCAGCTCAGTAATTCAGGTGCAGACTCTAAACTGATACAATTTTGCAACATTTAATTGATACATTTCACAGCAACATCTCTGGAGTATTAGCAACAGCCGCCTGTAATGAAACCCAGAGATTCTGCTCAGCAGGGACAAAGATAAAACATGTATCCATTAAATGTATCAGTTTAGAACAGTTGGGGGGGGTCTGCAACCCCCCCCCCGAGCTGCTTTAGAAGGTGAAAAATGACACTTTACACTTCAATATTAGAAAAACGGTTACAAATAGAAAATAGACAGTAATTGGAAAAAGTCATTATTTCTGGTGCTCTATCTGAAAACAACTAGTTGCTTGAAGGTGGACAACCCCTTTAAGTCTACTAAAAAATAATTTAAACATTAAATAAAAACAGGCTTGTGTTGCCTCCAATAAGGATGAATTATATCTTAGTTTGGCTCAAAAACATTTCAATTATTACTGCCAAAAAAAAAAAAAAATGAAGTCGTTTTTAAAATTTGGATTATTTGGATAAAATGGAGTGTATACAGAGATTGCCTTTCCCTAACTCATAGCTTTCTGGATAACTTTCTTTTTTTCCAGATAATGAATCCTACCTGTACTGAACAATATTGTAGTCCAACTGTGCCCAACTTAAAATGCCAGTGGTGCTAGAGGTAAGTCAATAAAAATGCCTTTCTGCCCAGTACCTCTCGTATGTGCATTCAGTGTCGGATTGGCCCACAGGGATACCAGGAAAACTCCCGGTGGGCCCAGGTGTCAGTGGGCCTCTTGCTTCTAACAATTTAGCCTATTTCATGGTCATTCCCTTTTTCTTTATAGGGAAAAGTGCTTAATAATGGAAGAATATGGTAAGTAGATATAAAAGACTAGGAGAATGAAAAGGTTGAGTTAGGAGAGGAGGATTAGTTTGGAAAGTGGGTCCACGGACTAAAGTTTTCTGGTGGGTCCATGATCTAAGGTTTTCTGGTGGGCCCTGGCATCCCAGTCCGACACTGTGTGCACTATTCACATTCGGTTGCTGAATTTATCATAACATGGCAGCTTTGTTTTTGGAGAGGTATCAGCTATAAAGTCTATATTCCTTTACACACACACACAAAACACCAATTATCTGCTACTGTCCTTGCAACTTCTAACATTATTTCATTCACATTCACTGAGGTAGGGTTTTCCCATTCTGAATTTGTCTAGCCCACTTCTGTGGTCTCTCTGCAAAATGAACAATCTCTAAAGCACCATGATTTCAGAGAAGAATGGGAAGGAGTGTGATCAATTTTACTGGGAAGGCTACCAACAGAAGACTTTCCCTTGGAGAATTCATAATTATATATGAATGTGTAGCATTTGTTTTATTTTGAGGATAGTTAAGCCTCCCTAAATCTTTAGTATTGTTTACTATGAGCTCATTTATATCATACCCATCATGGCATGCTACTGTGAGCAGAGACTGGCTTCTACTACGATGTTTGCATATTTATATGGCAGTTTGTATTTCCCAGCTAGTGTAGTTTACTAATCAGTTATTCTGAATTGAAAAAAAATAGACTTGATCCTCTTCCTATTGCCAGGTGCCACCTGAATTCCACAATTAAATGTACAATTATACTGGGCCCTTTAAGTCATATGTAGCCCAATATATGCCACTCATACTGGACTCTTGGGGTAAGGGTTGCCACCTTTTCTGGAAAAAATACCAGCCTTCCTACAGTATATTCTTGCCATTTTTTCATATTAATAACATTGGCACCATGCATAATTTTTACTGGCCAGGCCGGCAAAATACCAGCCAGGTGGCAACCCTACGCGGGGTGCAAGGGGGTCAATGATTGCAGCCCTTCCAAAAGAGACACACAACAGTGCACATAATATACAAGGCACATGGAACTTTGTAAATGCAACATGTATGTTGATTTAAAATTATTGAGTCTCGTGTTCATCAAATCATGAACTATATATAGTTAATATATATACTATAGACACATGGTCTTTCTGTGCCACTTACCAATGCCAAGCTTGGTGCAGTCATTTGAAGTATCATTGGTAACTGAACACTTGTAGATATCACCTGTCTTCTGGGCACCATTAACATCAAATGGGGCTCCCACCACCAACCTGCAGAAGACAAAGATAAGTTTAAAATGTTATGGTCATCTCAACTTTGATTTAATTAAAAACAAATCCTAAAGTGAAATGTTTCAAAGTAATGGTACAGTGTATTGCTCATTATGTTGTGCTATTAGTAAAGTAAGTGACACACCACTGAAATGAATGACAGTTTGGAAATAAATGGCAGCTTGTCACATGATTTTGAGAGTTTGGATTTCTTTGGCCTGACTGACACAGGATGGGACTGAATGTTGGATTTGGTGCCTCTAAACATGGAAGCTCTTAAAGATCTCTAACAGAAGAGATAGAGAAACATGAAACAGAGCAAATAACTGGATTTGTTTTTCTTTTATTAATGTAATCATAACAGTTGGTTTGGCATTCTGTCTATGAGCCTGAGACGCTTCTAGGCAGAAGCCACAACTGGCTCAGAAAAACCTTGCATGTGGAGCCTCCCAGTGGAACTTTAACATCTGAACATATTTGTATAGGAAGGCACAAAGAGTGCAAGGAATAGACCCAAGATCCTCCTGCTATTCACACATACACACTGCACATGTGGCCCGGCAATGGGGACATTCCAAAACAACAGAAATTAAGGAGGAACCTTCTAACATCTGGGTAAAGGGAGCTGAGCCAGGGTAAACTTAGCAGCTGTCGTCAAATACCTGGCAACTGATGAGACTCAAAAACTTCAGCACAAAGCTGATCAGATCATGGTCCCCTCTGTGTCTCTCCCAATGACCATTGGCTGATCCAAAGAATTAAGGAATTTTTATCATACTTACACGCTGATATGCAACTAGAATGCTATTAATTGTATCACTCACTTGTAAAATAAACAGGATAGTAGTGTTATCTATGAAGTCCCCTGTAGACAACAATACAAAAAACCTTGAAAAGTTAGAAATAATTAGCGAGTCAGCCATCAATGGCATAGCATTGACTGGTATAAACACAACTTTATTTCAGTTTTAAGAAATGGAATGCATGTTAGCATCTAGTGCCACAGCCAGGGCCGGAACTAGGGGAAGGCAGAGTAGGCGGCCGCCTAGGGCGCAGTCATAGGGGGGGGCGCACTTTAGAAGGGAAATAATGTTTTTTTTATTTCTTTAAGTTTTAACTTCACCCCTGTCTCCAGCAGCAGCGTTCTGCTCTACTTCAGTCCCCACCTCCCTCTTACTTGCCCTTTGCCTGGCACAGATCTAGGGCAATATTTTTGCTGCTGCTCTGGCAAAGGCTGGTGGCACAGGTACAGACTTGGGGGGCAATGGCTGATGGTACAGGTACAGACTTGGGGGGGAATGGCTGATGGTACAGGTACAGACTTGGGGGGCAATGGCTGGTACTGACTTGTGGCACAGGTACAGACTTAGGCAGCAATGCAGGTGGCACAGTTACAGACTTAGGGGGCCAGCTGGTGGCAGAAGTACAGACTTAGGGGGCAATGGTTGGTGGCAGAGGTGCAGACTTGGGGGCAATGGCTGGTGGCAGAGGTACAGATTTGGGGCAATATTTTGCTTGCTGGCACAGGTACAGATTGGGAGCTATATTTTAGGTGCTGCTGGCACAGGCACAGATTGGGGACAATATTTTGGGTGCTACTGGCTGGCACAGGTACAGATTGGGAGCAATTTTTTGGGTGCTGCTGGCTGGCACATGTACAGTTTGATTCATTAATGCAGTGGTCCTCAAACCTGGCCCTCCAGCTGTTAAGGAACTACAAGTCCCACAATGCAATGATGGAGTCTGACAGCCACAGTCAGGCAAATGCATTGTGGGACTTGTAGTTCCTTAACAGCTGGAGGGCCAAGTTTGAGGACCACTGCATTAATGTGTTATAAGTTTCTTTATTTAAGAACAAGTGAATAGGTGGGAAATGGTCATATATAACGGGGGCGGGGCGCTGATTGAACCCCTTGCCTAGGGTGACAAACTACCTTGGCCCGGCCCTGGCCACAGCAGTGCTTCCCAATCACCCATAAGTTTGGAAAGCTTAATACAGTATGGCCATACTGTGGAAACAATACCCCAGGACTACATCTAACAGTGGACCTACCATTGGTAAAGCAGAGACAGGTTCAAGGAAAACTCTGACACCGTTTTAACCATTAAAAAAATGAACTACATTTTACAGTCATTTTCTGTGGATTATTCTTATTCTATCCACATTCTACCTGAAATTTGCTTATATTTGAAATGAGAGGCCAGAATATCCCTTGGGAACTCCACCAACCCTTTCTACTCATAATTACACCCACACATTACACATTTTTTCTGAGTAGTTTTACAAGGGTTCCCCATTTGTTTAATTTGGGCTTTTTACCATCTCTTTTTATGTGCACTTTAATGGCCAAAATTCTTTAACAGCATTTTCCTCTCTGGAAAGTAGACATTCACAGTTGTAACAATATGGGGGAGTACTAAAATATGACTGCACTTTGTATGCAGCTGGCACTACCTGGAAATAAGTGACTGTGAATTTCCAGGCACTGGCCCTGAAGTGACGCGATGAGAACCAGCAAGGGAATTAGGCGTTATCTGATGTCATGGACAAGGCGAAGCACTGGCACTTTCTGTGAGGCCTCCTGCCAATAAAAACTTAAAGCTTAAATCAAAAGTCTTCTTGTACCTAAGATAGATTATTTTAAAATTGGACGCAATGGCTTCTCCATTCCATAAAAGTTGTGTTGTGGGAGCACTCCAAGACTAAAAGTAAAGTAAATTATACAAGTGAGACTGATCTGGCCAAATAAACTGCAAAGATACAAAAGAGAGGGGATTGATCAATACATATTCCCTGGTCCCCTGTTTCAGTAGTATCCGGGCCCTGTCATTCAAAACAATGCCCAGGAACATTTTTTCCCAAGAAAACCTACTATGCAGAGGTGCAAGCCTTACTAATTACTGTATTTAGTATTAGATAGGGACCATCATGTGGCGTTTACCTTGATATTATATGGTGGCCTTACCAAGTTTATGATCATAACTTTATAATTAAAAACTATGCACTATTTTACTTATGAAACAGAGGACTAGAGAATGTGCATTGATAAATACTCTCTTGTTTGTTTCATTATTCCAAGGAGTGGTGTATTTGGCCCACTGCTACACAGAGCTTGTCTGCACTAAACTACAGCATGATATCTAATCTCTGTGGATGGTCTCACATGAGTCAATGTCTACATGTGAAAGGGCCAGATTGGCTTGTTTACACAAAACTATTCCTTATATCACTTCATTTTTATCCGAGATGCAGGGGGATGTCATTACTCATGAACATGATGCTCCTTTCTACAGAACAGTTACAGCATTTGGTTGCCAAACAATATTTTTAACCCACCAAAATTACATTTCCCAGTTATCCATGCTAGGGATACACCCAAGCTATACATATCAACATTCAGAGGGATACTGTTAATTAGAAATATCAGCTAACTGTAACATTTTGTGCAGGGCCCATGTACCTTAAGGTTGACTCTTGACTCATGTGTGAATAGATGCATAGTTAATTTGGGCTGAAAAAAGACAGAAGTCCACAAAATTATAATAAATTAACTGTAAAATCACTATAGATTATTGTGGTTATCCATGAAGTCATATAAGACATTAATAGAATCTGCCATCACAGCATCACCCAGCAGAGCATTCCAGCACCTCATTGCCCCTACCATAACAACATTTTGGGCTGCTTTAAATGAAAGTTCAGTTACTCAAGTCTAAAGAGTTGGCTTCTTGTTTATTGGCCTTTCCTATAGGGATAAAGGATCCCCTGAAATCAGTCTATTATATGATCTAATGTGGTTGTAAAGATTAATCATATGCCCTTGCAACTCCTTTTATTCAGAGAAAACAATCCCAATCTCAACAGTATTTCCTCAGATTTTAACTCTTAGAATAATTTTACCAGTTAGTTTGATTGCATGTTTTTGCACTCTATCCATCTCATTTATATACTTCTTAAAGGGGAACTATCATGAAAATGAAAATTTAATAAACGATTCATCATACTGGGATAAGAAACTTTGTAAATACAATCAATTAAATATTATGTACCGTTTCTGAAACAATCAAATGTATCTTCACTATCCCTCTCTCAGCATCTGTTTCTCTTCATTCTGTCTTCAGGCAGCAGTTGGGTGTCAGATATTCATTGACAGTAATATCCAATATATCTTATAGCAGATGTATTAGAGCTCACTCAAATAACTGATTCCAGTACAAACAAAATATCTGCCTTTTGCACACATTCTGCATGTAAAGAGCCATGATCTCTGGTGATTTTAATTGAGTGAGCTCTAATACATCTTCTAGGCAAAAGGAGCCCCCTATAAGATATATTGGATCTAACGGTCAATGAATTTCTGACACCCAACTGCTGCATGAAGTGAAACAGATGCTGAGAGAGGAATAGTGAAGATGAACTTGATTATTTTAGAAACAAGAGAGAATATTTAATTGATTGTATTTAGAAAGTTTCTTATTTCAGTATGTTGAAGCTTAGAATACATTTTCATTTTTGTGATAGTTCCTCTTTAAGGACTGGAGCCCAAAACTGTACTACATAATCCAGGTGGGGCCTGACCAGGTAACAATAGAGAGGAAAGTTAAGTTTTTACCCATTAAGTTTATTGCCCTCTTTTATATACAAGACAGTACTTTATTTGCTTTAGTAGCCACATAATGACTCTGCCTAAAGTTTCACAGCTTGTTAGCCACATAACTCCCCAACCCCTCGAAACATTACTATTTAGTCATTTATATTATTTCTACTGAAGTACCTAATTATCATTAATTATTAACTTATTAATTATTATTAATTATTAATTTGCCAATTTGTTGTCCAGTTCTCCAATTCAGTTCTTTTAGGTACTTTGAACGGATTCCTTTACAGTGGTTTTTTTTAATATAATTAACGTGCCATTACCACCATTTCTAAAGGCCAGGTACCAGGGGCGTTTTAGGGGCTGCTGCCGCCGCCTGAGGCAGCAGCCATGATGCCCCCCCCCGCTCCACGCTTCTAACATATATCATCGGAGCGGGTGGAGGAGTGGCCACATCGCTAGTTCAGTGAGCGCTATTATTCAGCTCTTATAGTCATCAGAGGCAGCTTTTTGCCGCCCCTGGTAACTGGCTGCTTTGTGTCAGTTCTCACCTTGCCTCATGGCTGGAGCGGCCCTGCCAGTTACAGTGAAACATGATGTAGATTCTCTTACTACTTATTCCTAGTCTGATGGACAGATCGGCTGAAACAACTTTTTTGTGCTCCACTTGTGTATTTCGAAAGCAAATTGCTCAGTGAAGCCAACAACCAGGTAAATGTCTAACAATAAGCATTAAATATCGATAGAGGAGCATAAATATTATACTCAGGACCTTAGGTTTAACAGATAAATGATCATTCTTTTATAACAGCTCTATGCCTGAAATCTACTAAACAATTTGAAAATTAGTACCATCAGTACCATCAACAAGCATTTCCTAAGGCTGGCTAGTTAATGGGCATCACTTAAAAAAAAAAATGGGGCAGATTTACTAAATTCACATGAAGGATTCGAAGTTCAATCGAATTTTCAAAAAGATTCGAATTCGATTTTTCGAATTTTTTGAAGACCACTTCGACCAGTGAATTTTGAAAATTCTATCGAATAGAAGGATTTGAATGATTCGAATAAAAATCTATTCGACTATTCGACAGTCAAAGTACTTCCCCTTTAAATTTTTATTTGACTGCCTAGTTTGCAAGATTAAAACTACCGAATTGGGTTTCATTATTTTTGATCGAATAAAAAAATTCGATCGAATGTTTAAAATCATTGGAATCGATCGACCGAATTTTTACTATTTGATTGTTCGACCAATCGAATTGCGGTAAAAATCCTTCGAAAAATCCTTTTTTAACCCTCGAATTACACCCTTAGTAAATCTGCCCCTAAGTGTACACTAAAGGAAATGGGATTGCTTTATAAAGGGGATTCTGGATAACAAATTGATCCCTTAGCGACATATGTTAGAAACATCCTCCCATGAAAAAATATGAAACCTAAAACGTTTATTTTTAAATTGATGTTGCTATGTTCCTTCCCATACTGACACTTAACCAACATTCCAGATTTAGAATGTCTGTAGCGGTTTGCTGTGATTTATTAAGACCAGATATCCAGAAGACAAAAACACTTTTAATCCCCTAAAAGCAGCAACTCTAGCAGCAAAAGAACATATCAATCAAAGCTATACATGGAGAGAAGAAAATGTCTGACTGCTTGAGCGCCATGGGGTACAATTAGTTATTTAACAAATGAACTGGACCAGAATATTGGGTTTGAAAATTATTAACATTGCAAATATTTCAGTGAAAAAGTAGTTTGTTGGGGATCTAAATGGATTATATATTGATTGTAAAAGGTTTCACTCTAATTGCTAGATTTTTTATCTTGTAAAATCCAAAAAGGAGCCCTTCTAAACTAGAGTTCTACAAGAAAACTTGCATTGCTATGACTGTACAACTCGAGGGTTACATCTTCACAGTGTTACCTTACAGCATGAGGAGTGGAGGTTTACTAAGACATACTGTATACATTTATCAGAGAGCCAGTGCTGCAATTTTCAAAGAGCCGGGCCCCCCTTACGAACGCAGAAGCGTGTGCTGCTTACGAAGTCCTGAGGCAGAATGCGGAAGTGCCGAACATATACGAAGTCCTGAAGAGGTGGAAAGACCCTAAGTTCCAAAAGGAGCCGACACTGAAGTCCTGAAGCAGCGAAAATACCCAATGTCACGAAAACAGCTATAACTAAAGTCCTGAAGCCACAAGTTCAATTCTACTGACACCAATGTGGGTTTTTTTAATCCCCTGGCCACTATTTTTTTATTTTAATACTATATAGGCCCCTACCACCAATTTTTAAAAAAATATATATTTTTTGGGGCCCCATTTTTTTTTTTTTGTAAGTCTTTATTTTTGAAAATTTTCAAGTTTATATGGGGGTACAGAAAGGAAGGGTAGGGATGGTGAGGGAATACAGTATTGCAATAGGTACACATGACATGTTTAGCATACAGTATAGAGCATTTATCATCTGCCTGTTCCTTCACTTTATACCTTTTAACTTTTATGCTCGGCAGCTTAGGGTTCTTCCCAATCTATTTTGTGTTTCCATACTGTTGCTTTCTGAAGTAGGTGGGGTATAGGGGTAGGGGGTATGGTAGAACTAGGGATGGGTGGGTTGGAAGCAAATTTAGATCCATTTTTCTTTGGTCTTTTTGTCTCGTTTCTGGTATCTCCTCTCTATCTACTTAGTTCAGTGAGGTTTATGTTAGTCATTTAGTTCTGTCTGTCTATTTGAGTTTATCTGTTATGTATTTTGTAATTCTTTCAGATCGTCCCATATTTTTCTGAATTGTTTCATGGTACCATTTTTTAAGGCTATAAGTCCTTCCATTGTCTTCATTTCTCCCAGTTCTCTGACCCAGTCTATTTTGATGGGGGGTTCTTCCATGTTCCATTTTTTTGGTATCACCATTCTTGCAGTATGCGAATGATCAGTTTGTCTTTTATTATTTCTTGTGTGGTTCTGTTTATATTGAAAATCACTGTTTCTAGACTGTTTGTGTATATCCTAGGTTTTGGGGCCCCATTTTTTTTCCAACTTGTATGGGGAGGTCTTGGCGACAGTTTTAAAAAAAAAAAATTTCTGCAGTCCCAATTTTTTTTTAACTTGTAAAGGGACCCTGGTTTTTAACTTGTAAGGGGGCAATGGCGCCAAAGTTTTTTTTTACTTATGGGGGGGCCCTGGTCACCAATTATTTTTTTTAACTTGTCGGGGGACCCTGACCACCCATTTTTAAAAAAACCTTGTATGGGGGGGGGCCCTGGCACCAATATATTTATTTATTTTTTTTATATTTTTTGGGACCCCAATTTTTTTTAACTAGTATGAGGGGCCCTGGCACCAATGATTTTTTTTTAAAACTTTTATGGGGGGGGGGCCCTGGTTCCAATTTTATTTTAACTTATAAGGGAGCCCTGGGGGTTACTTTTTTAACCGCTGGTGTCTGTGTGGACTTTTAACTTCAATGTGGAGTGGGTGGGGATCAGGGGTGGGGCTTGGGTGTCTGGGTTGGCGGGTCCCAGGGGGCCCCAACAATTTTGTTGTGCGGGGCCCCGTGATTTCTAATAGCGGCCCTGAGTATACTATTTATTAATTGCACCCATTTTTGTACATGTGGTGGGTGGGAACCATTTCATTGCCACATGTTTCTTGCCATTAAAGTATAGCATCTTTAGTAGGGTTCCGGTCTTATTCAAGGGTACTATGGGGTCCGTTTACTAAAGTGCGGTAAAAATTTGCGCACAAAATATAGACAAATTTAAGGCAGAATATGTTTTCGCGAGTTTATTAAACTGCGGTAAATATAAATTTGCAAATTTTCTTGCGGAAGAATATGTGTTCGCCAGTTATCGCATCCGCTGAAAATAATGCTACGTACACATTAACGCCTGGTTTACTAAACAGCGAAATGTGTGAAAGACAAAATTAATGCCAGAATATTCGCAACATTTTACCGCCATTTATATAGTGGCGTTAACTTATTTTCTGGCCAGAAAATTCTCAATGGGAGTTTAATTCTCATTAAACTGTGCATTTAAATGATACAAAGAGATAACTGGTATGATTTCTTGTTCATATGATTCTATTGGCAGAAGGGTATGTGCGTGGATGGATGAAGTATCTGTTTATATGATACATAAATGTTTGATGCATAAAACAAGACAAGACTATTTTCTAGAATGGTGTAATTTGTCGCCAGAAAATTTGCAGCTCGCTAAAATTACCGATAACGTAAGCTGGTTCGCTAACGTAGTTACCGCAAGTGATCACAATGACTTCTGAGCACATTGCTGTTTAGCTATTTAAACTTAGTCGCTGTGAATATTCTGGCGGAAAAATATTCTCAGCGATAACATGCGGAAACTTATTGTCAAATTTACCACACTTTAGTAAACAGACCCCTATGTCCTCTACCAGTCCCAACAGACACATGTCTGGAGCTAGTTTTCCAGGTAATAGGACCTGCTCATTCAGATACCTCACTGCTTCCATCCAGTACTTATATACAATTGGACACTCCCACAATAAATGGAAAATTCCAGCATCTGGAGACTGACATTTGGGACACAGAGCTCCTGCCCATTCCTTTCAACCTTATGGGAGTAATACAAGTCCTGTGTACTATTCTGTATTGCACCATTCTGTCTTAAGTATAGATTAGATATTCTTAAATTCCCACATCCCATCATCTACTATCTTTGATTTTACCATAAATATTTAGGCTAAGAATTTTAAGAATCATATGTGGGAACTGTTTCGGGGACCATATTTGCCACATCTGTTCTATGGATACAACAATGATGATATATTTTGATTACTCTACAGTAACTCTTACTTGGTATATTAATCAAGAAATGTTACCCTGCAAACTTCCCTATAGAATAAATTTGACACTGCAAATCCCCCCTGTAGATAAATACTTTCCAACTCATTGGACATTATTTTTCTGTTGGTGCTCAGTATAATATAACAGCATGTTAATCTCCCCTGGGTGCCTTATCAATAGCCATATGTATTTTATTTTTTATTTGTATCAGTTCCCTATGAAGTGACATTCACTGAATATTTGCTTTGTCCTACAGAGTAGAATGTCTGATGGTGGCCGCCTTTCAGACTTGGACTGGATAAGTAAATTCTAGTGAAGGCCAGATGCCAGAGACAGTCACTATTTATTGGACTTCTATATACTTGAAAGCCAGGGCTGATCTTGAATCACTGTCCTATTGTCTTTAGATAATTTGTAATACCCTTAACAAATTACCTCGGCCCTTTACTTTAAACTTACCTTTTCGCTGATGCGTGTTGTAGCCCTGCCCTTTTGCATCACCAACCTGCCTCTTTTGTGGGGCGTTTCAGTGGCTCCACCCCTCTTGCGGTACTGTCCGCCCCTTTTGTTCCCTCCCCCACCACTGGAAAGGTATTTTTTTTAAAGGTGGCAACCCTAATCATAAGAGAGCTGTCCTCTTTCTTTCTCCTCACAACTTCCTTGACTACCTTATGGTCAGAATGGTCTGAAGCTAACCAGCAGGTGGCGCTGTTGTAACACAACTCATTCATATAAATATTTGTCAGCAGCCTCTGTGGAATATTAAAGGGAAACTCCAGCTTCCAAACCAAAATTTGATAAAGAGGACCACATAACACAGAAACCCCATCACAGTTACCCGTTTCTTCAAAAAGTATGAATAAATGCCATTTTCTATACTGAAATCCAGCTGTTTAACAGTCTCTTTCTGTATCATTTGAAACCCAGGGAAGGAGGGACTAAAACACTGATGTTACAAATTATAACAACTTCTCCACAGCTTACAGACAGCATGCAGGAACTACATAACCCACAATGCATTGCCCTGAGATGTTCCTATCAAAAAAAAAATTTCAGGGCCCCCTCTGCACAAACTAGTGGGAGAATTTAATGTATAATATCCCCAGAACCCATAGAAGGTAGTGCATACAGTAGCAATTCCATGTATAAATACCCCAGTACTATAAAAGGATGGTAAAGTGTCAATTTCACATATAAATACCCCAGAACTATAAAAGGATGGCACAGTCGCAATTTCACATAGAAATACCCCAGAACTATAGAAGGATGGTAAAGTGTCAATTTCCATATAAATACACCCCGAACTATTGATGGGCAAATAAATTCGCAAAAATTTGCCTGCCGAAAATTTGCTGGCATAAAAAAAAAGTTGTGCACCGAAAATGACGTGACGCGCATTGAAAACGACGCAACGCGCGTCAAAAACATGCCACGACTCATTTCGCAAATTTTTCAGCGAAACGGGATAGATTCACCCATCACTACCCAGAACTATAAAAGGATGGCACAGTCACAGTCTCACATATAAATACACCCAGAACTA
>CM044436.1:26996847-27007451 GCA_024363595.1 Xenopus borealis | reverse complement strand
GACTCGTTTCGCGAATCGGCGAAAAATTCACGAATTTCTCTGGAAATTCGTGAATTTTTCTGCGAAACGCGCCCGTTTCGCCCATCACTACTGCTGAGAAATGTATCAACTAAATGTTGCAAAATTGTAACCGTTTAGAGTCTGCACCGGAATTACTGAGCTGCCAGACTCAAACACCAGAGACACCAACATTCAACTTTAAACTTAGATTTCGGAAAAACAGTAAAAGATAAATAATGGAAAGTAAATGAAAAAAGTCTTTATTTCTGGGGAAGAATTTGAAAACAACTGAACAGAAAAAGTGTTTGGAAGGTGAAAAACCCTTTTAATTGAAAAAAGTCTTTATGTCTGGTGAACAATCTGAAATCAACAGAATGGAAAAAGTGTTGGAATGTGAACAATTTAATATCTTGGAATCATAAACTTTACATATAACTTGTTTTAAGGGTTTACTTTATTTTAGGGGAATGTAATTAAAGTCGCAAAGAGAAAAACATTGCGCACCAATAAGAGTAAAAAGCCACATCTCGCAATGTAATATTGTTTCTTAAACTGTATTGCGAATCGTTATTGCGCATTGTGGATTGTAATTGTGCACTCTTGCGACTTTTTCAGTAAGAAGTTTTATTACATTGACAGCGCATTAGCGCAAAGTATAAAATTTGCAAACAGCCTTCCGCTGGTGGA
Source organism: Xenopus borealis (assembly GCA_024363595.1). Classification (NCBI taxonomy): domain Eukaryota; kingdom Metazoa; phylum Chordata; class Amphibia; order Anura; family Pipidae; genus Xenopus; species Xenopus borealis. The sequence goes on along the minus strand of CM044436.1, from coordinate 27,006,764 downwards.
AGTGGTCGCTAAACAGTTTCCGGGTTCGCAAAAGGTATATTGCATTTGAGCAAAGCAAAATTTAGCATTGCGAATAGTTTTCGTGTTACCGACATATTACATTCCCCTAAAAATGTACTAAATCATATTGGTATGCTACAGCTCTATGGTGGAAATAAAAGAATGTATGGATGTCTACAGTGGGGCCATCGGGTTTCCTGGAAGGCCTATTTACCCTGCCTTTGGCAATACTGAAAATTGCCTCTGCTAAAACACACATAGGGGGGAATGTAATTAAAGACGCAAAGAGAAAAACATTGCGCACCAATAAGAGTAAAAATCCACATCTTGCAATGTAATTAAATGGTTTTTGCATTGCGAATCATTATTGCGCATTGCTTGCTTAAGAAGTACTTGAAAGAGTGTAAATATTTTGGAGCAAACATTGCGACTTTTTCAGTAAAAAGTTTTATTACATTGACAGCTCATTAGCGCAAAGTATAAGATTTGCAAACGGCCTTCTGCTGGTGGAAGTGGTCGCTAAACAGTTTCTGGGTTCGCAAAAGTTATATTGCATTTGTGCATTCTAGCAAAGGCTTAAATTTTCGCATTGCAAATAGTTTTTGCGTTATGGACGTATATTACATTCCCCTAGTAGTGTCTTAGCAAAGGCAATTGTCACCATTATCTATTTTTGTAGCTGTGACAAGTAGCTGCTACTAGTAGCCCCATGTGTCTTCACCCTAAGCATACACCCCTTCCACTGAGTTATTAATGTGGGGTTATATTGTACAAGATTACATGGTAGGGTTGCAACCTTTTCAATTCAGTGAATCCTGGCAGGGGTCGGGGCAGATGATTTTAGGGGTGGGCTGGTGACATCAGGGGAGGGGCTGATGACAGTGGTGCAGGACTGATGACGTGGGGATCAGCGATTGGCTGATCGGCATGTCATTAACTTCAGAGTCCTGTCCGGGCTGTCCTGGTGAAAAACCCTATTACAGGGCGAATGGAATGGGTTGGAATGTCCCCATCCAGTGTTTGAAAAATAGAGCCTTGCATCTGTAGGTTTGTATATGGGAGCACCCCAAGAAATAATTCCAAGTCTTTTCCGATCATAACCGTGCTGTCTGGGTGAAAACCCTATTACAGGGCAAACAGAATGAACTGGAGTGTGACCGTCCAGTATTAAATAAGTAGAGCCTTGCATCTATAGGTTTGTATATGGGAGCAGATAATACCAGTGACTGCTTTTACAGATGCGGCAGTTCTTAGAGGAGTGTGTAAGTGGGGCACATTTATCATAAGTGGGGGGGGGGGGGCAAAAAAAACAACACACGGAGTATCATATTTTTTAACCTACTAGGTACCTGCCACCAGGAGTTGCCAGTTACAGTTGCGAGGAATAACCTCTTACAGTTGCCAGATGCAAATCTTTGAGCTCGGATAGATGTATAGAAGTTGCACCTATCTCTGTGTATAGCACTGTTTGTACATGATGTGCACCTCTATTCAGGATTCCCAACAGCCTGTTCAGTGCCTGTTGTGGGAATAGAGCATTCATGACAGTGAGTGTAAGCCTCGCTGATAATATATTTTTTTCCAGTAACTGGCCTTTTTTCATTTATTAGGACTGATTGCCAGAATGAAATTCCACTAGTCAGTAAAGCTGCTCCAAATAAAGTCTTGACAGCTGTGAAGATTTCTGCCGATTCCCAATGAGATACGAACTCACCACAAAGTAAATAATCAAACACAACATTCTTTTCCTGTCCTGATGCATTTAACCCAATAGGTGCCAGTGGCCAGTAACAGATCATGTTGTACTGTGGCTACATTTGTTTGCTGAATAGTTGCACTCAAGCCTTGTGATCTATGCATCTAGTTTGTATTTATTCTTTAACCTCTTAATATATAGCTCCAGTATGTATGTGTAGTTCTTTACAGTGACTCTGCTGTATTCACCAGTACCTAACCCCATGCTAGGCCATGCTATATTGTGCTAATTTCCTTTATTCATTTACGGGGAAGGCAGAGCTGCTCTGTTTTGACATTTGAAGAATGAAAGGTATTCATGTAATGACATACTCGCTCCACTCCACATTTATGATCCACTCATTACAACCCTGCCACTGTACTCAAATTCAATATTAGTTAATACAGAATCTATTACAAAAGAACAGCGCTCCATGCAAAAATAATTCCCTGTGGGTCAATGCCTTTCTAGAAATAAATCTCTAATGATGGCTACGTCCAGCTATAGCAGACAGGTTATGTCTGAGAGAATCACACATGCAAAAAAAAAAACTCGTTTTGCAAATTTTTTTGCCAATTTCCAGAGAAATTCGCTAATTTTTCGGCGAATCGAAACGGGATAGATTCACCCATCACTAGTTTCTGTATGTGAATGAACAGGCAATTAATTGCATATATGTAAAACATACACAACCAAACTGCATTTTATTTTTTCTGAAAATTTTACACCATTTTTAAGGTTTCAAGAACCCAATCTACCCTTAAATTTCCCTCTAATTTAATCATGTTTAGTCTAATCCTTTGAGAATAGTAAAACTGATCTTTCTGCATGTAGTGCCTCACTTCCACTTGAACTCTAATCCCAGGAAAAGAGGCCATTTCCTCCTAGAGAGGCACATAAGACATACTTAACATTGTGTTTATAAAAATAATTTCTTATCATAGAGGACAACTGATAGATACGCACTGTGGAAATTACAGAACAGTCACTGTACAAAGTTAAAAGTATATATCTGCATTTCTATCTACCCTGTGAGTTTCGTACCCATCCAGGGCACTTAGTCATGGGTTCTCATGACAACCCATGACTAAGTGCCCTGGATGGGTACAAAACGGGTAGGGTAGATAGAGACGCAGATATATACTTTGTTTAAATAAAATATTTTTAAACTGAACTATTTTTGGTCCTGTGGATCCGTTTGAGTCCTGGTCAGCCCTGTCTTTTCTATATACTCTCTGCTGTACCACTCCTTAAAGCTGGGGGTCTGGGGCTGCTGCACCCGGACCACTTTCACTACCTGGTGAGTTGTTTACACTTTATTCTGGAAATACAGAACAGACTACATTAGACAGCACTGTAGCCAAGAGAGGCATATAGGTTAGTCACATAGGCAAGCATTGGCCATAATAGATCCCTGTACATATTGCATCCCCTATAGCAGTCAGTAAGGACAGGATTTTCTTGAACCTATCTGTGTGTAAGGTACAAAGTGAGGCCACACCCAGACTTTAAATGTATGTATGTATGTATATTTTTATTTGTATAGCGCTCCTTGAGGGCAAAGCACTGTACAGCAACAATAAATTAGTAACAAACAAGGGATCACTGCATTGATAAGTAACAATAAGTGCATTATTATAAATACAGTTTGCATAAATATAAAATATAATTACACAGTGTTGAGGAGACAAGATGATGGAGGACCCTACCCCTTGGGGCTTACAGTCTAAATGGGAGGGTAACTTACGGACACAATTTGGAGGGGTAATAAAGTGCTTTTTACAGTGGGTGAAACTGTCGTACAAGTGCCAGTTCAGGTGTTATCCAGGTGCTCCCAGAGGTAGTCTCTGAGTTTTGTTTTAAAAACATTGAGGGAGGATTCTCTCCGGAGAGATGCAGGAATGGCATTCCAAATATAAGGAGCTGCAAGAGAGAAGGGTTTGACATGGGAAATAGCAGTAGAAGTGGGGGGTACAACCAAACGGTTAGTCTGAGAGGAGCGGAGGTTTCGGCCAGGAACATATAGAGAAACAAGAGATGAGATGTAGTTAGGTGTAAAGGAATGAAGGGCTTTGAAGGTTACGAGGAGAAGTTTATAAGTTATTCTTATTGTTTTATAGGAAGCCATGATAATGACTTCAACAGGGGAGGAGCCTGTACTCTTTTGGATGAGAGGAGGATAATTCTGGCAGCAGAATTTAATACAGACTGTAGAGGGGAGAGATGGGAGTTAGGCAGGCCCGATAGTAGAAGGTTACAGTAATCTAGGCGGGATAGGATGAGAGCATGCATGAGTGTCTTGGCTGTAGCAGGAGAAAGGAAGGGACGTTTTTTTGCAATATTACGTAAGAAAAAGTGACAGGTTTTGACAGTGGCATATGATCATAGAAGGAGAGAGAGGAGTCAAATATCACCCCTAGACAGCGTGCTGAGTTGACCGGATCAATGAGCATGCCATCAATAGAGATAGTAAAACGGGGAGTAGGGCCAGGCTTAGGTGGAAAGATGATTAGTTCAGTTTTTGTTAGGTTGAGTTTGAGGTGGTGCTGGTTCATCCAGTTGGAGATTGCTAGGAGGCAGTTAGAGATTTGAGCCTCTGTTTCAGCTGTTAATGAATGGGTGGATAAATATATTTGGGTTTAGGGACATACTTTTGTGCTTCTAAGAGCTTTTGCACTTGCATCTGGGGTCTCAGTAAATAACCCCCTAAAACTACAACTCAAGCCAGAAATGTACAGTACACCTTCGAGAAAGAAACCAACAGCAAATACACATTCACCTATTATTATCTCCATTGGACAAATATGAAGGGAACAATGAAGATGTAGTAGCCCTTTAATATCCCAGCATAAGTCTAAATTGTGTTGATGCCCATACCTCCCCTATAGATCAGTTATTTAAAATGCTGACCTGACCACATCTAAGGCTGTTTTGAAGATAATACGAAACAGTGGATTGGTTGTTTGGGAACATATTACATATAGTACATACTGTATTGTATAAGGAACAAGAAGAATATCGTTAGAACCCTGATGTGATCAAGGTGTTTCTTGTGCCCAATTCCCTCACTAGAGCACTGACCACAAAGGATCTGCTGGGATTTTGTTCAGATGATCTGTCATTGTGTTTACTTTAAATTTAGTAAATTTGGGATCTGAGGGTCATGTCAAGGCTTTGGACAAATATCTATATGCTACTTAATTCAAAACATTAAATCTCTAGCTGACAGCTGGGCTGTTTTTATATGCAATCCATGGTGATAGTTATAATTACAGATAAACTATTGTATATGCTGCTTTTTTGTTTTAGCCTTCAGTGTTTACACACAGCCTCATTTCTCCCATCGGCGCTCTGTTGTGGGCTCTAAGTAATGTATCTGTGGGACAACGGAATATATACTGTTGCTAACAAATTCTATAGAGAAGTAAGCCAAACGAGTGGATCTCTCCCCGATCTGCCCACCTTGAGGTGGGCGACATCAGGTTGATCCGATCGTGGGCTCTAGGGCTCACCGATTGGATCATAATGATGGGTAAACAGGTGGTCGGATTGTGGGGACCACATCAACAAACAGAATTTTAGTCCCATCCAATCGACATCTGGCATACTTTCAGTCAGATATCGATTGGGGAAACCCGTCTGAGGGCCAATTAGCTGCCAACTCGGGTCTCTTGGCAGCTTTTATTGTCCCGTGTATCATGGCCACTGCATGTATGGACTCCCATGCCACTGGTGTGCATATAAATAGATAGCACTTTAGGTAAAATTGTGATGTTACCAAATGGAAGGGAGATAAAGGTGGTCAGCTTCACTGGAAGACTGAAAGCCAGAAAGTCTTGCTCACTGCTTTTGTACAACACACTGTGTTCAATTCACTAAATGAAGAGCTACAGTTGATACTGTACATGTCTGACACTGCTGGTCTCAATTAAAGTAAAACTATGCGCCTCACCAGACACAATATGAAATATGTACACAACATTTGCACACTGTAGGGGAGTTAACATTCTTTGTTGTCTGTCACTTAACTTAACAGGGAGCAGATACTGAGCATGAATAAAACCGTGCACTTAACAGCTGATCAATGGTAGCTGTAGAGTATAGTTTTCCCTTCAGGGTCGCCATTAGAAATCACAGGGCACCATACAACGTAATTTTCTTGGCCTCCTGGGTTCCTCCCACCCAAGACCCCACCCAGCCCAGAACCCCACAGGCGGCCAGAGCCCCCTGTACAAGTAAAAAAAATATTGGTGGACAGGGTACAATAAACATTCAAAAAAACACTGATGACAGGCCCTCCTATACTTTAAAACAAAATTGATGCTAGGCCCCCTACAAGCCAGTGCCCACTGCATGTTAAAAAAGCAGAGGATACCTACTGGGTTAATTTGTGGCCAGTGAATTTAAATAAGGAACTTTGGTGTTCAGTCAGTGAAACGTATCCTTTAAAGTTCCTCCTTCTTCTTTCTTCTCAGGTGACGGCTACTTAGTTCTTCATTCTTCTCCGGCAATGACTACTTTGTTCTTCTCCGGCGACAGCTACTTATTTGTTCTCAGGCGATGGCTACTTCATTCTTTTCTGGTGACGGCTACTTCGTTCTTCTCTGGTGACGACTTCTTCATTCTTCTCTGGCAACAGCTTCTTCATTCTTCCGGGCGACAGCTTCTACGTTCCTCTCTGGAGCTGCTTGTTCTGCAGGATGGTCAGGCACCCCCTGAGAGCCAGAAATTTGCCTAACCAGGAAGAACCAAAAATTGCCTGGGCCCAGGATGACAGTCACCCCTGTGCCACCCTGATGGTGCCCTTGCACCCGTAGTTGAGTTGGACTAGACTGGCAGGACATCAGGAGAAAACCTGGTTGGCCCCTGCTCTCTGAACCAGGCCAACACCCATGCCCAAATCTAGGGGTAGGAAGGAGAAGCTTGTGCCGAGGGTTAAAAGCTTGGGGCATGTACCATCTCTGTCAGTTTGTCTCCTTAATCAATTGTACTAAGCGAGGCTTTGATCCCTGAAATATATTTATACAGATTCAATTGAGCTATTATAATGAGTAAATCAGGCCCTTAACCTCCTCTTATGTAAAACCACTGTACTGTAAATTGTAATTGTCATGATACAGGCCTGTAATAGCTAATAAAACAGGCCAAGGTCTAATGAAGTCTTAGCTAAATCAGACACATAGCAGGCCTCTCTTCACTAAGGTCTGGAGTTAGCCATGTGTAACAGGATCACAACCTCTTATGCCCTTCTCCAAGCCCTGGCTGATAAAGAGCCATAAAATAACAGCCCAAGGGGGGAGAACTTAAGTTCACACAAAGGCTTCTCACAGGTGAAGGGAAGGTCACAAATAATACAACCAAAAACATATTCATCCTCACAGAACCCAGACCTGTTGTACCAACAGTGTTAAAAACTGGTGATGGGTTCAAAGTAATATTAGCTTTCAGATGAGACCAAACATGACTAGGTTTAATACTCTGTGTATCAGATGTGAATATCGGGGCAGGGGCAGGTCACACAGTATTGATGTTTAGTATCTATGGAATCCAGGAGAGAATTCATAACCAATGAATATAATATCATATCTCTCCTATGTTCCTATAGGGAGTTATGATCATTGTATTCTTGGTCCAGTTGCTTCTCACAGGAGTCATAAAAACTCAGTCTGTGTCCTGCTAGGCCACGCCCCCTTACATTCCTGAGGGAGGGGGAGGTGCAGTTACCTGATGCCCTGAAATCACTGATAAATAGTCAGCTCTTCTGACTAAGAGTTGGAGTTACTTTGGAGGACCAATTGCGATTGGAAGTTTCCCCGTTTGTTTCCCCTTGCCTCCAGGACCAGGAATTCTATATCTTCAAGCTAAGTATAGGTTTTCCATGTTATCCCTTTTTATTTCATAACTGTTTGTATTATTGACTGTATGTCTCTTTTTGTAATATCATTTTGTTAACTGCACTGTTATACCTTTGATAATATTAAAAAACTTAATAAGTTGTCTTTGGTGCTCTAAAATAACCTAGCCTGAAAGAGAATAATTGTGAGCCTTAACCCTCTGCATGCTGAATGGGAATGCTAGTCTGTATGTATGCTAGTTAACCATTTGAGTGCTGGTAGGAAGTGTGTGTTTGAATTAACCCCTTCACTACTAGAAGACCTGGTTTCTCTCAACACCAGTGTGAAGTTGAGAGTGGTGGCAGCAAGTTGTGTGTGTTTGTGGGTGTTGGTTGGTGTTTGGGGTGCTGTTATGCTAGTCTAACCTGTGTGCAAGGTGGGTGAGAGACTGAGTGAGTGACCCCTGACAGCCGCACCTGAAGTCACGTGCGGTTGGGAGTACCGTCTCCGTGACAGTAATCTTTGAACATTATTTGGTCTAAAGCTGTCCCACACTATGAGCCAAATATCCAATATATCAGATTTCACTGATGATGTCCTATAAAGAAATCTAGGAAGTCTTTGGATAGTCTAGGCGACCATAGACCATGGAGCGCTGCATTTGTCCAACCCTCTTGTTGGTGAGAGCTTGTTGGAGAGCACTGATATAGCTAACAAAGTAACATACATGTTTTGCATTTGTGAATTAGTAGCAGGCGACTATACAGTACAATTAACTACTCCATGTATGGTAATATACTGTACATTCCAGTCTTATAATAATACACTTGTCTATTTTGTTTCTAAAGATGCAAATCTGTAAATTCTAACATACCACTTTTTGCCAGCAATTTGATGCTGCTGCACGGTGTAACCAAAGAATGCATCCTTAGAGCCGGAGATGATCCTTGGGTTTTTCGTATCCACGTTGAATGCTTCAGTAATTCCTGGAGAATAAGAAGAGTGATTTTAAAAAAATGTATGTGATAACACAAAAAAAAAAAACTCACCAATCTATTAACTGAGTAAGGTCATTTAGGGATGAGGACTTGCAAACAATCACAATTACTACAATGCACCATCACAGGTTGAAATGTTAATATTGTACCAGCTATGGGCTGTGGACCTATAACTGAAACTAGTTGATGTTGCTCAGTCCACAAGGGAGAAGTTAATATTCAGTTCAGTAAGTACAGTAACCAGTACAGCATACCTCTCAATATGTTTGAAATAGAACGAGGGCAAAGAGATTTGGCGCATGTAGCAACCCCTAATTACCATGTTCACTTTACAAAATCTGGCAGGTTATGAAAGTTTGAACATATTTCTGTGTTTTTGGTGTCATTACAGTTTTGCTAATGAAGGTGAATTGCCCTATTAAGCTGCAAGTTAGTTTCCCCAAGAGACATGCTTATCTTAAATTGTTACAATTACTTATCTTCAATTGTAACAAAACTATCCAAGTACACCTGGTGGCTGTTCTGGGTTCTCTACCAAAAGCCAATTAAGTTAGAAACGTTTATCTTTTTCTGGCTGTTCAGTGCAGGAAATAAAAGAGAAAGTCAGGACATTTCACCAACAATTCAGGACTGCGGGTTGAGATGTCAAAATTGGGACTATTCTGCTCAAAAAGGGACAGTATGAATACAGTAACAGTCAAACATTGTTATCTCATTAGCTAACTTTTCCTACTCTCCTCTGACTATCAAATGGAAAATGATCATGACATTGTTTTTATTTATGGTAATGAGCCTTTCAGAACTGCATGGGCTGACAGTTTCATAGAGTAAAGGAGTGGTGTGCATGTCTCCGCACATGATGCCTTGTGGGATAATTAAAACTCTTGTTTTTGGTATCTAGGTAGTGCTGTGTGTATGGCATGAGACAAGTGGATACCCTGATTTCAGAAGGCTTCACTTACAGTAAACTGGTAATGCTTTGTGTTGAATAGGGTATGAGTACAATGGGCTGATTTGCCGAATATTCCTGGTTTGTTTGTGTGTCTATAACTTTTATTGCGTTTAAATTATATATATATATATATATTATTATTATTATTATTAACATGTATTTCTATAGCGCCAACTTGTTGCGTAGCGCTGTAAAGTGATTATACAACCAAATCACATGAATTACATACATAGAACATAAGGAGTTACATACATCACAATAAATATGGAGTTACTGTACATACATCACAATAAATACTGTTACAGGAGGTGAGGAAGGCCCTGCACAGAAAAAGCTACTGGGAAGGGAATGATACACAAGGTGTGGGAGTGGGCAAGATCAGAGTAAAGTGGGTGAGA
>CM044436.1:26957831-26986479 GCA_024363595.1 Xenopus borealis | reverse complement strand
TTAGATCCAATATATATTATAGGGGGGCTCCTTTTGCCTAGAAGATGTATTAGAGCTCACGCTATATAAATCACCAGACACCATGTCTCTCTACATGCAGGATTTGTGCAAAAGGCAGTTATTTTGTTAGATGTTGTTTGTACTGGAATCAGTTATTTTAGTGAGCTCTAATACATCTGCTAGGAAACGAAGCCCCCTATAAGATCTAATGGTCACTGAATATCTGACACCCAACTGCTGCATGAAGACAGAATGAAGAGAAACAGATGCTGAGAGAGGGATAGTGAAGATAAACTTGATTATTTCAGAAACAATGCAGAATATTTAATTGATCATATTTAGAAAGTTTCTTATTTCAGTAAACTGAAGCTTATATTACATTTTCATTTTCACGATAGTTTCCCTTTTTAAAATTTATTTTTCATGCTATTAAGCTTTATGTTAGTTATATAAACATCATGTTTTAAAAGGAAACATCACCCACAAACTTATTCATGCATAATAAAACAAAATGTAATTCTAAGCAGCTTTCTAAGGTGCATTCAGACAGAAAAGCAGTATTTGTGTGGTTGCTTAGATTTAACAGTGGTTCTCAACCTTCCTAATGCTGTGACCCTTTAATACAGTTCCTCATGTTGTGGTGACCCCCAACCATAAAATATTAAAATATTTTCATTGCCAGCTCAGAGCGGATTGTTAGGAAAGTACAGGAGACAGCGTGGCTGCATAAAGGTTTGTTTTTCATGCCTAGGCAGGGAGAGCTGTATGGCAGTCCCTACTAAGGGGATATAGAAAGTTGTAGTGCAACTGGCTTCTCTACAGAGGTTACTGAACTACAACTCCCAGCACCAACACCCGGAGAGCTACAACCTTGGCAGGTAGCTAGTGGGGAGAGAGATGAACCCCTTATATGACCCCTGTGAAAGGGTCATTCAACCCCCTGGTTGAGAACCTCTGGCTTAGAATCTCTGGGGTGGTGTTTCTGACTCATGAAACAATGTAGCAAAAGCCAGCTGGTTAACAGACCTGGAGGCGAACAAACCAATGCTATAGTGTTTAAATTGTTTCAGGGGGTGTGTGCAGATTAATAGATAAATAAATGCTGCTTGCAATTACAATAGCATTAACAAATACTCTTTGGAAGCAATTAAAATGCTTGATTAATGTCTACTGGAAAGTTGCTTAGAATTATACTCACTTTCTTTATGCAAAAAATTGTTTGCTCCCCCTAGCTTTGTGTGGCCTTTTTGTATCTGATTAACTAATTCATCACGTTAGTGGTTATATGACTGCAGAGTATACAGACAGTCACCTAAAACGTATGACAAATATGTTGTTTATAGGAAGATTTATTTACATTTTTGCCCCCAGGGCTATTCTGCTTTTCTAAAGAGTAGATGTTTTCAAAATCACATCCCGGCTCTTTGTCTAGTTTATAGCATCTCTTTAAAAGTGTGTACATGTGCTGGAGATGCCAAGACAGTAGCATGGGATTGTGATCTGCTCTGAATACAGGGATGATGGTTGCTATGGATAAGGCATTATACAAACACTAAGAGGGATACTTCTTTAGGCAGAATTCTGTCCTGAGAAAACCTCCATTGCAGAACCCACAGGAATGTTGTAAAAAGGATCTAAACTAGAGCTGGCGTGGAATTAACTCCTGCAGGGATCTTTGCTTTTGACTATAAATCTAAATTGAATCAAAATTTCCCTGCTTCAGGATGAGGAGAATTTGCCAAACAAACACAAAAGTGAAACCTAATGAGGGAAACCACGAGTGATAATGAACCAGAGAACAGGCTTATCACAGAGAATAGAAATATAGATGTATTTTCTCATTCTCTTCTAGGCTGAAATACTGTTGTAAAAGTTATTATTGCCATTCCTTACTAAGGACAGGCAGGAGATTATCAGAAGAGCTGTCAGTAGTGTCAATGTGAACGCCCAACAAACCAAACAAACAGAGATCCGTAAAGGGGAAGTAGACCCCCAAAAATGATTGACCTAATGCAAAGAATAATTTTAACTCAACTTTCTGATTTCCACCCATGAAAAGTATCTACCTGTCAGCCCTGTCTCTTGAAAATAAGTCAGTTTTGTCCACTTCTTGATTTAAAAATTGATTTTTTTTTTTAGAATTGGTTGTTGGGCAGCACTCACCCCAGCAACTAAGTAGTATTTTGAAAACAAACTAGAATCATAATAGAAAGACAATGTAAAAAACAGAATATGATCTCAGAATATTAATATGAACATCACTCTATGTAAAAAAAAACACAACATGATCTCAGAATATTAATATGAACATCACACTAAAAGTTAATTCTAGGGTGAACCAGACGTGCTTCTAATCTATCCACATTTGTCAGTCTAATTGGTGCTTATTGTGGCTTCCCAGCGCTGCAGTATAGCTGGATAATTACAAAGCTGGGAGCGAGAATGCCTCTAGTGGGGAATCCAGACATGAATCCAACAAGAAACAAGTGTCTCCATCATTCATAAACACAGTGGGACGGACACCTCCTCCCGAAATGCCTTAAGATTATGTAATTTTCTAAGTTAAGAGCAGTTAGTGATCAGGTGCCATCACTGATGTGCCAAAGCCTACTAATATGCACAAAGGGCTGGACATGGCCAGAATTAAGGTAGGTAAGACAGAGAATATTCGCTTGGGAAAACATACAATAGGAAACACAGGGGACATTATATCACAATGGTGTTATACTTTCCCACTACATAAGGCAAGTCCACCTATAGCAACTCTATACAACCAACAGTCTCTTCAACAACAGCCAGGGATAAGAAACTTAAAGTGATTCTAACACTAAAAAATGAATTCTAACATATGAATGTACATTACATGTTACCTATAGGTCATGTTGATCATTTTTTGCTAGGAGGTTTGTTTTTGTTTATAATTGTTAGCTGAATTTCCTAAGCCTGACTCTCTGACTCTCTGACTCTCTGACTTTGCCAACCTGACAGTCCCATCTCAGCCTGTTAGTTACAGTTTCTAATGATAACGGACTCCTGCTGCACAAATATGGCTGCCCCCTCATACAGGAACATGGGGGATCAGACAGGTAATGTAAAAGCATCATGCAAATACTTTATGGCAAAGTTAGAAGTAGCTTTCAAAGCCAGTTATTATAATAGATGTAAAAAAAAGAGTTTAATTTCAGGTGTCAGTATATATTTAAGACTATAAGACTTCCTCATAATATCTTATATCACTGCTTATAATACATTCACAACAGAACAGTTTCCATATTTATTGCAAATACAATGACAGGAAGCACAGTCTAAGGACTGATGCAATAACCCTACTCAGACTCTATTAACACTAACCCTAATTAATTCACAGGTACAATGTACCACTTTCCCTAAATCCTTCCTGCTCACATTGATCCACTCAGCTGTGCCTATAACCTACAGTAACCAAAATAATAATCTCTTGCTGTTTTGTGATTTCTATGAATGCATTCAAGAATTCCTGTTCCTTTTATCTCCATGGCTTTATATAAAAACCTTCCTAGTATATCAAAAGCACATGGAACTATTCCTTATATTCCATCAATAGCACTATAGAATATTCATATAACTCGCAGTACTGTTCTTCCAATCCCTTTAACTAGTTTGTGTAACCCCTCCCTATGATTCCTGTTGCCACATCTACCCTTTCCCCATAACGGCTCCTGCTGTCCCACACAACCTCTCCCTAAAACTTCCATTGGCCTGCCCCTGCCTCTGTCATCAGTGAATTTAAAGAGATGCACATTCTAGTTAATGCAGCAGGCTCCCCTCCCATAAGACGTTTCTTCCCACAGTTCCCTTTTCCTTCCATTCCCTTCTTTTTTGGTGCTGTCTTGTTCATTCCCAATGATTTCTTTACATTCACATCTCTCCCTATATCCTCCTTGAGAAGCCTCTCTCCTCGGCTTAAACCACATCTCTCCTGAAATATGTGTGGCTCCTGGAGTCCCTGGAGAGCTTTCAGACCTGCCCTCCTCTGCTTCCCTTCGGTCCCGAGCGCCCCAAATTCTGCTACACAATCTCCAGACGATGCCTAGCTCAGCACCCCTACCCTCTGCCCAAATCTATCCCCCTCTCCTGCCTTTCATCTTTCCAGCCCCCCCGCTCCTCACATTTCTGCTTTGCTTTGGGATTTTTGGCTGACAGAGATTTTCTTTCCAGTTGCTGCCAGATGTTGAGGTCTCTGGGAGAGTCCGGCTTCAGAGAGAAAGGGGGAATCTACCTCATTAAAGGGAAAATGAGATTTACAGACTGTCTGTGACTTGTAATAAACTGAGTAGCCTGCTAGAAACCCATTCAGGCAAAGTTAGGGGCACAGAATAACTTGGAACATTTCTGAGCTTCAATTTTCTTGGAAAATACTTGGCACTGATAGACATTTGCCTCAATAATATGCAACTTTCACACACAGCTACTTCTTTTGTCTATCATTGCACTTGTTCCAATAAAATATCAGTAGCTTGCACATGCAGCTGGCTCTTTTGCATTTGCCCCAAACCCATTCATCCCAAAATCCACATCTCCTCAAGATGAATACAATCCAAATACATAAACCGAGCTGTGCACTACAAGCTCCTTGAATAAAAGTCAGAAGTTCTAAACAGTGTGAGTTTATAAAATAATACACCTTTAACCCTTTACAAGTCAAAAAATGCAGATTTCTCATACAATAGCCCGTCTTACTCCGAGTATTTCTCAAAAGATGAAGCTAGTGTCTCACAGCTGCCATAAAAAAGTTGGAAACATACAAACATTTTTTCCTTCCCCCAAAGAATTTAAACTTTGAACTCATAGAGCTACAAGCTTAGGCTTTTAATATTAATCATTAACAGTTTGGCATTAACAGTTTGTGGTGGAAGTTGTAGTTTACCAATACCTGCAAAGCCACAAAGTTGCTGATTCCTGATCTGGATGGTACTGGATGGAATGAATAGTATGGGACAGAAAATATTTACAAATCAATCGGATTTTAAACAAAATTCAATGGCATTGTTGCAGTATCTGCCTCTTTGTGCAGGCACACTGTGACATTAAATGTGCATCCCTATGCCCACAGGGGGTTAAGAAGAGGATGAAGTGTATGTTGTATGTCACTGTGTGTATGAAAGGGAAGTATTTGTCTCACTCACCTGGCAGCAGGCACAGAGCCCAGGCAGCCATGAGTCTTCTGCACAGGTCCATTCCCTCAGCACCACTCAGTGTGCCAGACTGGTAGTCAGTGATGCTGCTACTGATGCTGCTACTTCTCCACTTCAGTCCCCGTTATTCCCTGACTCCAAGGCTGGAGAGTTTCATAGCAGACTGAGGAAGTGGGAGGTCCAGACTTTGGTAGGAGGTGTAAGTGGTACCACAGGGGAAAAGACATGAGCAGGAGGAGAATGGATGGAGTAAATATATTAATCATACAGTCATTAATAACAGATGGGGGCAACACTTTCATTTTAGGGCCACTTTAAGGCAATATAAATAACCTACCTGATATACACATACTGTATCTAGGCATGAAGCAGATTCTCACATTATTGAGACAGAAAAGTAATTGAAGCAATTTTGCAAATGGAATTCATTTTTCAATTTTTAGGATTCTAAAGGAAAGAAACACGCAAGTCCAAATGCACAATGTGTTTGAAATAAAGAGAGTGACTCCCCTTGAAAGTCTCAGACAGAGTCATGGAGAGCTGGATATCTTCTTGTATGGTACTAATTGTGTTGGTTTGGATTGACCGGATCCCAGCGTGAGCAGCGTCTGGATGGGAGGAACAAAATAACCGGGTGAGCTCCGATGCTATTACATCCTAATCAATGCAATGCACCAAAACATGCTATTTTTAGATCTTTTTATTGGTATGCATGCTGTGACTCAAAAATCATATCAAATACCAACCCTCAAAAAAAAAAAAAAAAAAAAAAAAAAAAAAAAAAAAAAGAACAGCTGTGTGTACATATATGCAGTCTACGAGCAGACACGTCCTGTGAGCAAAGCAAATAATTGTCTATGAGGAAATTTAACAAGGAAATCAGCGCACAGCTGCACAAAGAAAAAAATTATAAATATTCAAATCTCTCATATTTCACTGTAAAATCTAGTAACTCAGCCCTAAAAATGGGTTCATTTTTTTATATGTCCATATATGGGTAACATTATACTGTATATGGCATTATGACTACTGAATACATGCATTGCAGTGAACAGAAGTAATATAATTAAAACTGACAGGAGGAAAATGAATTCTCAAATCCCACCTGTGAGCAGCATGGCTAGTTGCCTGCATTATATATACCCAGGGGTATAAAATAAAATCATCTGCCATGTGTGCCACTAGGACCAACCTGCTTTGTAAGAGAAATCTCTGCCAGAAAAAAAGATATAAAAAGCATCAATATTAAATTCTGGAAACTTTTCATTTGGCATAGTAATGCAGGTGTCCAAGATCTCCAGCTGACTTTGCTCTCATTGTAAGAAACATTGCCACCAATCTATAATTGATGATTGATAACACAGAATAGTTTTTTTCCTCAAATTTAGAGATATACACCTTGGGATGACAAAATAAAGGGACACAATCACATATCACATTAAAATTAATTGAGGAACATTAGAATTGATTCCCACCAAGAGGTATAGTCAAGGATTAGGATATCCCATCATATATATATCTAGTGATAGGAGGGTACTTAATTTTTCTTTTAATGGCCAAGCTGTGATAACTTCAATTATTGCCCATGGCTTTGTGATGGAGAGATACACGAGCATGTGTGCTGGTCCAAGGTAGTTAAATCTATATTCTCCAAAGTTAAATCCTGTATCTATGCCAATGTTTAATTACCCTTAAACAGGTACTTCACATAAAAAATTGAAAAACAAAATTAATGGTCAGTGGCCCCAGCAGCCATATATCATTTCTAGGTGCAATCTGGGGGCAAAAACAGTTGCTAATGCTAAGTGAAGAACATATGAAAAGTTGCTTAGAATAGGTGCGTCTATAACATACTAAAAAGTAATAGAAAGGAGAATAAGCCAGAGAGAAATAGAAAAAAAAACCCTTCTACTTTTTACAAAAAGGTGCAATAATATTGCCAAGGATAAAGGGCAGTTAAACTAAAAGGTCTAGTAGTCACTGCCCTTAAAATTCATGCACAATGTGCTTATTTATGAAAAAGACTGAGGATTTTTCCTTGCATAATTTGCATAGTTTTGCTTTTATCAAGGTGGATGGCACCTTAAAGGGAAACGGTCATGGGAAAACATGTTTTTTTTTTTTTTAAATGCATCAGTTAATAGTGGTGCTCCAATAGACTTCTGCACTAAAATCCATTTCTCAAAAGAGTAAACAGATTTTTTTAATATTCTGTTTTGAAATCTGACATGGGGCTAGCCATTTTGTCAATTTCCCAGCTGCCCCAGTCATGTGACTTGTGCCAGCACTTCAGGAGGGAACTGCTTTCTGGCAGGCTGTTGTTTTGCCTTCTCAATGTAACTGAATAGTACGCAGTGGGACATGGGTTTTACTATTGAGTGCTGTTCTTAGATGTTCCAGGCAGCTGTTATCTTGTGTTAGGGAGCTGTTATCTGTTTACCTTCCCATTGTTCTTTTGTTAGGCTGCTGGGTGGGGGAAAGGGAGGGCGTGATTTCACTCCAACTTGCAGTACAGCAGTAAAGACTGATTGAAGTTTATCAGAGTACAAGTCACATGACTTGGGGCAGCTGGGAAATTGACAATATGGCTAGCCCCATGTCAGATTTCAAAATGAAATATAAAATAATCTGTTTGCTCTTTTGAGAAATGGATTTCAATGCAGAATTCTTCTGGAACAGCACTATTAACTGATACAAAAAAAATGTTTTTCCCCATGACATGATCCCTTTAAACTAGGCTCTGGCAATATACTATGGATGGAGGAAATGGCAAACCAATAAATCTGATTGTTCCATAAGACTGTCTGGGGCTTTAGACACTAGTAACATTATAGGCCTCACCAGGGCACTGACAGGGCCAGATTTACATAGCAGGCGCCCGTAGGACCGCTGTTGTTTGTTGCCCCTTCCCCTCCCTTTTATTTGTGCAAATTTTCATCATTGGGACGGAGCAATGGGAAATTTAAATTTCTGAACCAATGTGGGTGTTTTTGGGCAGCATGCCGCCCCCTAAGATCCTGCCGCCCTAGGCTCGGGCCTAGGTGGCCTCTCCACAAATACGGGCCTGAGCACGGACATCCCCATGTTACTATATAGGCAAAACTAAAGGTTCGGGAACTTTAGCCCGTTACATATTAATCACATCACATAATATAAGGGCAGGGAGAGGAGGGTGAACAAACACAAGAGGGGTACTCTACTGGCCGCCCATAACATTATTGGGAATATTGAATTTGTGAACTGTTGTAGGAAATCCACAGTTGCCTGTTGCCTCCTGGAGCTCAGAGCCATTACCTGCCAGCACGATCTTCCTCTTAATAATCTGAACATGATATTGTACCCCTATTCAATGACAAAGTTTATCTGGATTTACTGAACAATACTAACACCTTGTAAAAAGTGCCTTTCAAATTTAAAGCTTTTATTAAAAAAGATGAAAAATGACAAAAGTGGCATAAAGGTGACACTTTATTAGCTACAATTTAGTTCAGCTTGAAAAAGGAACTAAACTATTCTCAACGTTTGTTATGATTATCTTAGTCAATAAAGATACCACCTTTGTACCACTTTTGTTATTTTTTATTTTCAAAATGGTTGCCTTGTAACATTTTAATTGGCTAACACTGTGCAACACATTTACCTGCATTTACTATTCAGTTGCAATATGCAATATTTTGTCAATTGTATTTTGGAGATGCGGTCAATATGCACAATATTCAACCAAAGAAACTCTATCGCAACTAAAGGCAATGTTCTAGAGTCTGATTACTTTCTGGTTGACAATTTGAGTCTGCCAGGCAGTGCCTGGCCATCTCTTCATAATAGCTACTTCCATCACCTTTCTTAATTTAGTCACCTTGTCTCCAAAATTGTTGTGTATTTTACAGATTTCCACTCATTTTCATATACTTTTGTCATGCATTGTTATTACCATAACCATGCACTATTGCGTCCATAATATTGATATTTCATGCATGCTACTGATTCCTATAAACCTCTTAACCATTACCTGTTGCACCTGCACCCTCTGGTCACCTAATGTCATCACTCGAATGTACTCTTTTACCCCAGATAATTACCCCGGTCACCAAACTGACAGAGGATATGTTCCCTAGCAGGTTGTCACCCTGTCCTGCACTTGCAATATAGCAGCATCATCTCCACAATCAGTTCTGTGCATCCTCTGGATCCTAATTACCCTGACACCTCCACATCATTATTATGTTTAAATATATAAGGTGTCCATGCAAGAAACTCTGGTTCACAAACAGAATATACAGGGATGCTAGTATAAATACTCACAGCATAGTACAATATTAATTCAGATTAAGATTATGGTTTTTGAGTCAGAAAATATTTGATTTTACTTCTTAGACCAAAAGAAGACAGTTTCCCAGGAAATGATTCCCTTCCTTTGGAATCACTAAAAGGTGAGTAGAAATTATTTGGCCAAAAATCTGCACTTGATAAATGCTTTGGGGAATTTTACAATGCCAGTAACTTTCTTTCTGTGTCAAAATATCTAAGTATACTTAACATACGGTAATAGCTATAAATATCAGTAGTGGCTCTCAAAAGATACCCAATATATTCCAAGATATAATTCCAGCAGTTAAATAGTGGGTGTTTCTATATGAGGTTTAACATGTGTAGACAATAATATTATTTATATAGGAATTATTTGAGTAAATATTGAACCTATGTGTCTGTTTTTTTCCAGCCCAACTACTTTGGTTACTTATGTGCAACAACAATTATTGCAGTTATTTAGACTGACAAAGGAATATATTGAAGACTAACGGCAAACATTGTGCTATACATGAGTTGTTCCTTTATAGTCCTTTGAGAACATTCTTGGAAAATGTTTGATGTAGCTATGTAAAGGCTATAATTTGAGATCTAAAACATTTTGATATACCAAAATATCCAAACTCTGATTACAATACAGAAACCATACTGATACAATCCCTGCAACTCTTGCCTATATCCTATAAAAATTGAATTGCTGGAACAAATTTTAGTGATATGAACTTGCTCCAAATAAAACAGCATATTCAGTAGAAAAAAACCACCTGCCCTGGCTGCTTAATGTATCCTGTTCATGCCCCACAGGGGAGTAGAAGAGGTAGCTGGAGGCCACGGGGGATCAAAAGGAGCAGAAAATAACATTGGAGTACAATATGTCTGTACAGAACACAATGCAGGTGCAAAGTAAACTAGTGGTGCTTTAGTTTTAAATGCTAACTACCAATTATTGTTTATACAGCCAGTACAAAAGTGTCTGGTTTTAGGCTATAGAGCCAACCACACATTTTGCTTCTAAAACTTTACTAAATGTAAATCTAAGAGACCATGCACGATATATATATTGCCCATTACAACAAATAAGTAATTCATTTTCATCTGTCTACTATAAGATCTGATTGGATGCCACGGGCAACTGCACTGGTGCAATTTAACACCTTTCTACATCACCCCTCTGAAATGTTCACCAAAAGGTGGAACAAATTGGGTGTACTACAAAATAGAAGAGTTACAGAATAGCACTCAGGGCCGCCATTAGAAATCACGGGGCCCCGCACAACAAAATTGTCGGGGCCCCCATGGCTCCGCCCACCCAGGCATCTAAGCCCCGCCCCAATCCCCGCTGAATCCACATCAAAGTTAATAAGACCACACAGACATCAGTGCTAAAAAAGTAACCCCCCCCCCCCAGGGCTCCCTTATAAGTTAAAAAAAAAAAATTGGTGCAAGCCCCCCCCCCCATAAAAGCATTTTTAAAGCATTGGTGCCAGAGCCCCTCATACAAGTTTAAAAGCAACCATGCACTCATTTGAATAAGAGACTTAAATATAAATAGTAGAGGGCCTGAATAGAAACAAGAAGAACAAAAAGTAGCAATAACAATAAATGTGTAGCTTTACAGAGCATTTGTTTTTAAATGGAGTCAGTGAAGGCAAATAATTAAAAATATATAAAAAAATAAATAATGAAGTTGACCAGTTGAAAAGATGCTTATAAAAGTTAAATTAAAGGTGAACCACCCCTTCAAGAACCTCTGGCATCCTACTATACATTGGTTGCAGCATGAGATGTCTATTTCTGCAACACCACTCCTTTCCTGCGGACAACATCACGAGGGCCTAGCTGAGTGTAACAGTGTCTCAACTTTAAAAGTAGCCAAAGCATTGGTTAAGGCCAGGATAGGACTACGCTAATGTATTTAACTTGTGTTTTAAATAAGAAATTTGAAGAAAGAGATCATTACAGGGGCCAAAAATATGCCTCCCAATCACAGGCTTAAATCCAAAATGAATATGCTATGTAAGCTCTGAAGATTTGTAACAGGTAGAAGAAATATGATAAAGCAAGCATGTCACAATTGATCAAAGAAAAAAAATCAAGCACACTGTCATTTTTGCCCTTAAATAGACGTGTTCTAGTTCTGCTCTGCAAAATACTACACAGGTCTCAGAAACTTCAATGATGTCACTATTAACTCTCTGCTTCCTGAAGCATAAGCTCATGGGGCATCATATGTCTGCATTGAGTGCTACTGTTCCAGGGTTTAACGTAAATTAATGGGATCTCTCTGCTCCGGGCCAATGTGAGGTTTTGGAAAGAATCTGCACACGGATATTTTATCTGTTTATGGCATACCTTGCGCAATGTGAGGGACAGACAGGAATGTACAAGGGAAAGAAATGGAACAGGCAGCTCAGGACAGATGTGGATCACAGGAACCCATTGTAAATCAGTAAAAAATGGTGCCAAGAAAGGGACAGATGATAAAGTCGCTCTTTGCTGAACAATGCCACGGATATGACCTCAGCAGCGATTCATCTTCATAACCAAAATTTCCACACAGCCGTGGAATGTCCTGAGCGTCAGCCCACCAGTTACATAAACTCTTTAACCTTTTATACCCTGAATTCTTATTAATAGGCAAGAAGAAGGAAAGAAGATCAGACAGTGGGCAAAAGAAGTAGAAGAAAATATGGGCCTTGGGAATTAATGGTATAAGAGTGAAAGAAAACAATGAAATATGCTAAAAGGAATGTTTGGAAGTAAGATCTTCAGGACTAAGAATACTAGGAGTTGGTGCAGGTGCAAATAAAGGGAAAGCAGTAATAAAGGAAAATTAATTCAGTGTTGGACTGGGTCCAGGTGACACTAGACAAAAACCCGGTGGGCCCTGCTATTGTGGGCCTCACCTGCCACAATCCATCTTTTCATGAAAGCCGCTTCCTCCCTCCCCAGCTCCCAGCACAGCAGATACAGAAAGAAGGTAGCTGCTGTGTGCAGGTTGCAGCTTGGGGAGGGGGGCCAGAGAGTGCTTCACGTCTGGGGTGGGGGGCCCAGAGGCAGCAGTTCTGGTGGGCCCTGGGCCCTCCAGTCTGACGCTGAATGAAACCGTACTTTCCATGATTTTCCATTCCTGGCTGTGCTCCATGTCAGCTAAAAAAAAATCACAGCACCAATTATGGAAATAGATGGTAGTGATAAGCCCTGCATTTATACACCTGTGGAATAATGGAATAATAGAGCAATTACACAAAATGTATAACGGGATGTTGATCCACCACATGGAACTCCTGAAACAGTAACTGTCCCTTTGTAAAATGTATAATGAAGCAATAGAATTCTTAATGAATCAGATGCAAGTTGAGGGTAGGACTGGCCAGATATGGGATGACTTTGACGTAGTTGGCCAGTTTAAATATATTGCAATATATGGACAAACAATCCCAGTTTTGTTTAAAAGGTTTAGAAGCTTAAGGCACAAAATGGTTCAGACTCCTTAATATTTTGATAATAGAGTGCAGAGGACCTCTTGTATTTGTCTATATGTATAGTCAGAATAAACGGGCTGGCTTCAGTACCAATTGGTAATGCAGCACAGAAGGATGGTCAATAACAGGCACGGGTCAGTTCAGGCAGCGATACAGCAAGGGTCGGTGTGGACCGGGCACCCTAGGTTAGGCTAACTATGCTCAAACACCATGGTAGGTGGTGGGTAATGAAGGGTAGGGAGAAAGGGCAGGGGAGGGAGGTAATGGCTAGCGTCAGAGGAGAGGGAGGTAGGAAGGGGAGAGTGACAGAGGAGGGAGGCAAGAGGGGAACAAATCTGGACTCAGAATAGGCAAAAGACCCTTGAACAGGCACCTGCCCATTGCCCCCACATCGTTGTGCCCTGGGCAGGCAGCTCTTTTGCGTACCCCTAATTCCGGCCCTGCACCCAGGAACTACCAGAAAATAGAACTATGTTGAACAGTGAGGCAGAGCAGAGTAGGAGGTTTTATAGCCAGACTAATGCCTTATACAGATAACCTGTGGTCAGACTGGCAAAAGGTGACACAAGCCATACCTACTTGCAATTACAAGGATAGCAATGAGAGAATCAGGGCTTTAGCTGTCTGCCCACATAGAGCAGTGGCAATACAGAAACACCCTGGTTCAAGTCTTGGCATAATGTCACACAAAGTTTCTGAAACATATTTAAAATAAGAGGCTTTTTGGACACCTGCACATCAATACATTTGTACAAATTTAAGATAAGCAAAAATACAATTATATGTATTAAAGAGAAACAAGTTTCTTGGGAGAACTAAGACTAGCAACTTAAGGGTTGTGGAACACGGGGAGATTAGTCGCCAAGAGACAAATCTTTGCTACTGCGGGCAACTCATCTCCCCAAAATGCCTTTATGGCATACATATCGCTTCGGTTTTCTAAAGTCACCCGAAGTTTCCTTGAGAGGCAAATGACTCTGCCCAAATCATGTTATGTGCCTACACTGCTAATAAAAAAACACATTGCAGTTATAATTACAGCCTGGAGCTGTTTGATTCACCTCATTGTTCAATGTGATTAATATTCTTTAAGGTGTTACACAGACGCCTGAATCTACAACTGTACGTATATAAGCTATTAGTGCCTGAATCATAATCTCCAGTGTCGGACTGGCCCACCAGAATACCAGGAAAAGTCCCGGTGGGTGTCAGTGGGCCCCCATGCTGCTAATTTGGCCAAGTTCATGGCCATTCCCTATTTCTAGAGGCTAAATAGATGTCATAATAGATTATAGTATGTCAAGACAATACACTAGGAGAATAGAGGTTGAATGAGTAGAGGAAGAATGAGAAGAGGAGGAATAGTACTGAGAGTGGGCCCCTAGTATAAGGTTTTTGGGTGGGCCCCTGATGTCCCAGTCCGACACTGATAATCTCTACTTCTTAGGTTTCAGGTTTACTTTCTGTGGAAGAAGAGGCAATTGCCCAAACCATTAATGGGGTTATGTAATAAAAGGCACTAAGTTTGCCCAAGGGCAGTAACCTATAGCAACCAATCAGCAGGTAGTATTCACTAGTCACCTGTTTAAATGCAAGCATCTTATTGGTTGCCATGTGTTACTGCCCCTGGGCAAACTTAGTGCCTTATATTACATATAGGGGTAAGACTCTCCACCAAAGTATTAAGTAAACTCTTAAGCAGAAATGTAGTAACTGCAAGTGCAGTACCAATCCACTGCAACACAATATAAATCAAGAAGAATATTTCCTGATTTATACAGAGATGCAGCTGAACAGGCTGCATTAAATGTTGCACAGCATGACCATTGTGTGTTTTTCTTTTGTTATTGCTGTTTTTATGGCATTATGAATTCAGACAGTAGCCTCCTCCTGAGAACGGCCAAAACCTGACTTGTCTATCAGAATACCAGATCGTGCAGAACCACAGCACAACTCCAGAGACGTCTAGCATTGCTCCAAAGTCCAATGGCATGAACCTTTAAACTGCTCCAACCAACTTTTTGTATTGCTTTTGGTGATGTTAGGTTGTTGGGTGCCGCTGCTCACCCATAAAAATTCCTTGTTGCCTATGAATAATTATTCTGCTGTTGTTGCTTCCAGGGTCAATTTGGAAATTGCCAGTGGGTGTTCTGAGGTGCAAAGCACAGCCAAATCCCTGGTGATTTTTTTCTAATGAGCTCTAAGGGACACATATGGGCACTTGCACTCATGGTCTCAAATAAAATGTTTATTTTTAACAAACTGCTCATATATTGCTGTTTTTATCATGCTCTGGACTCAGTAAGCGATTCTCTGCTACAGCTGCAAAGCTTGTCATTCTTTCTACCAACATTCATCAATATATTTGTTGTGTTAATTTACTTTGTTAAAATGCTTATTTCTAACAAACTGTTCATATATTGCTGTTTTTATTTTGCTCTGGACTCTGTAAGAGAGATGTTCTGCTACAGCTGCAAAGCTTGTCATTCTTTCTACCTACATTCACCAATATATTTATTGTGTTAATTTACTTTAAGTTATTTAAAGAGATGAGTTTCAAACATTTCCTCTTCGTGCATATACTTCAACAATCCAAACACGCACGGGAGTCAGAAATCATTGTGTGGTCACAGTCTGGATCCACACTATGTTCATATGTTTGTATCAATGGTATATGAGTCACTTTACAGTGATGCGCAGAATATTCTTTTACTGTGTGGGATAAATTCCAGAATTGTCAGTAAGTAATGAAAGCTGTTAATACTGGGAAAATAAAGCTTGTATATTATTTCAGCGCTTTACAATATTTTTTTCCATGCAATGTGACAAATATGTGCTGTAACCAAGTATTTGTACACAGGATTCTGATATAATGATACTATACAATAAAATCAGTGGAGCTATGATTTTTTCATAATAAAATGCCCACTAAACTCTTGGTTATCAGTTAAGACACACGGGGCCTGTTAATAACTATTGTAAGTAGCAGGAATGAAAAAACTGCCACTAGTTATAGCAAAGAACAGAGTGTCCCATTCCATTTAGCCTCAAGGTGATTGCCTAGTATGACCCTCAGTTTGAAAACTGAGCTCATCTGAGCCTGAGCCTTGTAAATTTTTTCAAGGAAATGTTAACAGACAGACTTTTTTCTGAGCCAATGAATATTTTCCCCATTAAGATACCAGTAAGGAAATTAATACTAGCAGTTCTCAAAAGTGCACCTATTAATTCCTCTTGACATTTGTTCATTCTTTTCTCTTTGTTTTTCTAAATGGCATTCCAGCTCCCAGATACCTTTTGCTGAGCTACTCACTAATGCTGGAATGGAAAATATGCCTCCCACTTTCACCCTTTGCTGAATGCACTTCTAAAAATGCCGTAGGAATTAATGGATTGTGGGAAAGTTTTTCTAAGGTAAACTTCTCTTCCTTAATTAAAGACAAGGAAAAAAATTGAAACATTGGCAAAAGGATGGGCAACATAGCCCCTTGTGAAAAGCAGTATTTTTTCACTAGATAATCTTATATTTATTGTAGTTCTGTTTTCGACCCACTTGCTTTTGTTCAGGTTTGTGGCCGCCATATTGCATACACACATACAGTCAGATTCAGAATTACACGCAGCATGAGCAATTTTTCAGACTGCAGATGAGCACAGATGCAAAGTATAGCTTAAGCAGGATTTGACATAACTAAACTCTTTGGAAAAAGATGAATTATTGTAGCACTTCACCAAGAAAAGTGTATAACTGGGAGGATTGGAAGGTGTGTATGCATTCTTTTAATTGAGCTCTAACATGAGCTAAAAATTATGTAAAGTGTTTCCTTATCCCATAAGCACATCTCTTCTGTAAGGGTTGCCATGCTATATAGTAATCTATTTAGAATAGCCATGAGCAACGATATGTATCGGGCAGGTTTAAAAATCTTTTCAGGGTTTGGTTCTCTGGGCTGTAGTAGAACCCATAATTCAGTCATTTTTTCCTAGGGCCAAACAATCAGATCAACCAGATATGGCCTAGCACATTGGTGGCAATAGTGGGCAAATGATCCACTATTTGTCAGCCTCACCAAACAAGCAGGTCTTTGGGTGTTTGGCCACTTGATGTTTGGCCACATCAGTGTGATGTTACCACCACAGGATTAGTACTACATCAGCAGTCAAATGTAGTGCTATATACACAGGAGTCCTGCTTTACAGGAACTCACAGTGTGCCTTAAAGGTATTTGACACACTTTATGTGTGTCCTACCCAACTACAGTCAGTACAGTCTGGTGTCAGTCTCAGTCACCTGAGGAACTACCCCATTCTACATTTTCCTTGTTGGAGCACAGAACTGTTCTTACTAGTTCCTACTGCCTATCTCAACTCTTGAGTGTGCCATAACAGGAGCTACTTGCTATTAATCACAGAGTCCCTTTCCCAAAATCTCCCCCAACTGGCTTGGAGTTGTGGTAGGGGAAGGGCTCAATTAAGGTGAGAATGGGAGAAAATAGTAATTTTCTCTCCTAGATACACCTGCATATAGTCCAGCATATAGTTCAAGAAGTTAGACACAACAACTATGTCCTACCCTAGGGAACATTTCTCCTCATTAGGGCCTCCTACCCTATGCCTTCAAACGCATCCACTCTCTGGCTAAAGGTGGAGTTCAATGAGGCAGAGCCTTGGTATATACGATTTTATTGATTGGGGTTCTCCAAGAATGGTGTGGGAAAACATCCCTCTCACAAGGCATAGGTTACAGGTTAATAAGTAGGGAAAGGCACATTCCTTCACATCCTCTGCAGATAAATTAATGCTTACTTTTTTTCACAAACGATTAGGCTAAGTACTGACTAAATAATTTTCCAATGTTATGAAACTGGTCACCAAAATAGGTTCCTGTTTAAATAAAACATTGTCAGTAGTGGTTTGGGCATGTGCCTTGTCATTAAATCCCCAAACTGGTGACGGGGCACAAAAATATCACACAGAATAAACAGATTAGCAGAACATGGAAGAGACATTGGGAAAAACACGTCATTGTTGGTACTATTTACAGAGAGATGTTTCTAAGGGTTTTCTGTAGAGCTGCAATTAAAAGCTTCTCCTTCAATGCTTGTTGTAGGGTCTCTCTAATGTGTTCCAGAATGGTGGGGTTTATGTGAACTTCTGTCAGATTTATAAGCCATGAATGTGTCCACTAATCCAGTAGAGACCTCTACAGCTTGAAAACGATAACATATAATAAAGTGGTCCATGTCAGAGCTCACCAGACCTCCGTGTGCCTCCTCTGCTGCTGCCCCTGCGAGACGCTGGCTACTTCACACTGGTACAATTGTTGCACAACTGGAACTCCCGCTTCTTCAGCGCCAGTCAGAAGGAAATGGCTACACAATCTTCATAAAAATTCACAGCTTTATTGTGGCACACACATAGTGATCCTAATTAAACAGTGGGTATGCTGCACAATCATATTGACTAACGCGTTTCTTGCCAACCGCTCGGCACTTCCACAGAGTCTATATGCATCACGTGATTAAAGATTTAAATAGTGTTCAAGGTGCTCATTAGTGATTCCTAAAACTTGTGTTGTTTAATATAAACATTATTTAAATACAATACACCAGTATCATTCAAAGGATTCAACCTTTGTGCAATTATTAACTTAGAAACCAACCTCTCCTTTGAATGTTCGATATTGCAACAATGTTACACTCATAAATAATGTTACTTTATCATGAGTGATACATATAAGAAAAAAATTAAAAAACAAAACTTATATAGTATCCACTTAAAAACCCTCAAATCCTATTCTTATATAAACTTGTTTAACTTTAAAAACATTAGTTTAATTGTAATAGAATATAAAATCATTTCAAATGAACTATTTCAAATGAATTAATATGAGGAGTTCTCATACCTATGTATTATCCATGCCAAAATTATCGTTTCATACTAATTTACTAATTAAGTGACCTTAATATTAAGTAAAAAATAAGAGAAATAATTAATGTATAATTCAAATATAGTACATTTATTAAGGAAATATATATATAAACAAGAACGTGTTTTTAAAAATATTAATTTAAGTATTGTATGAATGTATCCGTGATGTATCCCTAAGACATGGATATTATAGTTATGATTATAGATGTATGGTAGAGATTATTTATGCTTCCTGCAGTAGTTAAATATTTAATAAAGAAACATGATAAAAATAGATATTACATGTAAGGATAAATATAAATTAGTATGAGACGATAATTTTGGCGTGGATAATACATAGGTATGAGAACTCCTCATATTAATTCATTTGAAATTATTTTATATTCTATTACAATTAAACGCAAGTTTATATAAGAATAGGATTTGAGGATTTTTAAGTGGATACTATGTAAGTTTTGTTTCTTTATTTTTTTCTTATATGTATCACTTATGATAAAGTAACATTATTTATGAGTGAAACATTGTTGAAATATCGAACATTCAAAGGAGAGGTTGGTTTCTATGTTAATAATTGCACAAAGGTTGAATCCTTTGAATGATACTGGTGCATTGTATTTAAATAATGTTTATATTAAACAACACAAGTTTTAGGAATCACTAATGAGCACCTTGAACACTATTTAAATCTTTAATCACATGATGCATATAGACTCTGTGGAAGTGCCGAGCAGTTGGCAACTATGTGTGTGCCACAATAAAGCTGTGAATTTTTATGAAGATTGTGTAGCCATTTCCTTCTGACTAGTGCCAAAGAAGCAGGAGTTCCAGTTGTGAGACCTCTACAGGCCAAGAAACCCATGTGCACAAATTGGAATGCATTAAAGGGCTGAACTCCATGGGTGTCTTTTGTGGATCATATCACGACAACATAATGCAGGAGACAAGGACTCCAGTCCTTAAGAAGGATATACATGAGCTGGCAAGAATGTAGAGATGTGCAACTAAGCTGGTTAGAGGGATGGAAGACTTGAATTATGAGTAGTGATGGGCGAATTTATTCGCCAGGGTCGAATTCGCGGCGAATTCCCGTGATTCGCGAATCACCAGCGAAATTTCGGCGAAAAAACGAGTCGCGCGTCGTTTTTGATGCGACGCGACGAAAACGACGTGCCGCGCGCCGGAAACGACGCGGCACGTCAAAGTTGACGCGACGCGCGTCAAAAGCATCCCGCGACTCGTTTCGGGAATTTTTCGCCGATGCGAATCGCGGGAGATTCGCCCATCACTAATTATGAGGGTAGACTGTCCAGGTTGGGGTTGTTTTCTCTGGAAAAAAAGGCACTTGCGATGTGACATGATTACACTTTACAAATATATTCGAGGACATTATAGACAAATATCAGGGGACCTTTTTACCCATAAAGAGGATCACCGCACCAGAGGCCACCCCTTCAGACTAGAAGAAAAGGACTTTCATTTGAAGCAGCGTAGGTGGTTCTTCACAGTGAAGACAGTGAGGTTGTGGAATGCACTGCCGGGTGATGTTGTGATGGCTCATTCTGTTGATGTTTTTAAAGAGGGGCTTGGATGATTTGTTGGACAGACACAATATCAAAGGCTATCATGATACTAAACTCTATAGTTAGTATATGGCCATACATAATTTATGTGAATTTATGGAGGGGCATGTGTGTGAGGGGTTGAACTTGATGGGCTTTGTCTTTTTTAACCCAATTTAACTATGTAGTCTCAGATGTCAAAATATAATGGGGCTGAATGAAAATTCTCAAGTAGAAACTACATTCCATTTGACACAACACGACTGTCGGATATGTGAACACAGGTCAATACTAGGAGATCCAACAATCAGGAGCAGTGATGGGCAAATCCATCCCATTTCGCTGAAAAATTCACAAATTTCCAACAAGATTCGCGAATTGGCAAAAACTCGTTTTTTTCACCCATCACTAATCAGGAGTAGCAGCAAGCAGATAAGAAAAAGAGCAGGGAAAACAAGGCAAGAACAAGACAAAATTTACCAGAACAGTATAACAGGATCAAGAACACAATCATGATAACATAAAGTCACAAGGAGTTAGAGGTGGGGCCAATAATCCAGCACTTGTGTTGGGGAATCAGGCTAAAATAGCCCTCAAATGAGTAATAGCCCTCAGCTGGATCGGGGGCATATACTAAGAAAGGCTGACCTGGAGGCAGCAAAGCAACAGTCACTTTATCAGAGCCAGACCACCACCACATAGCCTCCTGTGGCTCAAGCAGGAGGAGCAGTGCCTGAAACATAACAGGTCCCTGGTTTGGGAGTTTCTCAAAGTGGTAGACTAATTGAAGATAACCATGGCTGGACTGGAGAAGTGCTGAATTTAAAGGGAAAATGTGCAAACACAAAAAAAGAAATTACCCGATTCAAAATCAGCCTCTGTTT
Organism: Xenopus borealis; assembly: GCA_024363595.1. Taxonomy (NCBI): domain Eukaryota; kingdom Metazoa; phylum Chordata; class Amphibia; order Anura; family Pipidae; genus Xenopus; species Xenopus borealis. Next base: position 26,965,138 of record CM044436.1, on the reverse strand, counting down.
TTGTCTGTACACATTCAGTAAAGCATATCCTGTTCATGAAGACATAGGAGTCCCTCATGGAAAAATGCAAATTTATTTTTTCATGCATGCACAATGAAAAGTTGAATACAGGCCCAGACTGGCAATCTGTGGGTTTGGGCAAATGCCCGATGTACCACTCACCTAAAAAATGCAAATTAGGTCTGTCTTTAATAAGTAAATGAGCCAATCACTTTAGAAATGTAAATGAGCTGTCCATAATAGTCAGCCACAGCTAAGCCAATGCCTGCATTTGTTAGTGCTCATACCTGTACTGGCATATGGGAGGAACCAGGAATTCTGACCAACTTCAGTTAGTAATATTAGAGTTGCTTGCTATATACCCAATCCCTTATGATTATGATACGTTTGCTGACAACAGGAGGATCCATGCTCAGAACAATCACTTCATCCTGTATATGGAACACTGTGATTTGTAGCATTAAGTATGTCACACTTGGGCCCTGTGATACACATGGTAATTAAGTTATCGCATCTGCCATGGTACATAGTCTAGCTGGGGGCACACAAAGGAAAATATAGAATATACTATAAGTTTAGGGTCACTAATCCACCTGATAGAATAGTTGTGATAGTAACTGGGGCGAGATATTTGTTGCAAGGGCCAGTTCCAGCACATAGGGTTTATAATATTGCTGGGGATTATATGGTAATGGACTCTATTAATATCTTAATATCTATTAATAAACACTAGTTCTAGTTAACCCATGTGAATACATGGGCTGCTTTGACACTTTTGCCAGGGCTGCTCTTTCCTCCCAGTCTGGCCCTGGTTGAATGCATCTCTATTCTATGGAGTTAAACAAAGAGCATGAGAAAAAGGTAGATGTTGCAATACATGGGAGTTTTAATAATGGGGAACATATTAAACTGCTGCCAATACGTAATTGTACAGTGTGATATCTGATAAAACTCCTCATGAATCTTTTACAATTAGCAATTCTTTTTTTTCACTCCATAGCTGACTGATTTGCAGTTGGAAAAAAATATTACGTTGAGGATGAGGTTTGGGTGCATGTTTATATCGGTGACAAAGGGATTTCACAAATGGGGGGGTTTGACAAATGCCACATTACAATTTTCTTCCACTTGGTGCACAACCCAACCCAGCACTATATATATGTTCTATTCTGTTTTTGGGTATGTAGTGGCCATGCACATTTATACATCTGACCTTGTCCCTGATCAGGCTCCAAGCTAAGTCCAACACAACTTGTTTTCCGAGATAATTCTAGTGCTTTTAAATGGATGCGGTAACTGAAATCTGGGTGCAAACTACAGGGATTAAGTAACTGTTCTATTTCTGTGGGTAACTGGGTAAGTGGGGCAAAACAGCTTGACTCACAAAGATTCTGTGGGGCTCAAACATTGAATGGATATATTTCTACCCCCCCCCCCACCAGCTCAATAAATAGTGACTGTTTATGAAATCTTACAACAGACCCCTAGATTACAATGGTTTGATTTTATGATGGTTGCCCAAACAAGCAGAAGAGTTGGTTGTTCATTTGGAGACAATATTATGCATACACTGTTATAAGCAATGCACTTACCAAGATGTTTATTAGCAATCAGCATGATTTCAGGATGATTTCCTTAAGAATTTAGGTTTTCTGGATGTGAACACAGTGTGAACACAGTTGTCAAGCAGCTTGTTAAAATTGTATCTGTTACAGTAACAGATAACAAAGATCAGCATACTGTTATACTGGCAAAGTTATTTGTCATACAGAACAAAGTTATTTTAAATTATAAAAAGTGATTATTAGAAAACTGTGTATGTGTGAGTGAGTGAGGGAAGCTGGAGGATAAGCCTTGGATTTCAGTTTCCAGTGAATAATTCTTAGGCAGAGAAAGGAATATATGAGAAGTCCTTATAAAGTGCACAGGTGTTTCAGCACTCCTTATGCATTTACCATGTGTTGCTTCTGATGCTTTCATAGGTTAACCCTTTGGTACCAGAGAGCGAGAGAGAGGTGCAAGCCTATTTTAGATAGTTCTTAGTGTTCTTAATAGCACCCAAGGGCCTTGATTAAAACATGTAGTTATATGTGATGTTATTTTTAATTCTTTCAGTAGTTTAACACTTTCCCAATGTTGCTACCTCTTTTTGGTTTGAACTGAAAACAAGCAAACCTTCAATGAAAGGGTTAACTGCTGTAATCGATCCTCTTGATTGAGGCACAATTAACTTTTGAGCATGCAGGAAGCGCATTGAGGAAAGTGACTTACAGTGGTTTCAGCTGTACCTTGTGGTTGTGCTGCCACTGCATCTCACACTAGACATTACTCAGCTGTTCCACAGAGCCAACAGCTTTCCAAGATAGCAAGCATTAGGATTTAATAGATTCTGCGGCTGTCCATAGTCTGCCTTAGCTGTGCACTGGCTTGACTATTCCACTGGAGGGAGTTTCTTTCATAATTATATCTGTATTATCTGTATTACTTACTATCTGATGAAATTTAAATCACATTTGTATTATGAAGGTGTGAATTGCTTGTGTTGTATGCATTAAAGGGTTTGTTCACCTTCCAACACTTTTTTTCAGTTCATATTGTTCACCAGAAATAAAGTTTTTTTTTTTGTTTTTTTTTAAAAACGACTTTCTATTTGTGACAATTTTTCTAATATTGCAGTTTAAATTCTTGTTTCGAAATGTAGGTCGGGGGGGGGGTCACTGACTCTGTAACAGTTCTAAATTGATACATTTAGTTGATACATTTCTTATCATTGTCCATGCTGAGCAGAATCCCTTTGTTTCATTACAGGCAGCTGTTAGAATTGATACAATAGTTGCTAATACTCCAGAAATGCTGCTGAGAAATGTATCATCTAAATGTTGCAAAATTGTAACACTTTAGGATCTGCACCTGAATTACTGAGCTGCTAGACTCAAACACCAGAGACACTAACATTGACCTTCAATTTTGAAAACAACTGCAAAAAATGGAGCAATGGAAAACAGTTTTTTTTTCTGGTGAAAATATGAAAACAACTGAACTTATTAGAAAAGGTGTGTAGAAGATAAACAATCCCTTTAACATAAAGTACACAGGTAATGGCAATTATAAGCGCCAATGGGTGTAAAGCATAGGATTGACACCCAGTCGGTATTTTATGTGCCTGACCGGTAAAACATCTGCCCAGGCCAGGGCTGGTATTAAAAATTTACCGGTAATTTAAATTTTTTCTATTGATCTTTAATGTAGCCATTGGCCGCCCACCTAAGCCTAGAACCCTTTCCCTTCTTCACCTTATAGATCCCTGCTGCAATATAACCATGCCCCTTTTGACATCATCCACCCCTTTTGACATCATCCACCCCTTGTGACATCATGATGCATCCACGCCTCTGGCCAGGCCAGAGTAAAAGTTTGTGCAAAAGGTGGCAAACTTAGAAAAAAAAAGCATTCACTCAGTTTAGAAATACTGATTGCATAGTGCTAAATAGGAACTAGGTTACCAGCCCAATATTGCAGGGCACAATTTGTCATTTGTTTTTTGTGATGTTCTATGAGATCGCTCACTGATCACCTTACAGGAAATAATGCAGGTTCCAACTGTAACAGTAAACAGGAAAAAGTGTGGGTGCAAATGAGGCAGTGCTCTGCTGCATTCATTGAAGTATGTAAACTACCATGTATTTGTGCCCTTGGCTGTGTGTTTCCAGTTTGATGGGATTTCCACCAATCGTTATTAGATTAATCTAGAGCAGTGCAATACAACTTCAGTGGTACTAAGGGCACAAAGGTTTCTGGTCTGTGGATTGGAGGGTTGATAATAGAAGCCACTGTTGACCACCCACTTTTTTAAACTATGTCCATATTAAACCACACCCATGTTGTCACAAGAGCACACAGAGTATGGCACACACAGGCACAGTATGGTACACACATCCATTGTAGGGTAGGCAGGGTATGGCCCACACAGGCAGCATAGGGCAGGTAGAGTATGGCACACACAGGGAGCATAGGGCAGATAGAGTATGGCACACACACAGGGAGCATAGGGCAGGCAGAGAATGGCAGACACAGGGAACAAAGGATAGAGTCCTGCAGCGGGTCGGGTACCCGCAGGTTACCCGCAAAATCCCGCGGCACCCTGCGGGTTGCTCGTACAGTTTCTTGGTGCGGGTATAGAAGCGGGCCGGTGGTTCTGCAGGTTGGCGGGTTGAAGGTCGGGTCGCGGATCCTCGCTATAGCAATTTTTACTCCTTTTTCTGAGCATTTCTACTACTGATGATGTCACATCCGGCTCACAATGACAGCACTTCCTGTTTTACTCCTTTTTCTCTGATCTCGGCATTTCTACTACTGATGATGTCACATCTGGCTCACAATGACAGCACTTCCTGTTTTACTCCTTTTTCTCTGATCTCGGCTGCTTCTGATGAAGTCACTTCCGATTTAGAATGACAGCACTTCTGATTGTTGATGGTCAGCGGGTTGCGGGTCCGGGTTGCGGATCTCAGGTTGCGGGTACGGGTCGGGTCGCGGGTCCAAGCGGGTAAGAATGCGGGTCACGGGTCCGGGTTGCGGATTGCGGGTTGCGGGTACGGGTCAGGTACGGGTCCCAAAAAATGGACCCGCGCAGGACTCTAACAGGCAAAGTATGGCATATACAGGGAGCATAGTGGAGGCAGAGTAATGCACACACAGGGATCATAGGACAGGCAAGTATGACACACACAGGAAGCATAGGGCAGGAAAAGTATGACACACACAGGGAGCATAAGGCAGGCAGAGTATCGCATACATATGGAAGAAAGGGTATGCAGAGTATGGCACACACAGGGAGCATAGTGGAGGCAGAGTATGGTACACCAGGAACATAGGGCAGACAGATTATGGCACACATGCGGATGGAATGGATTAGTCAGTGCATGCTGGATAATTTAGTTTTAATTTGAAGGAGTGGATCACCTTTAAATTAATGTTTAGCATGGCAGAGACATATACATTCTAAGACTATTTACAAATGATTTACATTTTTTATGATTTTCAAATTGTTTACCGTTTTGTTGTAGGATTATGGAATGCATTAAATGCAATTAGCCTGTTTTTCTGGGAAACTCTGTAATGATGCTTTTGCTCCTTCCATGTGTTGGGAAAAAAATGATAGGCTTCTGGGACCTGTTTCCAAAGCCCACTGCAGGAAGCTTGGGGGGGAACCCTCGAGAATCTGATACTTTGACCCCAACCAAACACAGATGGTACAGAATATGTAGCATTTAAGGTATACTAGGGTTACTAGGGTAATGTTTTAATTACAGTTTAAGGAACTATGGGTGGTATCCAATGAAAACCCACATTATCTGATATTCCCCTCATTAAGGATATTACATTGTACTATAAATAAAGCCCAAATGTATAGTATAACGTGAATTCATGCACCTCTCTACCACTAAACTTTTATGGATTGTTGTTAGTATCCAGCCTGCAATCCATATAATTCAGCCTTTAATTAACAACCAGACACTCTAGTAAACCTACTTGATTTCTATGCACAAATGATACATTTTACAAATTTTATTGGCCAGCAGAGGGAACTAAGCTCACTGTTAACAACCTTCTGTACCAGTTGACGAGCCCTAACACATATTAACTGCTTCTAAACTTCTTTAATTCTCTGCATCCACCGAGCTGCTTTTTAGGCGACACCAAATTATTCCATTAAGGGCTGTGAACGTTACAGGAAAGTGTGAAAATAGGGGTAAAATTCCATCCTAAGAAAGACTTTCAAAATAGCGGTGTAATCTGGCCAGTGTTTGGTCAGGTGAAAGACATTCATGGAAACAACTGTTAAATGTCAAATTTGCAAAAAAGTTTCTGAGCTCAGGACAAGTGAGGTAGCAATATCCCACAGGCCTATTACATGCTGGTTAAAGTATGCATGAAAGTCATATTATGTGCAATGAGCTGTGACACCAGAAAGTTAGTTATTTAACGTCAGTGGCCCCACACAGTCAGTACCAAGGTCAGACTGTGAGGCAGGAATGCCAGACATGTTCCACTGGCAACTGTGTACTACATATTGTGCTAAACCTTAGACATTTGTATGCACAATCAGTGTCAGACTGGGGCACCCAGGGCCTCCAGAGGACCTGCAACCAAGAGCTTTATGAATCACTTGAAAGCCCTAAAACATTTTCTTCTTGTTCAGTAAAATACTAGTATAGCATTTTGGTTCAAGCAAAGGAGGCAGGTTGTGGGTAGGCTTCTATGCCACAAAGTAGTATCTCCCCCTGCCCTCAGATGGCACCACTTCAACTTTTATGATGATTTTATTTCTGGTCAGTGATGGCATTACTTCCAGTTATATGATGGCCAGTGGTTGGGTTTGCAGATAAAAGTACTAAAAAAAAAATCTAGTAAACAATTCCTTGGTTGTTCTGTGGGGAGGTGTTTCCCTAGATGCAAGGCATTGGCATTATTACAACCAAGATGAAATAAAATGACTTTCATGTATGCGGCTCCACATTTTCACTATTATCGGGTTGCAGATAAAGCAGTTGCAGGGCTGACTGTGCAGCATGACATTACTGCTTGGTTTGCACAAGCCTCTATAGAAACTCTACACAATACAATGCCAACAACTGACATCTTGTAACAGTTTTTGCCATATAAGCACTTGAGGTCCTATACCTAGAGCAGCTTCAAGGGGGCAGCCCTCAGATGTAAAATAAAACTTTTCCGAGAAAATATGCACTTCCCCTGCTGCCAAATACTTTCCCATGAAAGCCATCAACAGAGGTGGTGAAGGGGAGAAATCATTTGTGGTCTGTGGATGGAAGAGACATCACACTCACACAAATGGGGCCGTGACATCACATCTGCAGATGTCATAACACGTGCTGATGGGCGCAAACAATTGCCTACAGCAGACCAAAATATTGCTGTATAGGAACATGATAGATGCCCCAATAATCAGCAATGGTCTATGGTGCAAGGAGTTGTAGTTACTGTCTAAATAGATTCAGCTCCAATAAAACATATAGTTTCCTTACAGTTGCCACTCTCTCCCTACCAGTACCAAATCCATAATGACCTTCAACTTTATTATACAAATATATGTTATCAGCATAGAAAAATTTTATGGGTTATACTCATGGCAGCTTTTACATACTATATCAAACCACATTTAATCAAGTGCTTAAAATCCCAAGGCATAGAATATCCCAATGCTGAAGCAATGGAAAACATAGACACGCTTAAAGGGGTTGTTCACCTTCAAACAACTAGTTGTTTTCAGATAGATCACCAGAAAT
>CM044436.1:26921289-26955977 GCA_024363595.1 Xenopus borealis | reverse complement strand
TTCTGGGGAACAATTTGAAAACAACTGAACAGAAAAAAAGTGTTTGGAAGGTGAACAACAGCAGCTGGTCATTGAACAAGAACAGTTAGGCAGAACTCCATACCTTGGGATATTTTCTCTTCTTTTTTACTGATGTTTTTATAACTTGTATCTAGAAGCAGTAGGTGAAATACTCTGAGGGAGTGAGGCGATTAGAGTCAGAATTGCTGAATTTCTGTAAATGTGACACAAATCAAGGGAAGTCTTTTTTGTGTTTTAAATGATATTGATGCTGTCAATATGCACAAATATTTAATAAACTTGATGCTTTCAAAGTAAAACTCCCAAACTTGGTTGCCCTTTTATTAGACACCAGTGGGATCACCTGACTATAGCTGGGAAGGGTGGGGGCTACAACTTGGAGCTGGTCACAGCTCCAATATGAACTATAACAAACAAGGGAAAGTTGTGCTCACCACTAATTTTAATAAAATAAAAGTTTGGGAGTTTTACTTTGAAAGCAGCAAGTAAGTTGCAGGTAAAACTTAATCCCTTTCTAAAATGTATAATGAAGCAATAGAATTCTTAATGAATCAGATGCAAGTTGAGTCAGATATGTGATGACTTTGACGTAGTTGGCCAGCTTAAATATATTTGAATATATGGACAAACAATCCCTGTTTTGTTTAAAGGGCAAGGCATTTTTAGTAGCTGTATGCACAAAATATCGCATTGTTTTAAATATATTGATAATGGGTTGAGTGCAGAGGACCTCTTGTATTTGTCTTGTATTTGGGAGAAAAGCTAAAGGTTCTGGTCAAGCATAGGGGCGCGATCGTCTCACCAAGGATTCTAGATGGAAGAACGCCACTTGGAAGACAGACCAGACAACACAGTGTGGAACAGGCAGGCCGGACCAGCACAAGCAGAATAGAGAATAGTCAGACAGGCCAGAATCAGGATTGGAGAACATAGAATAGTCAGTCGACAGACAAAAGGTCAGATTGGAGAGTTTGGAGTAATCAGGCAGGCTATGGTCAGGATTAGAGTGCGTAGAATAGTCAGCAAACAGGCAGAGTCAGATTGGAGAGTTCACAATTGTCAGCAGACAGGCAAGGGTCAAAAACCAGGAAAGACAATCAGGATTCACAAGAATAAAGACCCAGGAACAGGCTGAATTGAACCTAACAATGGGCAATGTGTTTAATGCAGATATCTCTATAAATACTTTTAAACTTCGTCATCAACCCAGCGTGTAAAACCCAGAAGTGCACGCATACAAGCGAATGCATTGCTCCGAAATTCCCTTTTGGTAATGTGTTATGCGCCTTGTATTTAGGGAGATAAGAAATGGGGACAAATGGGTCGTACCATTCTCTGCCTAGTTGCACAACAATTTTGCAGATTTAATGTGGAGAGCAATCAAATTCTAATTGACAGTACTTCGAAATTCGAATTTTTTAATCTTTACGATTCGAATTTTGGCCTATTCGATAGTCGAACTAGCCAAAAAAAAAAACCTAGAAATTCAAATTTTTCAATTCAAATTTAATTCGAATTTTCACTTCAACCCTTAGTAAATGTGACCCTAAGGGGCAGATTTACGAAATTCACGTGAAATGATCGAACCCCCCCCCCCCCCATAGGCTTCTGAGACTAAGTCCTGCTAGAATACCATTCGTACGATCATAGCGTTCGATCGTTTGAATCGTACAAATTTTTCGAATGTTCGAATGGTGGCTCTGGGGCATTGACTGCTGCAGTGGGTAGTGTGACTGGGTTTGCAGCGAGGTCGGGTTAGGGAGGAAGGTCAATACGCACATGGCTCACCACATTAGCAGAGCTCTCCAGCACCATGGTCAAAAGTGGAAGTTGGTTGGAGCCCTAGTAGAATCTGAGGGAGCCGTGTACTTGGCAGTGGCCACAGCATCTGTTTAGTAAAGCAGGTATGACAGCTTAGTGGACACTGGTGTGCGCATGTGCATCTCTCAGGCAGAAGTCCTTGATGTGTGTTCATATGGCGCTCGGACAGGCTTAACCTTCACTTGCTGGCTTTCTCTTTCTCTCCTTCCCCTCTCTCTCTCCCAAGGGCCAGAATTGTCACCCCAGCCACAGGCCACTGAGCACCATGTGACACGGACTGGCACAAATTGAAGTGGAACACCAGCAGCAACTTTTATTTTCCTGAAATAAAATGATGTATTTTCCAGCAGCTGATCCGGCAGGAGCAGGAGGGATGATGGTACTGGTTGTGGATCGGTGTGTGGGATGCTCTCCATCAGCACTGCATTGTGATTGGCACAGGCCACAGACCCCCCCTATTCTTCCAAGTCTGCTGCATCTTCCCCAAATTGCAGGTAGATCACCAGTCTGTTTTCTGTCACCCTCCCATTGTAGGTCATTGCCCTTATATGATTCCCCGTACTGCACTGCATTGAAAAAAAACATTCCAAAAGTTTTTGCCTGATCCTTGAAATTGCCACTGCATTCATCTTGCTATTAGTTCTGGGGTATTATACATGATATTACCACTGTGCCATTCTACTATGAGTTCTGGGGGAATTATGCATGAAATTGCCCCGGTGTTCATCCTGCTACTGTATGAGGCCTTGGGGTATTTATACATTTAATTACAACTGTGCCATCCTGCTATTAGTCCACCAGTTCAGTCTGCACCAGATTATTTTCACAATACTGGTGCTGTTTTATAAAAATGTAATTTTATTTGTACAGTACTTTGTCCTAAAAAAGTGTACCAGATTCAGTAAGTAAAAATAATTTTTTAAGTTGAGTCATTAGCTATGACATTAGCTCAGTAATTGTTACCTGCAGCACATTTGCTCTGGGGGGGGTCCCAGTTGCAAATTTCTGCACCGGGGCCCCTAGAGACATCTAGTTATATCACTGCATTTATAAAAACGTTTTTGATGCAGTGACCTCCTACAGGTCGGGGTTCATATATTATTTAGATGGTTCTCTACCCATTAGTTCTCACCAGCTGCCTGAACTGCTCTGAGTCTCTTGAGTATTTCCAGGATCATCCCCTTCCATTTCTGTCCAACAGTGAATTAGTGACAACCCGTCAGGCTTAAGATTGGGCAGATAGTGATTGGAACGACAGACTGGAAGATGGATAAGGGAGGGCTGCAGCAGAAAGAGAACTAATAAATGCTATAATTACAATACATAATAACTGGCTTGTCAATCTGCCCACATCATTAAAAAAAGACAAACTGCAGAGTTTCTCACATTACTTCTGCCTACAAGATATAAACAGCTATGGGAAGGAAACCTACCCAATTGATCTGTTTTGAAAAAGTGAATGGGCAAATTGCACTGATTTTATAGCCCAGCTTGCAGCCAAATTATTGGATGGGATGTGTTTCTGTGGCAGGTCCAGCCACTGCAACTCATGTTGGCCAATTACTTACCATCCATAACCAGTGGACTATCTGGAATTGGGAAGTAAGGCAATAAGGGAGTCAGTTAGTGGCCCCACACTCTGGAATATTTCACAGTCTTATGTCATTGCTGGCTGCCTCATTTGACCCCTGCATCATTCAGACAGATACCAAGATTCATACAAATGCAGTGAATTCATCGTACAATATAGGATTTAGGCAACTCTTAGGGACAAATTTATCAGTGTAAAATCAATAGGCCCAATTCCTGTCATGAGGCAAGGTGGACCCTGCTAACTTTAAAGGAGAACTAAAGCTTAACTAATGAAGTGGGGCAGAAATGTTATACATTATGTTTCGGGTTTCTGTATCAGCCCAAGGCAACCACAGCCCTTTAGCTGTAATGATCTGTGTCCCCAAAGATGCCCCCCGTAGCTCCCCATTTTCTTTTCTGCCGATTCTCTGTGCTGGACTTAAAATATACAGAACACATAGGGTTGCCACCTGGCCAGTATTTTACCAGCCTGGCCGGTAAAAATGATGGTTAATCTCAATGTTATTAATAGGGAAAAAAGCTAAATATATAGGAAAGCAGGTATTTTTTTTCCAGAAAAGTTGCAACCCTAGGTACACATAGAATATAAATATCTCAATATAAGGTATTAGTCATTATTACAGATAATTGCTACATGGCAGCATTGAAAGCAGTACAATTAGTATCAGAATGTTATAATCAGCCCTGTAGCATCAGCTTATATTAAAGACAACCTCATGTTCTATGAGCCAACTGAGCATGTGAGAGCCGTGTGATCCGGATTTGTGGCCACAAAGGCCAGGGCCTAGGGCCGCAGAAATTTAGGGGCGGCATGTGCCAGCAACAACTAATTTGCGCATGTGCATATTCAAGATGTGTGCATTTTCCTGCAGAAAGGGAGGACGACGCAGATGGGACTGGAAGGATGACACAGAAGGGCAGGGTGAAGCAATGGAAGAGAGACGATGATGGAGAAGGGCTGGAGGACTAGGAAAGGAAAGCAAGGGACGAGAGACGTTGATGGAGAAGGGGAGGGGGACAAGGAAAGGAAGGGGAGGGGGACACGGAAGTGGTAAGCAAGGGAATAGAGACTCTGATGGAGAAGGGGAGGGGGACAAGGGAAGGAAGGGGGACACGGAAGGGGAAGGCAAGGCACTAGAGATGCTGATGGAGAAGGGGTGGGGGACGAGGAAAGGAAGGGGGACACGGAAGGGAAAGCAAGAGAAGAGAGACACTGATGGAGAAGGGGAGGGGCACGAGGAAAGAAAGGGGAGGGGGACACAGAAGGGGGGGGAGCAAGGGAATGAGGGGAGACGGCCTAGGGGTGCTCATTTATAAATCTGGGCCTGCCTGTGACAAGTTTGAAGTCCTGGATCATTGCTGCAACTGAGAAGCTGAAACTTTCAACTGCTGCAATAAGTTCAGCATTTAAAATATGGCATTTTTTGCCATGCTAATTTTAAGGGTTTAGTTCTCCGTTAAGAGCTGAAAGTTCCTGTAGGTCATGTTACATAATCCCCCTTAAAGTTTAACTCAGTTCTGTAGTAATACATTTCACTGGGTTTCATTTTTTAATGAATTAAAACACTTCAGCAGTAACTAAACCAAATCACTGAACTGTAATGTAGGAGTGTGTCAGAGAACATTGTTAGAAGCAAGTGTGATCCGACTTCAATTGTTTCAGCATCTCCATTCATACTAAGATGAGCAAACACTAGTAGGGAAGTAAGAGAAGTAAGGGTGGATGTCAAAATGAAAGCAAGTATTTGGTTGGTTGTTATGGGCAATGACACTAGTTTAGAGCATTTTTAGGCTGTTTGTATGGCACAGTAATCAAATCATTGTGCTGCAGAAATGCAGTTAAAACCGGGATCCTGGATTCATACAGTTTGCCACAAATAATGGAGTATTTCTGCAAGTATCAGTTACTATGCAAAGTGAAAGTCATCTTGTGTGTAGCAGAGCTGTTTGATACAGGACAGCAATGCAGGGCTTTCCCTGTCCTTTGACCTAGTATAAATGGATTCCAGGATTTGGAAATCCCCTCACAAACACATTGGATTACAAAAGGCAGCCCCGGCACAGGATTTAATCAGTTTGTTCTCATCACTGCTGTGCAGCTCCCAAATGGCCAGTCTGATTGTTCATTAAGGCAAACAATAGAGGACAAAGCTAAGATTCCCATAAAGCACTGCTATCCAGGAGAAGGATATAGAACTGATTATTTGTGTCATGATGGACTTGGAAATGCTTTAATTTGCTGCACTGATCAACTGTACACAGAGAGTGCGTTGTGTCTTCGGGTCTGCAGGAAAGGTACATGGAAATCTGGTAACTGTTATGTATAATTTTACTAAAGGCCTAAGGTTACCAAATCACTTACATTCAGGGACACCTCTTATAAATGCATGTGGCAGGGCTGCATTTATTGATTTTGAATTAAAGTGCAACCTGTGCAGCCTTTTAGGGCCCTTACACACGGGCGTTTTTGACCTGCGTTGCGTTTGGCAGTGTTCATCCGCAGGGGAGCGCCAGTCTAGATGCACCCCATTAGTTTCAATGGCGTTGTACCCAAAAGACGCGTGTAAGCGCCGAACGCAGATTCAGACGTCAGGTGCGTCTAGACCTGCGCTCCCCTGCGGCTGAACGCAGCCAAACGCAACGTCAAAAACGTCGTGTGTAAGGGCTGTGAAGCTGTTTTTTTTTTTTTCAAATGTGTTTTCAAGTGATCTGGTATCTAACCCATCTTCATATTCTTGCTAATTTGCACATTTCATGCACTAGAAATGGGTAATGGCTAACCAAAGCAACCCGATGTTATTATGCATTCATATATTTGTAAGGATGCTTAAAAATCCAGCTGCAGTGATAACATTTAATGCAGCCCAGTAACTGGCATTTACTATAATTCTCCTTGATATTTCAATTGACCTAGATGCTGCAATGTGACTCTAAATTAATTGCATCACGTGGATTTAATAGCCTGGAATGGCCTGTATTAAAGGAACGGTAACACCAAAAAATGAAAGCGTTTTAAAGGAATGACCATATAATATACTGTTGCCCTGCACTTATAAAACTGATGTGTTTTCCTTTGAAACACTTTTATGTTTTATATAAAAAAAAAGCTGCTGTTTAACCAACGGGGCAGCCGCTCAAGCAAAGGATACACAGTAAATAACAGATAAGTTCTGAATAATTCCATTGTATACTACAGAGCTTATCTGCTGTGTATCATGTGCCTTTTCTCCTTTTTCCAGCTTGAATGGTTACCCCCTGGCTATACTGCAGCTTTTTTATATAAACTATATTAGTGTTTCTGAAACAGACACACCAGTTTTAACCAATGCAGTATAACGCTACATTATAATTCCATTACTTTAAATCCCTTTCATTTTTTGATGTTACTATTCCTTTAAAGGGGTAAGGTGACAATCTGACCCTAGTCCATTTACAGGGCTGTTGTTACTTGACGGGAACACCACAAACCATTTCTCTATAAGCACCATCTCTCCCTACTATACCTGCTATCATACAGCCACACTCCCTTCCCAGGAACTATAATCCACTTCTACTATAGACACCATCTCTCCCTACTATACCTGCTATGCCACAGTCCCTTCCCAGGAACTATAATCCACTTCTACTATAGACACAATCTCTCCCTACTATACCTGCTATCCCACAGCCATAGTCCCTTCCCAGAGACTGGTATCCCCACTGTTACTATAGGCACCATCTCTGCCTACTATACCTGCTATCCCACAGTCACACTCCCTTCCCAGAGACTATTATTATCCCACTGCTACTATAGGCACCATCTCTTCCTACTATACCTGCTATCCCACAGTCACAGTCCCTTCCCAGAGACTATCACTGTTGTGTTTGGTAGCCGAGGATGAGGAGGGCATAACAATGCTTTATTAGCAGGTTCATGCAGCCATTACATAACAGCAGTAAGTCTTACTTTCACTTTCAAGCTGTCCTGTGTATGCATAGTGCCACCTGCAGGCCATTTGTATAAAACCACATATTCCCCCTATAGTAGGAAAGCATTTGGACAAATATATAAACAGTAACAATTAAACTGTATGTATATTAAAGCAATATATATATATATATATTCTTCACATGACATAGTCCTTGGTCCATGCAGGTAGTTTCCTGATTCTCTCAGTATGCCTTATAGGTTGCCTTTCTTCTGCCCTATTGCGGTTGGCATTAGGAGTAGGGAAATGTCCTTCATCAAATGGAACATCTCCAAAGTCATATCTAGCAGGAGCAAGACGACTTGCATTCCACATGTGTCCATCAGTTCATATGTGTATGGTCCTCGCTGACGTCTCACTTCAAGTGGTGTAGTAAATTTAGATTGTCCTTGTTTCAGTATTCCTGATTTCTTAATTCTGACTAAAGATCCAGGCTGAAAGTGCACTTCTGTAGCACCACGTTTACTGTCAATATAAGCCTTGCATTTGGCTTTTTGACGTTTGACAATGTCAGCAGTAGACAGTTTTGCAGGAACAGTATCTGGTGGAAGTTTGATGTCTCCAACATGTAACCTAGTATTTAAAAAGTAACTCAAAGCAACTGGACTTGCTGAGATATTTTAATGAAGATGTTTCACTGCTCATCCAAGTAGCTTCTTCAGTTCAACTGACTGGTGTAGGGGAGTTCTCGGCAAATAGACTCTTCCAACAATCCAATCACAATGGTACACTGCAACTCTTCAGAGAGGTGACATTTGAAATTCACAGTGGTCTTGATTCTGTGTATATATATATATATATATATATATACCATGACCTGGATGAATGAGAATCTTCATAGTTATGTAACCTAGTGCGCATCTGTCTGCCTTGTAATAATTCAGCTGGAGATGCTTGGGTTGTTGTATGGCACATTGCTCTGTAGCTATGTACTGATTTTACATCTGATAACCTAACTTTGTGTACAAAGTTCTTTGTACATCCCAATGAAGTGTTGCTTTGTGGTGGCACTGGTGCTGTAGTAATGAGACCATCAACTAATTGTAGGTTTACGGCAGCAAAGAGATCCCTTCCAAGTATAGCAGTACCATTTTTCACAATGTAAAAGTCACATTTTGCAGTATTTGATTCAAATTGTACAGACACTGGCAAGCAACCAAGCACAGGGATTTGATCCTTTAAGTAACTGACCAGTCTCAGGGCAGGTGCAACAAGTGTATCTTTTGCAAAGTATTTCAAGAAAATATCCTTTGGTAGTATAGAAACATCTGAACCTGTATCAAGCATCAGGTTAATGGTGTGTCCCTTTTGAGCAGAAGCAGTATTGACATTCATGAACATTCATATTGACTTCATGAACATCTTTAACAGAACTACAGCAGACCCCAGAAAAGTGACCTGGTTTTAAACATTTGCGGCACTGTATAGCTTTTGCAGGACATTTAGCATAGTTTGCAAGGTGTTGAACCACAGCGAAAGCAGTATTTTTTATTTGTATTTGCTGCACGGTTTTGCAGTGAATCCCTTTCCTAAGCACTGTATTTTGCCTTTGACTGTGCATTATTAGGACGCCGTTTTGAATTCACAATCTGTACATTCCCAGCAGTTCCCTGACTGAGAGTTTTAGCCTCTGCCACAGCTGTTTCAATTTGGCAAGCAACTGTAATAGTCTTTGCAAGGGTTAAATCTTGCTCTAGAAGCAGTCTCTCTCTAATACGATGTGAGTTTGTTTTTTCCACTATTTGATCTCTTAGCATTTCATCTGTTAGATTCCCAAACTCAAGGGTAACAACCAGCTCTCTCAAAGCTGCTACAAAATGTTCTGTGGATTCACCATTACGCTGTCCATGTTGGCGGAATTTATATCTTTTAGCAACCACATTTACTCTTGGCACAAAAAAAAGTTATTTATACCAGTAAGAGCAGTTTCATAAGTATCATCAGGTAATGGTAATGTATGGAATATACGCTGTCCCTCTGCCCCCAGGAATCAATAAGCAAAGCAGGCTTTCTAGCTGCAGAAATCTCCCCTTGGTCAGCAGCAATAATGTAATTATCAAACATACGGATCCGAGCAGTAAAAGGTATGATAGGCTCACCAGCATTTGGTAGAAAATGTGCCTGCTGCTGCAGAGGTAGAAAAGACATCCTCGCCGCCATTTGTTTTGTTTGGTAGCCGAGGATGAGGAGGGTATAACAATGCTTTATTTGCAGGTTCATGCAGCCATTACATAACAGCAGTAAGTCTTACTTTCACTTTCAAGCTGTACAGAAAGTCCTGTGTATGCACAGTGCCACCTGCAGGCCATTTGTATAAACACCACAATTACCCTACTGCTACTTTAGGCACCATCTCACCTAACTGACCAATAGTTAAATTATTGCAGAGTAAAGCTAATCAACATTGAACTAGATGTCTACACTTCTGTGGCAAACAATATAGATTGGATTAAATGGATGGAGGCAATGCGGTATATGGTATTAACTACATTGTTTTTACATTTTGGTATATTTCATTATGATTTACATTTCCTCCACATAAGCAGAATATCATGTTATACAATGTGATGACCATTCTGATAATGATTGTAATTACCATTGCGATGACCATTCCAATAATCAGTGATTAGTTTTGTTTTACTGCCAGTCAGTACTAGTGCAATGATTCATACAGTTGGCTACCCCCTGTGCAAAATAATGCTGCAGTTTATTCCAGTTCAGACGCGTTTTAGCCTTGAACAACCATCCGGTGCGCTTACCTTAAAATCACCGGCGGGGGGGGGGTCGCATCTCTAGCGCAGAGAGCTAAATGTTGCTCTCTGTGCTAGAAAAATCGAATTTCCAGTGTAAAAAACAGAAATTTGGCTTTTAAAATTACCAGGAGCCGCTTTTTACCGCCCCATGTAACTTCTGGGGAAATGTCACCTTGCCCCATGGCAAAAATGCCCCAGTTGTACGACAATGCAAAGTTATACAAGGGCTAATAGAATCCAGTAAATAAGTAGTCCTTTACAAACGCTGGATGGGTATGAGCAATTAGTAAATCCATCATACTTGCTTACTGCCTGATGCATAAGGTTGCATGTAGGGTTGCCACCTGGCCGGTAGAAATTATGGCTGATCACAGTGTTATTAATAGGGCAAAAAGGTAAATATATAGGAAGGCCGGTATTTTTTTCCAGAAAAGGTGGCAACCGTAGTTGCATGTAACCTATAAAATAAATATTCTACTTAACAAAATAAAATATAATCTTTACAGTATACAGTTATTGTACACATTTGTAAATGTAATTGCTACTGAAAGCAGTATCCCTTTTCTGTTCTCTGTCCTGAATCCAGATGATTAGGAAACCTAAAAAGCATGCCTTGTTCATCTCATTTTTGCCAAATATCAGTGGCGTAACTACCAGGGGTGCAGAGGGTGCAATTGCACCAGGGCCCCCACCCCCTTGGGGCCCATCGGAGCCACGATAATGGTTATGGCAGGCGGTTATCTAGGGGGAGATTTTACAGAACACATGCCATCAACACTCCAGCATGGGATTTATAGAGGTAAGGGCCCGATAGAGGGGCCCAGGTGCCCATCCTGTACCAGGGCCCACCAGGGAGTAGTTACTCCACTGCCAAATATATTTAAAAACCACTGACTTATCATAATGAATGTACAGTACAGAGAGTTGCTTGGCAATAAATTTTACAAACATTAGCCAACATTTTATTTTGGGGTTCATATCCCCTTTATAATTTTGCGGTATGAGGTCCATGCAAACCCTCTTGTCCACCACCTTTTTTTGTATTTGTGTCACAATTTTACACGCACACACAGTGTACAGAGGGAACAGCACAGTCTGTGAAGTAAAGCAAATGCTGCTGTCACCATCATAACTGTAGCTTAGTGTTATTCTGCACATGCCATTTAAGCCTATAGCAGCTTGGGCATGAAATGAAAGCATGTACCCTGGCATTTATGTCTCAAGAGAGCATCAAACATTGACTTACATTTGTAGACCTTGGGCAAGTAATTGTGCTGCACAAGACTGGAACAGTGCTGACACACTGAAGCAGGACTGGACTGAGAATCGTATTAGGCCCTGGCATTTCAGGTACACAGAGGCCCAATTAGCCCACATAGAGGCCCAAACAGCCCCCACCAGCCCACTAAATACTGACTTTCTATGGCACCTTATAGCAGCCCATCTGGCATTTGCCCTAACCCACAAATGGCCAGTCCAGGCCTGCACTGAAGATAGAACTTACCAGCAGCAATAACCATTATATGTGCATTTTATTACTAACAGAACATACGTGTGTTTTGTAAATACGCACACAAGCAGATGCAGATTCATAAGAGTTTACTGGCTCCTCAGATCAGGACACATTATATCTTCTGCTGCTCAGGTGAAAGCACATTCTCCCTGCTGCTCTTCTGGTGAGAGCACATTATCCCTGCTACTTCTCAGGTGAGAACACATTACCCCTGCTGCTCTTCAGGTGATAGCACATTATATTTGCTGCTCTTCAGGTGAGAGCACATTATATTTGCTGCTCTTCAGGTGAGAGCACATTATATTTGCTGCTCTTCAGGTGAGAGCACATTATATTTGCTGCTCTTCAGGTGAGAGCACATTATATTTGCTACTCTTCAGGTGAGAGCACATTATATTTGCTGCTCTCCTGGTGAGAGCACATTATCCCTGCTGCTACTCAGGTGAGAACACATAATAGCTGCTGCACTTCAGGAGAGAGCACTTTATATCTGCTGCTCCTCCGATGAGAGCACATTATATCTGCTGCTCTTCAGGTGAGAGCACATTATCCCTGCTGCTCCTCAGGTTAGAACACATTATAGCTGCTTCTTTTCAGGTGAGAGAACATTATATCTGCTTCTTTTCAGGTGAGAGAACATTATATCTGCTGCTCCTCAGGTGAGAGCACATTTTCTCTGCTGCTTCTCAGGTGAGAGCACATTTTCTCTGCTGCTTCTCAGGTGAGAGCACCTTATAGCTGCTGCTCCTCAGATGAGAGCTCATTATATCTGTTGCTCTTCAGGTGAGAGCACATTATTCCTACTTCTCTTCATTTGAGAGCACATTATCCCTGCTGCTCCTCAGGTGAGAACACATTATAGCTGCTTCTTTTCAGGTGAGAGAATATTACATCTGCTGCTCCTCATGTGAGAGCACATTTTCCCTGCTGCTCCTCAGGTGAGAGCACATTTTCTCTGCTGCTCCTCAGGTGAGAGCACATTTTCTCTGCTGCTCCTCAGGTGAGAGCACACTTTCTCTGCTGCTCCTCAGGTGAGAGCACACTTTCTCTGCTGCTCCTCATGTGAGAGCAAATTTTCCCTGCTGCTCCTCAGGTGAGAGCACATTTTCTCTGCTGCTCCTCAGGTGAGAGCACATTTTCTCTGCTGCTCCTCAGGTGAGAGCACATTTTCTCTGCTGCTCCTCAGGTGAGAGCACATTTTCCCTGCTGCTCCTCAGGTGAGAGCACACTTTCTCTGCTGCTCCTCAGTTGAGAGCACATTATATCTGCTGCTCCTCAGTTGAGAGCACATTATATCTGCTGCTCCTCAGATGAGAGCATGTTTCCCTGCTGCTCCTCAGGTGAGAGCACATTTTCACTGCCGCTACATCAAACAGTGCTACAACAGAGATTTATTTTAGGAGGTACAGACAAACCAGGGTAAGCTATATAATCCCTTCAGCATTCTATTAATTTGGTGCCTCCCGTTAAACTGCAATATGCCTCTGGGCAGGGAAAAGGTTAACCGAACCGCAGAGCTGCTTCCTGCCTGATCATTATGGATGCAAAGTGACATCACAATTCTCGAGCAAAGGATGGGAATAATGAGGAGGAGGGGAGGCAGCACAGAGAGGGAGTGTGGAGCCAACACGCACAGAACTCTGCAGTCAGAAATCAGCAGCCCATGCACCTGGTCCCTCTGCACTGACACAGCTCTGTATGACTGTCACCAAGGTAAGATGAACAAGTGCTATCACACCTCCTGCACTGTATGGGAGACTGAGTTTTTTGGGGAGAGAGGATGGAAAGTGGATCCCTAGAGAGGAAAAGATTAAATAAGGAAGCATGGTGGAAAGATGACAGATTGGCATGCTCATTATATCCCTATGTGTGCTATAAGGAAATACTTACTGGCAGTTGGAGAGGCAATGTTTGTCATCATGCTGCAATGCAGTAATATTAATAGGCTCAGCAATTACCCAGCCCTAAGATCATTATTCTACTCAATATCTATCCAACATGCATTATTGATAAGCTCCGGTCTCCAAAATTCATTATTTGGCATTTTATTGCGTGTTTGTTAGAGCCCTCTAAGTGCTCCAAGCATAACTCATTGAGGTGGGAGGGTATATTCACGGTAATTTGGTTGGGTGGGAGAGTGGGTGTGAAATAAGGAGGTGGGTAAGTGGAGTGGGTAACTGGGAACTGGATACTAAGTGTGATCACAATGATTGTGACATAAGGACTGGGTGGCTTTACTTTACAGTTGGGAGTGATGGAAGTTGCATGAGGTCAGGTTCAGAAAATTAAAGCTCTGTGGGATTAGAACACTGAACCTGGATGAGCATATACAAAGTTGATTTGAGGCAATAAAGACAGTATTGGAAGAGGGAGAACTGTGGTACTTGTTGATATATCGTAATTTTAAATATGTGGGTTATTTTGAGAGCAATAAGGGTTATTCTGGGTATAGGTATAATATAGTGACAAACCAGTTTTCAGGAACATACGCTGTTGGCTAATGTAAAAGAGTTTGGTTCAAAGATAGGGTGTGGTGGGCAAGTAAGGGAGAGATGACTCTATGGTAAGTGGTGGAAACTATATTGGATGAGGGCTTTTCATGTTATGGAAAATGTCTTAATTGGCTATGACTGAGTGGAGACTGGCATTGGTTTGAGAGTTTCTTACTGTACCTGAAGGGAGTTATTTCTGGCTGATGTTGAGTTGGACGAGGATGTAGTCAGCAATATGCTATTTATTTTCCATAGATGTGCAAAACCTTTGGCTACTTGAACCAGTTTGTGGCACTGCTTAACTACCTTTAACGTTTGAGGGAAACCAGCTGCAGGAAACCTTCCCTTCTCCAAATAAGAAGCTGATAATTCAGAAACAAGATTAAAACCAGTTTTTTTCACTGATTCTTCAACCTTCTGATTAGTAATAGTCCTAGCTGTACTTTCTATGTTTGTACCCTTCATAGTGTGAATCTCTATGGAGCACATTTGCTAAAGGTCGAAGTGAAGTCATTTTGACCTACTTCAACTATCGAATTGCTGAAAATTCAATTTGATTTGAAAACAAAATTAAAATTCTGATTTTTGCAGAGATATTTATTCGATCGAAAAACTTTGAGGGTCGAATTTCGAAGTTTTTTTACTTCTAAGATTCTGCCCTTCATAAATCTGCTCCTATGTGTTGTGCAGTTGCAGGGAATTACCCTGGAAAAAATGAGATTGCAGATTTGTATCTGTACTGTAAGTGCATCCAGCTGTAAATAAGTTCATGTAACTGGTGAACCTTTCCTTCTTTGTGAGCCTTTCATTGTTGCTTTTGTAACTACAGTATGTCTAAGCCAGGGGTCCCCAACCTTTTTTGCTCGTGAGCCACATTTAAATTTAAAAAAGAGTTGGAGAGCAACACAAGCAAGAAAAAGTCCATGTGGATGTCAAATAAGAGCTCTGATTGGCTTTTTGGTAGCCCCTATATGGACTGGCAGCCTACAGGAGAGAATGTTTGGCAGGACATCTTGCCTCTAAGCCAGTAATTAAAAAATAAGCACCTGCTTTGAGGCCACTGGGAGCAACATCCAAGGGGTTGGAGAGCAACATGGTGCTCACGAGCTACTGGTTGGGGATCATTGGTCTAGGCTATTGGAACATACTCATCCTAGATTTGATCTTGCCTTTTGTTCATACTTTTTTTTTAAGGTAGGGCCAAAAGGTCTGTACTCCCAATATCACTCTTTGATATGAAAAATGTAAGTACAAGGGACAGATTATATTGTGTATAGTATATACACCAGAGAGGTCCAAACGTTGGTCCTGCTGTTGTCGTCAGAAAGCAAACTTTAACACTCTTCCCACAGCTGAAGGCTGCTGGGAGTTGTAGTGCAATACCAGCTGCAGAGCTACATTTTGTCAGCAAAGTCCAGGGTGAACCTATTAAACGGATTTGGTAGAAAGATGCATATACTGAATCGTACAGTAGTTGTAACATTTGATATGTGCTTAGTAGTTTCTAGAGATGCCAATTTAACCTTGCCCCAAGCAGCAAGCTTCATTTCTGTGATTTATATTTTATGGGGAGGATGCTGCAGTGGCGTGGTGGAGCTCTGTGCCAATGTGCAGCAGCCAGGCAGAGTCAATCACATTACATAAAATACAGAACAGTAAGGAAGGTAACATACTGGCTTGTGACCCAGACATCTGAGGATGCCCCAATTAGTATTAATGAGGCATGCTGTTAACTTCATACGTACTGCACTGTGGTACTGATATGCTGTTTATACGACTGAGCTCTCCCAGCAGTTGCATAAAATGTAATTATGTCAAACCCTAATGCATTATTATTTGGCAGCTTTTCCTGTTTGATTGTAAGAGGCCCATTGTTTGCCCTTTCCACTGATTTTCCTAATTTCTTTGGTTACTGGGAGGGAGGCTGCACGTTAGACTGAAATATCTATTATTGGAAATTGCTCTGAATGGGATATTCATGTGAAGAAACTGTCTAGAAAACATCCATTAGCTCATCATTAAGTATGTATGGCGTTATTCTCTCTGTGCATTTCCTATCCAGAGGGACCACATCCTTTGGAATGTCACAATGAAACATGCTTTTTTATGTGAAAGGTCAAAAGTCAATTGTCTTTAGTTTAAATTAAAAAAAGAGAGGATCTTTAAATCTATGAATTGTTTAGATATATTGCAAGGGGGCTTTGATGATGTGTTTGGCTTATGGGTACCTACTATTTAAAAAAAAAAATGCTTTAAAGATAAAATATATATTTGGGAGTTTATTGTTTTGTACTAGAGGATTTGTTGGAACATAAGGTTATTGAGGGACCTAAAGAAGAAGAAGGGCAGGATAACATGTCAGTGGTCATATCTGATAGATAATAAAGGTAGCAGTACATGGGCAGATTAAAGCTGCAGATAACAGTCCTTTAGACCGATTTGGCAGTTTATCTGCAAGTGTATGTGGCTTCCGACAGGCCTCCCCATTCAATATCAGGCAAAAAATGGCCAGATATCTATCGATCAAGGATCACATTGGCTAGTTGATGCAATCCCCATCCCTTTCGCCCAGTCTCTTAATTGTAATCCGATTGTTCGGCCCTAGGACTGAACGCTTGGATTAAACCGATATTGCCCTGCCATTAGTGGTCATTAAAAAAAAAAAAAACAAACATACCAAATGAGGTCACCAACAAGCGGATTATCATGTATGGCCCCCTTAAGGGGAAGAAATCCATAGGCCAGAAAAGTGACCTGAGTTATCTTTGGACAGTTCATCGTAATACAATTCTGTCTGAAAGTAGCAGGTTTGTATGAAAAAAGACCGCTCTGGACATGAAGGTATAGACTGGACTTCAATGCTAATATTTGTGGGGACAAAACATTTGTATTGGTGTTCCATAAAAAATTTGCAAAATCTAATACTTCAATTCACAAAGTCTCCCCAGTAGATGCCCCAGTAGCTCCCCATCATCTTTTCTGCTGATTCACTTACTCACATGCTCTGTGCTGCTGTCACTTACTGAGCTTAGGGACCCACTCACAATATACAGTACACATAGAATAGAAATGTCACAGTATAAGGCTGATCAGTAATTAATCTGGATAATTACTACATGACAGCACAGAAACGAGCGCAACTAGAATCGGAATTTAATAATCAGCCCTGTAGCATCAGCTTATATTACAGGCCAACCTCATTTTCTGCTGGATAATTAGTGACAACCCCTAAGCTTAGCTTCTCAACAGCTGCTCAGAGCCCACTGAGCATGTGAGTGTCACAGACACACCAAGATGGTGACCCCCTGTGACAAGTTTGAAGTCCTGGATCATTGCTGCTATTGACAAGCTGAAACTTTAGACTGGTGCAATAAATTCAGTATATAAAATGACATTTCTGTCCATATTTAGGGTTTAGTCTGTATAGAGTTTTTTGGCTACCTTTACTTTTAACATGTTACATACAACACTTTTTAAAAGTTGGCATTATTACAAAAAATCTTTACACATTCTTACCGACACTTTTGTGAGTTTTCCCTCAATTACATCAGATCAACAACTAAGGTATTCCTACTTTGGAACTCTACAACTTCCAGGGATTTAACATGGGATTCGATGTGTCTGCTAAGGATTGGCTTGATTGTCATATGCCAAAGGAGATGAGTAAAGTCAGGTGGCCATACGTGGAGAGATCCGCCAAACGAGCTGATCGCTAGGGATGGCGCGAACCGCGGAAAAAAAGTTTGCGAACATGTTCGCGAACTTCCGGAAAATTGCGAACGGTTCGCGAACGGTTCGCGAACCCCATAGACTTCAATGGGAAGGCGAACTTTAACAGCTAAAAAAGACATTTCTGGCCAGAAAAATTATTTTAAAGTTGTTTAAAGGGTGCAACAACCTGGACAGTGGTATGCCAGAGGGGGGATCAAGGGCAAAAATGTATCTGAAAAATCCATTGTTGACACAGCGCTGCGTTTTGTGCTGTAAAGGGAAAAAAGTCACTCTGGTGGTGGTTGTGGACACTGTAATATTATTGATATTTAGACAGAATGTGAACAAGCTCACACAGCTAGATGGCAGTTGTTTGAAGAACACACTGGGCAAAAAATGCCTACAGGGCAAATAATGGCTACAAGGTCAACGTATACACTACTACAGCGGTGGATACGGATTACGTAAAATATATTATGGCTGCTTGAAAAAAGTCACTCAGGTGCTTTTTCTGGAGAGGGTAATATTATGGATATTTAGACAGAATGTGAACAAGCTAGATGGCAGTTGTTTGAAGAACAGTAGATTACTAGCCAGCAAACTTACTATCCACTGTCCCCCACTGTCCCTGAAATCACTAACAGCTCTCTCCCTACACTATCTCTTCCAAGCACACACAGGCAGAATGAAAAAACGCTGCAGGGCTTCGGTTTTTATAGGGAAGGGGAGTGGTCCAGGGGGTGTGGGGGTGGTCCAGGAGGGAGAGCTTACTGATTGGCTGCCATGTATCTGCTGGTCTGGGGGAGAAATGGCAAAAAAAAAGCGCCAACTAAGGCGAACCCAAATTGGCGAACGTCGCGCGAACAGCCGATGTTCGCGCGAACAAGTTCGCCGGCGAACAGTTTGCACCATCCCTACTGATCGCTCTCCAATATGCCCACCTTGAGGATCAGAATGAGTTGGATAGGGGAGGTCAGATCGCGGGACTACATCAACGAACAGATGAGGCCGCAATCCAACAGGATTTTTAATCCTGCCCGACATCTGGCCGACTTTTGGACAGAAATCGATCAGGGAAGCCTGTATGAGGGCCCCACTCACAGGCCGATAAACTGCCGACAGTCTGTCGGCAGCTTTTATTGGCCCATGTATGGCCACCTTAAGACAGGTCAAACATATTTGGGTCATGAGATCACCATACTAACCCTGGGGCAGTTTAGGACAGCAAATGAAGTCTGGGACATAGCAGCAGGAATATAAAAAAAAGAAAGCAAGTGACTCTAGAGAATACACAACAGGTATAGAACCTAGAACCTGTTATCCAGAATACCCTGGACCTGGGGTTTTCAGGCTAATGGATCGTTCTGTAACTTGGATCTTTATAACCTAAGTCTACAAGAAAATCATATAAACATTAAAGAAACCCAATACACTGGTTTTGCTTCCAATAAGGATTATTAGTAAATCTTAGTTTAGATCAAATACAAGGTACCGTTTTATTACTACTGAGAAATATGGAAATAATTTTTCAAAATTTTTAATTATTTAGCTTAAATGGATTCCATGGGAGACAGCCTTTTTGTAATTCTGAGCCAGTGGCGGAACTATGTGGGGTATAGGGGGTGCGACTGCACCAGGGACCTCACTCCCTTAGGGCCTGCTACCGGTCCTCTCGCATGTAAAACTGCCATGAAAATCAGCTCAGATGGGGGGATCTTATGTGCCATGTTAGAGCAGTCGCATAAAAAGTCCCAGCTGGGATGGGGTTAAATAGATCACATGTGTGTATTGCATGATTTGTAAGGTATTGCAACTGAGGAAGTGATTGGTCCTCAAAAGCTACTCTTAAGAGTTCAGCCAAACTGAACAAAGACTGAAGATTACAATTTTTTTTCAGATGATGCAATTTTGGGGGCATTTTGTTCATATAAGAATATTCAAAATGGGGTTTAGCTTTGGTTTGGTATTTAGCCAAGGATGTTTTAGCTTTTGCCAACGATTCAATATTGAATGGGATCCAAGTACTTCCAGATTCAGACTATCCCTTGTTTAATATGTGTACACCTATGAGTGCTCATATTCTTACTGAATTGACTGTAGGAAGAAATGAAGAAATAGGAATTAAATGTCATTCAGTGTGTTTATGTGACTATAAAAATTATATAGCGTCCCAACGGTGCCAGGAAAAAGCAAGTAGAACGCATTCATTTTTTGAAGGAAACAAAAAGGTTTGTATAATGGAAAGTTACCTTAGAGCTAAAATAAATATCATGGGGACTAGCTCAGTAGCAATTTTTCAAAGGCTCAATATTGAATTTGCAACAACAACTTCTGTGAAATTACTGGGATTGATTTATTGAGGTGCACATAATTCAAAAGCATGGCTGTGCCACTTAGTGTTTTGCAAGCAAGTTTATTACAGCTGTACATGAACATGATGAGAAGGAGCTTGCGGCGACAATGTGCATTGAATCATCCTGTTGCATCCAGCAGCTAGTAGTGTATATCGAGGCTAACAGGCCCAGGGATAAAACTTGTATAAAGGTCCCTCTGCCCTCAACCAAGTCCAGACTGGGTTTTAAAATAGGCCCTGGTATTTCAAGTACAAAGAAACCCAAAAAACCACCCAGCAGCCCACTAAATAGTTACGTCATTAATGGAAACAGGCCATTAGACTTCAGGATGTTAATAGTCATCTAGCAGCCTTCCAACTTTGCCTATGAGATATGCTTCTTCAGACAAGTTCTGCTGGCTGTGCAGTTGAAATGATATCTTGCTAACTCATGATAAAATAACTGTCTAATAAGGTTTTATCTTCCCTGGACCACAATACTAAGAGCTATATCACTTAATGTGATTGGATTAATGCTTATAATGCCAGTCATTAGCATTTCAGTATGGGTGACCAGACACTTCAATACATCTCCTTAAGTGCCACTTATGTTCAAGGGTTTTGAATTTGGATTATGTCAAAGTTTGCTTAATGTTTCAATCAGATGAATGTAAGCAGGTCTGTTTAAAAAGATTTATTTGCTTTGTGGAGAAAGTTTGCTTCGTATTTCAGACAACTATGGATAACATCTCTGTTTTATGCCTTACAATGTTTTGTTTTTTTAACTGGATGGCTATTTTCATTCCCATAATGCTGTTGATTGCATAAGTATATAAATGGTTCTTTAATCCATGTCATCTAAGGGAGGTCACACTACTGAAATGAGATTATGGGGTAAATTTATCCAAGAGTGAAGTTCCGCCACTAGAGGGAAATTCCGCCGCTCTCCATTCATTTCTATGGGATTTTGAAAGGCCTATTTATCAATGGGTGAAGTGAAAGTTCACCCTTTGATAAATACACCTTTGAAAATCCCATAGAATGAATGGAGAGCAGAGGAATTTCCCTCTAGTGGCGGAACTTCACTCTTAACTTCACTCTTTTATAAATATACCCCAATACTTCACTCTTCAATCAGGGACAGGAGTCAGGTCTGCACTTTGGGTTGAATATGAACCATGTTTATAGAAATTTAATGAGTGCTGGTCATGTGTAAGGATGTAATGTGCTTAGAGGATGAACCCAAACATATTTCTTGTATCAAAACAGATTGGGTCTTATCCAAGTGGGTTTATTAGCAGATGCTGCCTCTTTTATCATGTTCTTGTAGCTACCAGTCAACAACCAGCCAGTTTCCTAGCTACATGCTGAAAATCACAAAAAAATACCCTATAAACTGTTATGGTAAAATAGAAAAGATGCTTATGAGGCCATTTCGTTTCAACCTGAAAAATGAAGGGGGGAATATGCAGTAGATACAGTATATGGAAAAGGATAGCAATTTTTTTAGGGAAATGTGAGATGTAGTGGTACACAGAAAGCCATCTTGGGAAAAAATGTAATGATTTCTATTAGAGACGATCGTCTTTTTATGCCATCAAAATCTTGCAGTGCAATAATGTGCAATGCTACCCAATATAATATATTGGATAAATAAGATTTAGTTAGACAATTCAAGGTCCATCTAACCTTTTCTCTGCAATAGCAAAAAGAAGACGGGAATGTGGAAAACATTTTTTGGGAAGAGGGCAGTTTTAATACCATGTCACGTGTGGGTGATTCTCCCCTAACCTAAACTAATACCCCTATACTGGCATCAGCTTCCTTCCATGCCTGCACCCAGAAGCACTATGCATGCAGGCACATTGAGTGGATACCTGAGCCAAACAGTATGAATTTTAGGTGCTAAAATATGCATTTATCTGCAGGCTGAGAATAAGTCCACTGAGACCATAGCCTTAAACCTTACATTTTTTGCAAGCAGAATGAAATAATAAAACCCCTCTATCAGACCAGCAGATAAGGGCCCTTTCAATGGCACACATTCAGGAAAATGGGACAATCCAGGTCAGGCCTGCAGTGCAAGTCTAGAGGGATGTGTGGCATTAATGAGGACTAATGATGCTGCTTCATTATTGATTGTGAAAGGTAATAATTGTTTTTATAACCCTTAATTTAAATCTTTTATATAATGCTGACATGTTTGCATAATGTTTTTACAGAGATCATTCATCAATTGTGTCAGTCCCTGTCCCAGAGAACCTTGCACTCTAAAAATAGGGACGGTTAGAATATCTGCCAAAAACATTGCAATAAAAAAAAACAATGGTTCCTCTTCAGATTCCACTGTATATTATAAACGAGTTTTCATTATTTAAAACAGGCATGTTTTCCCCATCAAGTTCATCAAACTGAATTTGGCCCATGTCCTGTACGATATGGAAAGCCAATATACATTGATAATGTAGACTGTAATGTGAGCAGCCTTTTGTATATATTTCCTGCCTTTTCAGTATGCATAAAGAAAGCAAGTACAATTCCAGCTAACCTCATACTTTGTACGCTGATTAGAAAATAATTCTTCTCTCCCACCTATTCTGAATGGCAAAAGCATTTGCTCTTGTTCAGTTTTTATTGGTTCTCATCCAATCAGATTTCATAAGCATGTTCCATTTTATAGCGAGGAGGAAGAAGCAATCAATTTAGTACGTCAGACGGCAATCCAGCAATTAGAGAGGAGTTTTGGCCAGCTTAGCAATAATATTATAATTGCAGAATGTACATATTTGGAAAATTGTATTTCAGGAGTATTCACACACTATCCGGCAGCTTTGTTGCAGAGAGGGGTAATACATTGTAAAGGATTCAGGTGCTTCCTGTGTGTATTGTGTTAGGCTGTAAGGTCCAAGTAAAGGAAGTCCAATGCAGGAGCCACAGGAGAGTGTCTGCAATGCTATACATTCTTATTGAATGCGATTTAGCAAACTACTATATAGGTGTAGGGAGCCATAGGGTTAATAGCCCATATGACTTTAAATCTCTTAAAGTTCAGTTCCCTTAGTTGATGGGCAGAAGGGAATGTATAAGTAAGTTCATTTGCATATGGAGGCTATTGGCTAGCAGGTAGGGTGACCACTTCATGCCTCACTTTGATTTACTGCTGGGAAAGGACTGGCACTTCCTCTTTGACTTCCACCTTAGGAACAGGGTGGTAGTCTGCTTTGGGCCAGGCCATGGGCCCAGTTAAATTTGGAGGTACAGGGCCCCATGAATGAGGCATTAGATAGTGGCAGGTGTAGCTCCTGTACCAGTACACTCTAGGGGGCAAATTCACTAAAGGACGAATTATTTATGTCGACTACTTCTCCACTCTCTGCGCCACTTTGCTGGGTGCAAATTTCGTTACCATTCGAACGCTGCCCACTGCGATACTTCTTTATTGCGAGCGTTTCATAGAGAAGGTTCGTTTTTGCCTAGCAAAACTATACAAGCAGTCTTATGTTTAGGTCAATTTGAATAGGGAAGCTGCATAAAAGTCAAACATTTTTTAGAGATGTTGGTGGAAATGCTTGAAGTGGCCACTTTTTATTACAAATATTCAAGGGAGCTTATGCTTAAGGGCAGAACTAAAAGGATGATTGCGGTTAGTTTTTGATGCATCCGACACTGGGAGTTAAAACACATGTTAAGTCTTGATTTTAACTCCCAGCGTCGAAAAACAGAAACTGACCACAATCGTCCGTGTAGTTCTGCCCTAAGCCTCCCTAAATTTTTATTTATATAATCAATGTTGGTAATTTCACACGGCACCTAATAATTAGGTTAAAGCAGTGATTCTAAAAATATGTAGGGGGAACCAAAATTTTGTCCAATGCTGGTAATGGTGGATGTCTATGATCCCATTTAGTAAAATGAAATATTCTCATCTCACAGTCATAAATATGATGCCCAATTAATTGCAAAACTAAATCTCCTACAGAAAAAGGTTAAGAGCCCCTGGGTTAATGACGTCTTGCTCTTGTTGTATGTAGTTGATACACTTCCAGGCATTCAGGGAACCCTGTACAAAACTAAACTAAGCTAGAAGGTAAAGGTAGGAATCATTATATATCCATTTTAGTATAACGTTGGGCTTTATAAGAATCTATTAATAGACACATGCAAACCAAAATGTTGGATGTCAGGATTTTTCATCAATAAAAGTTCCCAAAACTGCGTATAAACGTATCTCCAACCAAACCCAGTCATGACCCATAACTACAACTGCATTTGTGTCAGTAGAAAGGAGATACAGTAATACTACCTCCAGGAATTTCCCTGTGCAAGATCGTTTAATAAGACCAAACAAATTTACAAAATCACTCCCCGCCAAGTCCGCATACATGCTAAAATCCAAAAATAATCAAGGGGATAAGAATGTATTGATGTATAAGAGTGTATTTTTAGAAAAAGATTATGCAGTGGATTCTGTAGCATGGTTTGGAGGATTTTCAAACCTTTCATTAAAGAAGTAATATGTACTACAAAATAAAACAGAACATGGTTAGTTGAATATTTAGCTGCATAAATGGCCAACATTATTTTTTTTGTTCATGATGGCATAATTGTGATTTAAACTTGAGCACCCACCATATCATTTGTGTTTTTGCCCATTACTCCTTCAGCCTGCAATTAGTACAGCTCATATAACCAATATGATTGTTTAGCAGGGGCAACGACAGTTACCCTTTTGCCTCTTGCTAGAAGTGCTGCTAAATTGCCCCACCTCAGTATCTTCTACTAGTTTGGTCACTGTATGATCTCTGCCACCTGCTCTTGCCTTGCCGCACACTGTGACCTCCCTCTGTCACTATGATCTTGTTACTCATTCGTTCATCTTCTGTTTGCAATCTTAAACACCTCTTCCGAATTAGAAATGCACCAGGCTGGAAGTAGCAGCACTGTCTTCCTCAAAGCCACACGGATGTAAGAGTAACTCAACAAAAACCTCTTTCCTTGTTAGTGCTGTTCTTCATGGCAAAGGATGCAAAATGTGTATGGGTTTGTTGACTCTATATTGGAATCGTACATTGTACCTACAGAATTGTTGGCTAATTTGGGTATTTTTACTGAGTTTTAGGTTACATGCATACCACTGAGCTGTTATTGACACGGGCTTGTTACTACCGAATCTTGTTAGTAGAACTATTGTATGTTACTTATTGAACATGATTTTTAAAAAAAGGTACCCACTGAATTAAAGGCCAAGTGTATTCCAGGGAGAAATGTGTTAAACACAACCATCTGTGCTGAAAGGAACGCAAACTGTGTGATTTTCTTTTTCATGTTAATTGCAGCAACATTGTATAAGGCAACGGTTTTCTGTGAAATCCAAGATACTTGCTTCTTGAGTGGGTTGACAGATGGAAGGATGGTGTTGCCATGGCTGAGCGAGAAGATAAGGGGGGCTTGCCTACAGAAACTTGTAATCCCAAATCTGCAGTAAATGTTATATATAAGTATATTCATTATTTTTTGCAGCAGAAAAATGAGTTGCTGAGATCTATAGTATTGCTTTCTGTTTCCTTAATCTCCAACTTGGTGCATCCAATAAGAGACAATGAAATCCCCATGAATCTTTATAAAACATAACCCCCTGCTAAGCTAATAAGGATTTGGTCTATCTTATGCAGCAGTCACAGCCACCTGTTCTTAGTTGCCCAAAGGAGAGGGCATGGATCTGAAATAGTTGCTGCTGCAGAGCAACCTTATTCTATGGCTAGCTGTCGAGGACCAGAAATAGGTTCTCTTCCCCAATTTAATAATTAGTTTGCAGCTGCTTTTTCTTTATATTGCTGCTCATTCCTGAACTTACCAATTTAATGTGTTCAGTGTGTTTGTGGAATGTTTGAAGTGGTGTAAAATATGGCAAAAATTACCATCTTATTACTAAACTGATTAACTCCTAATGGCATTGTGAATGTGGGTTTTAATTAACAAAAAGGGAACAACTGACCTTTAGTAAAAAAAAAATCATTTATTTTGTGCCTTTGTTGTCATTCTGTTAATCAGGTTTCTAAAAAAATTATAATATATATATATATATATATATATATTTATTTATTTATATATTTTTTTTTTTTTAGCCTTTTGAGTTGTTCCAAAAAGGGGTTGTTCACCTTTCAGTTAACTTTTAGTACAACGTAGAGAGTGATATTCTGAGACAGTTTTCAACAGTTTTTTGAGTTACAGGTATGGGATCTATTATCCAGAATGCTCGGGACCTGGGTTTTTCTAGATAATGGGTCTTTCTGCAATTTGGGTCTTCAGATTTCTAGACTACTAGAAAATCAAGTAAACATTAAATAATCCCAATAGGCTGGTTTTGCTTCCAATAAGGATTAATTATACATTAGTTTGGCTCAAGTACAATGTATAGTTTTTTTTTTATTATTACAGAGAAAATGAAAATCACTTTTAAAAATATGGATAATTTGATTATAATGGAGTCTATGGGAAATGGCCTTTCGGTAATTCGGAACTTTCTGGATAACGGGTTTATAGATATCAGATCCCATACCTGTATTTAGCTTTTTATTCAATAGTTCTCCAGTTTGCAATATCAGCAATCTGGTTGCAAGGGTCCAAATTTCCCTAGCAACCATGCATTGATTTGAATAAAAGACAGATATATGAATGAGAGGGCCTGAATATAAACAAAAACAATACATTTGTAGCCTTACAGAGCATTTTCAATAATGAACAATTGAAATTCCTTAGAATAGGCTGTTCTATAACATGATAAAAGTTAAAAGTTAACTTAAAGGTGAACCAACCCTTTACGTTTTAAGTGACTAAAATCTATACAATGGTAGGAGAGATGCTTGGAACCTCGAGTTTTTTGGATAAGAAATCTTTAATTAAAAAAAAAAAACACGAATCATTAAAGGTCAAGGAAAGTCTAAAATAAAATAAGGCTAGAAATGCTGTATTTTGTATACTAAACATAAACATGAACTTACTGCACCACAAGCCTAATCAAACAAATGATTTATGCTTTCAAAGTTGGCCAGAGGGGGCTGTCATCTTGTAACTTTATTAAACAGCTTTGCAAGATCAAGACTATGCACATGCTCAGTGTGGTCTGGGCTGCTTAGGGATCATCATAAATTATCAAAATAGGGAAACAAACAAAGCTGCTGGCGTTCTGAAATGCTGGGAAGTGAGGGGGATCTCCCCCTGCTGTTCATAAGTATGATTGTTTCCTTGACGGACCATCTGACAATTCCTATCCACAGCAGTAAATGAAGGGAGAATTTCACTGCATACAGTCAGGTTTATTATAAAAATGTTACACATTTTTAAATTAAAGTATATTGGAGATAGGTTTCTTTTTCATTAAAGAAAGTAAAAATGGGGTTTTATGTTTTTGCCTTTCCTTGCCCTTTAAATTAACCCGACAGGAATATTTGGCCACCAGTATGGATTTATGCTGTTTAGTTATCATCAAGTCCAAGGTACTGTTTTATTATTACAGAGGAAAATAAAATCATTTTGAAAAATTTCATATGCTTAGAATGCGCCCTATGGGACAGCTTTCTGAATAATGGGTTTTCAGATAAAGGATTACATGAGATTTTGTACCACTAAGCTTGTATGCAGGTACAGGATCTGTTCTCCAGAAACCTCTGAAATGCGTTCTTGCTATTTCCCATTGACAGTGCCATTTACTAATCTGAATAAACTCATACTGATGGCAAAATCTCTAGATAGTAAATTCCAAATCTGCCAGATTTGTTTGAGGCAGCAATGAAAAGTGCAATCACATTTATCAGAGTAAAAAACACAAACAATGTAGAAATACTTATAAGTGTATAGCTGAGATTGATAAAAGCACCTTACCCTGTTGTTGCATGCCTCTGGAAATAAAGGGTTTTGATTTAAATAAAAACTAGAGGGATCCATTCTACCAACCACTTTATGAATGGGAGAGCCTCACCACCACCATACTTTCATTTTTCTTATTTTCTGATTTATGTGTGTGTTAATAGATAGACACAGTGACATAACCAGATATTACTGGGCCCCACAGCAAATTAATTGACCTGTTTTACAAATATTTATTGAATTATGACCTCATGAGGCACCTATACTGGGCTCAGGGTCTGCTTCCTGTTTAGTTACACCCCTGGATAGAAATATATGTACATAGACTAGACAAGATTAGACCATAGACTTAGAAATAGAAGAATAAATTGTAAAGACCTCGGGGGTTGTTCACCTTCACAGGGCCGGTCGTACCAACTGCGGGGCCCAATTGGACCCATTTTGGCGGGGCCCCCTAGAAGGAACTTTGCTGTCTGTCGCAGGGTCTGGGCCAATTGGGTTTGGGTTATGCTGGTCAAATCATGTTTGGGGGCGGGCTGGTCCAATCAGGATTAGGGGCAGACTGGGCTACTGGCGGATTAAGGGAATAGGAATCAGAGCTCGCACTGGAGCGGGGCCCCCATAAGTGCGGGGCCCAATTGGGCCAAATTGGTCCAATGTGCTTAAGACTGGCACTGCACCTTCAAACACTTTTTCAGTTTAGTTGGTTTCCGATTGTTCACCAGAAATAAAAACCTTTTTCCAGTTACTTTCTATTTTCTAATATTAAAGTGTAAAGTTTAGTTTTTTATCCCCTCTAAAGCAGCTCCAGTGGGGGTCTCCAACTCTTTTAACTGTTTAAAATGGAGACCTTCATTTGTCCCTGCTGAATAGAATCCCTGAGTTTCATTAAAGGCAGCTGATAGAATTGATACAATAGTTGCTAATATTACACAAATTTTGCTGTGAAATGTATCCTCTAAATGAAGCAAATTGTAACAGTTCAGAATGTGCCTGGATCACTGAGCTAGGCAAAAAAACACTTGTTTGATAGTAGTCGTATGTATATAGAAGATTCACCAGTATTGAAAGGTGGTCCAGGTGCACCTTTCAGGCTATTGTAAAATGAAAATGTTTTGTTCATTATTCATCACAAGGGTAAAAAAAAGTCATTTCTTCATTAAAAAATAAGCAGTGCATCTAAAATTAGGGATACACTGAATCTACTTTTGGATTCGACCAAACCCCTGAATCCTTCGCAAAAGTTTCAGCCGAAGGAAGGGGAAAACATTTTTAACTTCCTTGTTTTGTGAAAAAAATTCATGCGACTTCCCTCCCTGCCCCTAATCTGAAAAAGGCAGAATCCTCAATGAATCCTGGATTCAGTGCATCCCTAACTAAAATAGATGCTAGGTATAATCTGATACATTTTGCCAACACTAGCCATTTATCCTTCTTTTCTGCAGAGGTTCACTGCCAAACAGCATCTGTAGTTTGAGATGCACTAAAACAAGAAACAGTGATGTTAATATTTGGCTTCCCACATCCAGCATCACTCACCCTACTGTTAAATGTATATAGTTTAATATGGTTGATTTGTTGAGTCAAACAGATAGCTGGTATATACAGTATGTATGTGCAAGGGTAGAACACAACATTATACAGTTTGTCATCCACAAGCTTGCACCTTACCTTCATTGCCAATGGGTAAAAGCAAACAGATCCCCTTCACTTTGCAAAACAATGTCGTTTTGCAGATTATCCTTGCAATGTGTTCAGGCAGAAAGGCTGCTTAGCGTGGGCTGTAGGAATAAAAGTGACTGCACACTGACAATAATGGTGCCCCAATCACTCAGGCATTGTAACACATTGCATTAATCTTCCTCCTCCGTGCCGATTATAGTAATGAAAACTGTACCCTGAGAACTGGCAGCTGGGAGGAAGGCAAAACGGATTACCAGGGTAATGTACAATGGAAAGTTGTGCTCACCACTAATTTTTAAAACCATTAGACAGGGGTGCAATGAGGCAGTGACCACAAAATTCATAAAGACAAATACAAGAGGGTAATGTATTTCAACCAAAATAAAGTGACTTTATATTCTGCTTTTTTTTTATGGCCACTTCAAATTAATATTGCAGTGCCAGTATTTGCACCTGT
Organism: Xenopus borealis; assembly: GCA_024363595.1. Taxonomy (NCBI): domain Eukaryota; kingdom Metazoa; phylum Chordata; class Amphibia; order Anura; family Pipidae; genus Xenopus; species Xenopus borealis. The sequence goes on along the minus strand of CM044436.1, from coordinate 26,925,767 downwards.
TGCAACAAATCTGAAAAAAGATAAATATGAATACACTTTCTGTTAAAACAGAAGTCTGTGTTTCCCTCTCTGAGGGATAGAAAACAGGACAGAGTGATAGAACATGTAGGAATATTCCTGCTTGCATGAGTCCACCAACAATTTAATTTGAGATTGCAGGATCTGATTATAAACAGCAACAACTACTTTACATTTCCAGTTAGAGAGAGAAAGTAACTTAACTTAAAGGGTTTGTTCACCCTCCAAACACTTTTTTTTAGATTGTTCACCAGAAATAAAGACATATTTTTCAATTGCTTTCCATTTATTTTTTTTACTGTTTTTCCAAAAACTAAGATTAAAGTTGAATGTTGGTGTCTCTGGTGTTGGAATCTGGCAGCTCAGTAATTCAGGTGCAGACTCTAAACTGTTACAATTTTGCAACATTTAGTTGATACATTTCTCAGCAGCATTGCTGGAGTATTAGCAACTATTGTATCAATTCTAACAGCTGCCTGTAATGAAACCCAGAGATTCTGCTCAGCAGGGACGAAATGTATCCATTAAATGTATCAGTTTTGAACAGTTTACAGGGTCGACAAGCCCCCCCCCTCCCCGGGCTGCTTTAGAAAAGGGGTCCCCAACCACCAGGCCGTGGCCCGGAAGCGGGCCGGGGGCAGTCCCCGGAGCCGGCCATGGAGCCTTTACAAGGTGCGACAAAATAGATGCAGGCACAATAAAATGGACACCAGGGCACCAAATTGGACGCCGACCCCCCAGATTACAAGGGAGCTAATATTCACTAAAAGGTAAATGTTTTTGGCATGAGCTCATTTAACTGGGCTTATATATAGAAAATATGCAGAAGCACTGAACTTCCAGGTATAGATAAATGTGTTTTGTATTTTAACTAAGCTATACATGATTTCATTAATTGAAAGTTTACTCTATTTCTGAACCCCCTTAGGCTCACTGTATCACATAACCTTCTCCCTCATCAGTCTCAGAATCCATCACACCACAGGCAACAAGTTGAGGGCAGGGTTGCATTAAACTGTGAGCCTAAAGTGGGTTGAAATGGTTCCTATGAGTATCATAGTTTCCTTTTAATCTGTGGAATCAGACGTCTGTGATAATAAATTTATTTTAAGTTTACATAATGCTTATACACCTTTTTACAGAAGACCATTTGAATGAACTCATGTCAAAAATAGTGTTTTTTTTAATGTTTTACAAGCTACACTGGACCCATCCTGTTTGTCTAACAACCATCCTGTCTCTCTCTTACCACTAGCCTCTAAACTTCTGGAACGTCTCGTCTTCTCCCGTATTACTAACTTTCTCTGCACCAATAATCTACTTGACCCTATGCAGTCTGGCTTTCGACCTACACACTCCACTGAGACTGCCTTATTTAGAGTTGCAAATGATCTCCAGACTGCTAAGGCCAAAGGATATTACTCTATTCTCATTCTCCTGGACTTATCCTCTGCTTTTGATACTGTTAGCCATTCTGTTCTAATGCAAGCTCTGTACCTGGACCTCTGTTGTTCTCCTTATTAACTCTCTCTTTAGGAGACCTTATATCTTCTTTTGGCCTTAAATATCACCTATATGCTGACGACATTCAGATATATTTAGACACTCCCTCACTAACCACTGACGTTCAAACCCATATAGCAGACTGCTTAGTAGCTATTTCTTCCTGGATGAACCAACAGAACCTCAAGCTCAACTTGGCCAAGACTGAGCTCATGGTTTTTCCACCCAAACCGAGCCCTTCTCCTCCTTTCACCATTACTATTGATGGCATGACCATTAACCTGGTTAACTCAGCACGCTGCTTAGGTGTCATCTTTGACCAGTCCCTCACCTTCTCTAATCACATCAATAATACTGTTGTTTCTTCCTCCGCAATATAGCCAAGACATGCACATTTCTTTCTCAAACAGCCAAAACACTAATCCATGCCCTTATCTTATCTCGCTTAGACTACTGCAATCTCCTTCAAACTGGTCTGCCTGACTCCCATTTCTCTCCCCTCCAATCAATCTTAAACTCTGCTACCAGGATTCTTCTACTCTCTCCTAAAAGAGAATCTGCTCAACACCAACTAAAACCCTTAGCATGGCTGCCTGTTAAGCAAAGGATAGCATATAAAATCATTCTACTAACATTCAAAGCCCTTCACTCCTCTGCTCCTCACTACATCTCTTCTCTTGTCTCGCTATACGTTCCTGGTCATCTCCTCCGCTCTTCTCAGAGCCACCTTCTCTTCACACCACCCACATCCACTGCCATCTCTCGTTTCAGACCCTTCTATCTTGCTGCTCCTTACCTCTGGGATTCCATCCCTGAATTCCTCCGTAAGGAATCCTCTCCCAATCTCTTCAAAAAAAATCTAAAAGCCAACCTTTTGGAGCACTAGAATAGTAGCCTAGCCCTGTGCCTACTGACTATGCCTTACCTTGTGCACTTTTTCATCTCCAATTTGTACCTGTATGTTAACCTCCAATCCACTTAGACTGTAAGCTCTACAGGGCAGGGACCTCCTTCCCACTATGTCTCTTACCACATAGCACTTAACCTCTTTGTCCTATAATTCTGTATATATATCTATTATGTGATTTGTCTACCCCGTGTATACTTTTATATATATATTGTACTTTTATGCACTGTACACTGCTGCGGCTCCTTAACAGCTTTTTACAAATAGTTATACATACATACATACATACAAATTATCATTAGATTAGATATGCAAATCTGATTAAAGAATTTTTTAATCAATACTGTAGTAGGGTTGCTACCTTTTGCCAGCAGCAAGACCAGACTGGGGGCGATCCCAGTGATGTTAGGGGGCAGACCCTGTGATGTTACGAGTGGATAGATGATGTCAAGGAGCGGGTCAGTTATATAAATTTTCCCATAACTATGCAGGACTAGATTATATAGAACTGGTTAATGCTTATCTGTGTTTGTGGGAGAGGAATCAAAGAGAGGGATATTGGGAAGAACTTAGGGGGGGAATGAGGGAGGGTTATAGACAGCAGACAGTGAAACCTTCAGCACCCCCACACCCTTCGGCACCACATGTGCTACTTTGTGCATGTCATTCACATTGTAATAAGTAGCCAGATCGTTTGATTCCCCTACTGTTAAGTTATCTACAAAACTCATCAGAAAGATTCAGTATTGCTTGAATTCCTAGGAACTTTAACTCTATGGTTCTTCAAAACGTTGACTGTGCCTCTCGTATAGTCCGTATAACCCTTTCTTTGCTTTAAATCAGTTGTTTGCCTTTACGTTAACTAGAAAGTGATAATCTTTAGACAACTGGTTGGTTGAAATCAGGGCTGGATTTACATAGTGGGCACCCCTAGGCCTGCTGTTGTTTGTTGCCCTGTCCCCTCGCGTTTATTTGCTTTCATTTTCATCATCGGGATGGAGCAATGGGGATTGGCACACAGGAAATTTAATTTTCAGAACCAATGTGGGTGTGCTTGGGCAGCATGCCGCCCCCTAAAATTCTGCTGCCCTAGGCCCGGGCCTAGGTGGCCTCTCCACAAATCCAGGCCTGTTTGCAATTGGTTTTCATTTTTTATTATTTGTGGCGTTTAACTTATTTAAAGGAAAACTATACCCCCAAAATGAATACTTAAAGGAATACTGTCATGGGAAAACATGTTTTTTTCAAAACACATCAGTTAATAGTGCTGCTCCAGCAGACTTCTGCACTGAAATCCATTTCTCAAAAAAGCAAACAGATTTTTTTATAGTCAGTTTTGAAATCTGACATGGGGCTAGGCATTTTGTCAATTTCCCAGCTGCCCCATGTCATGTGACTTGTGCCAGCACTTTCAGATGGAAATGCTTTCTGGCAGGCTGTTGTTTTTCCTTCTCAATGTAACTGAATAGTATGCAGTGGGACATGGGTTTTACTATTGAGTGCTGTTCTTAGATCTACCAGGCAGCTGTTATCTTGTTAGGGAGCTGTTATCTGGTTACCTTCCCGTTGTTCTGTTGTTAGGCTGTTGGGGGGGAAAGGGAGGGGGAGATATCATTCCAACTTGCAGTAGAGCAGTAAGGGCTAGTCCACACAGGAAGATTCAGGGAGATTTGTGGCCTTTCGACTAATTGCTGCTTTTTTGGGGTGAATAATCTCTCTGAATTGCTTACCAATGTCTCGCACCTGCTAAAATGAAAAGTCGCCTGTGCCTATTCATATGCGGCGCTGTGTTTTCCTAAGTCACTGGAAATTGCCTCGTTTCAAGCCAGGCCACAAATCTCCCTGAATCTTCCCGTGTGGACTAGCCCTAAGTTCATGAAGTTTATCAGAGCACAAGTCACATGACTTGGGGTAGCTGGGAAATTGACAATATGTCTAGCCCCATGTCAGATTTCAAAATGAAATATAAAACAATCTATTTGCATCCCATCTGTGGGATGGGTGACATCAACACATGCCCTTAGCATTACATAGTTACTATGGAAATCTG
>CM044436.1:26897299-26917434 GCA_024363595.1 Xenopus borealis | reverse complement strand
AAAATATTGGTAAAACAGGTCAACCTCTAGACATTTTGGGGGCCTAAATAATGATTTGCTATGGGGCCTAGTAATATCTCGCTATGCCACTGGTCTCCGAAACAAAATGTAAATGTCATATTGTGAACAGATGTCTGTCGCGTACTCTTGAGTTGGTTTGGAAGAGGGAGGGTAGGAAAGATAACTTGCCTTGTGTGTCTGAAGCTGATCCAATTTATAAATTGGATTACTCTGCTTTGCTTCCAAACGTCAAACTTTGTTTTTAATATACTTTAAGGATCTGCTGCCCCTTTTCATGCATTCTCCACCTTGCCTCCCTATTAAAAATGAGCCCGATTATTCTCTAGTTACACCTCTAATTACACATAGATTCCCCTCATTTGTGGCTACAGGACTTTTCCCATTGTATTTATATAGAAATGTACACAGTGCAAAACACAAACAGGAGTATAGTTATTATAGATTAGGCAATGAGAATAAATGCATACTGTAATACTTTCCTCCGCCAAAGTGTTTACAATCCATGTGTAATGTGCATTTCACGTAGAATTATCTACCCTTTCCCAGAAAACTCGTATCTTTTTTTAACCAAAAGTTGAAGGTATTGGTGTTCTTGCAGTTCAGACAAGGCAAAATAGTTGGTATGAAAAAAAATCCACATTTTTTTATTATAACATAGTATTGCCAAAAATATCCTGTGTTGTTAGTCAGATGTGCAAGAGTTCATGCAGATAATTATTTAGCTGCTAAATAAGTTTAGGCAAATGGACAAGTCACCATACAGAGAAGAGGTGCAGAGGTTAACAGACTGGTACAGAGCCAACAACCTGTCTCTCAATGTACACAAAACAAAGGAGATGGTTGTCGACTTTAGGAAGACTAGGAGTGACCACCTGCCATTGTACATTGATGGCTCTAATGTGGAGATCTTCAAAAGCACCAAATTCCTTGGTGTCCACCTGGAGGAGAACATCACCTGGTCCCACAACACCAGCTACTAAGCCAAGAAAGCCCAACAGCGCCTCTACTTCCTGCGCAAGCTGAGGAAATCATATCTCCCACTAGTGGAGTAATAAGATGTTACTGGGCCCCACAGCAAATTAATTTTAGGGCCCCCAAAATATCCAGAGATTGTCTGTTTTTGCCAATATGTTGAAATTGCTCCTTATTTAGGTTTGGTGGGGCCCCTATACCTCCTGGGCCCCCCAGCCGCAGGGTCTGATTCCTCTGTAGTTACGTCCCTGTCTCCCACCATCCATACTTACAGCCATCTACAGAGGGACTATAGAGAGCATACTGAGCGTATCACTGTTTGGGCTGGTAACTGCACTGTCATGGAGCACAAGACCCTACAGAGGATAGTGAAGACAGCAGAAGAGATCATAGGTGTCTCTCTTCCTTCCATCACGGATATTTACACCACTCGCTGCATCCGGAAAGCCAGCAATGTTGTGACTGGTACAACACACCCCTCACACTCGCTGTTCACACTCCTGCCATCCGGAAAAAGGTACCAAAGCATTAGGGCCCTCACTAACAGACTGTGTAACAGTTTCTTCCCCCAAGCCATAAGGCTCCTGAATACTCAGGGACCGGACAGATCTCCCCCACACGCACACATGCACACACACACACTCCATCTGACCTTATTATATACCACATTGTTACACAGCCACTGTACGCAATTGTTTAAATAAATAGCCATTGGGTACAATTGTTCTCTATGAGCACATCTGCACTTACTAGTTCTTACTACTATCGTATCACAATGATACACTCATCATGTCTGATGTATAGCATTATTTACTTTACATATTACATCTGCTGAGTGTGCACTGTCCCTGCACTATGCTGTCCTGTCTTGCTGTAGTTGCACATTTTTGCACTTTTTGTCTGTTGTCCGGTACTTCTATGTTGTGTGTAGCACCATTTTCCTAGAGGGACGTTGTTTCGTTTCACTGTGTACTGTACAAACGGATATGGATGAAATGACAATAAACTCACTCTTGAATGCTGAAAGTGTAGCACAATTCTTACAGGTAGCAGGGTCATGTATGAACTTAGCAGGCTTTCTGAACAAGGACAGGCAATTCTTGTGGTTAATTGGCTGATGGAAAGAATAAAACAGTTTGTTAGCAATAGTGTATGCAGAGGTTTGCCGCAAAGTTTACAAGATCATTTTGCTTTTAGTATGATTGTAGAGCATCAAGTTGATGACCATGTTTGACAATTTGCAATTTACTTCCATTTTTTAATATTTGTGGTTTTTGAGTTACTCGGCTTTTTATTCAGCGGCTGTCCAGTTAGCAATTCCAGCAATCTGGTTGCTATGACCCAAATTATCCTAGCAACTATTTGAATGAGAGACTGGAATATAAACAGAAAGGGCATGAATAGAAAATAGAGTAATAAAAACTAGCAATTAATATCAATATTTAGCCTTACAAGGCATTTGTTTTTAGATGGGGTCAGTGGCCACTATATAAAAGCTATTTAAATAATCAGAAGAAGAAGAAGGTGGCAAATAATTCAAAAACTATAAAAAAAAGTAAAAAAAGAAGGCTAAGGCTGCTTCGAATTAGTCATTCTATAACCTACTAAGTTAACATAAAGGGGAACTACCCCTTTACTTATATTTAGATAGGATTCACAATTAACTTAATTGGATGAAAGATACCTATTTACAGGGAACTGTAAGGGCAGAAATATATGCAGCATATAATCCAATGCACAAGGGCTATTTATACATACACTGTGGGATGGGTGACCTCAACACATGCCCTTAGCATTACATAGTTACTATGGAAATCTGAAAATGCCACGTACAGTAATTTCTCTGTAGACTCTCACAATCACCTATTGTAACTGGTGTTGACATGAAGTTTTAATATATGCAGGGCACTGGCACCACCCACCCCAAACATAACATGATTTATATAGCGTCTTAATTGTTATGACCAACTCAATATGTTGATGAAGATAAATAATGAAATGTTTTAACTAAAGGCTGAAATGTGAGCGGATTATGTCTGTGGGTTCTGTTTTATTGTCACTGTAGTATAAAGTTGGAGACTAAATCAAACATTGCTTGAATTTAGTGGGACCTGGGGTTTTCCAGATAAGGGATCTTTCTTTAATTTTGATCACCATATTGCCTTCAATAAGGGTTGATTATATCATAGGATAAAGTACTGTTTCCTTATTACAGAGAAAAAGGAAATCATAATTTAAAAAAAAGAGAATTTTTTTCTTAAAACCTATGAGAGATGGCCTTCCCATAATTAGGAGCTTTCTGGGTGATGGGTTTCCGGATAAGAAATCCCGTGCTTGTACCTACATAAAATAAATGTTATATTTTAGCCACTCCGTTTTTGAAAGGTTTCTGGAGCCCCATAAGAAGGCTGTTTGTTTGCACCTTAGGCCAACACATACAGACATTTGCAAGTTAATTGTTATGCTTAGTTATGCTAGTAAGGCTTCCCAAAATCCAAGAATGACTTGAAACAACATCAAATAATTTTTTAGCATTTTATTTATAAATTATTTATAAATTGAAGGAAAACAACCATTCTTCTTTGGGGCTACATGCCCATCTTTATATTGTGAAGCTGTTGTTTATCTTCAAGTATCCCAACTAATAACTGTAATCCAGAAGCAGCTGGAAGGCCACATAGTGGACATATATAGCATATATACTGAAAGTAACTATCAGTTACTACAAAGTGTAATTAATGATATGTATAGTTTCTTCCTACAGACCTCTGTGTGGCTGGGTCCAAAGGCAAGATTTGTGAAATTGGGATGCCTGTGTTTAGTTCTCGCAGTAGCGTTTCACAGACGAGACCTTAGGTGGCCATGCACAGGCCAATTCAAGTCTTTATACAGATATGGCAGCTTATCTGCCAATGTATGGGGCCCTCCGATGGACCTCCCTGACCAACATTAGACCAAAACTCGATTTAATTTTCCCGCCTGATCAAGGTCTTGTTCATCGAATTAACCCAATATCCAGTGGCGTAACTACTCCCTGGTGGGCCCCGGTACAGGATGGGCACCTGGGCCCCCCTGTCGGGCCCTTACCTCTATAAATTACATGCTGGAGTGTTGATGGCATGTGTGCTGTAAAATTTCCCCTTAGATAACCACCTATAACCATTATTGTGGCTCTTATGGGCCCTGGTGCACTTGTACCCTTTGCACCCCTGGTAGTTACGCCACTGCCAATATCGTCCACCTTTGTGGGGCAAATCGTGGGAAAGATTATTTGGAGGTCTTTGGATGTTGTAGCTCATTTTAAGTCTCAAATAAAATGTCAGCTCACTGGCACAGAATGTGAAATATATTTACAGATCAGCAATATGGTACCACCCTCTGTAACCTTTTTCTTACAGATGTCATGGCGCCCACAGTATCGGTGCTCCAAGTTCCGGAATGTGTACGGGAAAGTGGCGAGCCGAGAGAACTGTTACGATTGTATTCCGATAACTAAAAATATACACGACAACCACTTCTGTGCCGTCAACCCTAAGTTCCTGGCAATTGTCACCGAAAGTGCAGGAGGGGGTTCATTCCTTGTAATTCCTTTGCACCAGGTGAGTGACACCTAGAGCAGTTAAAATTATACAGGCCCAAGGCTTACCCAGTGTCAGGAGATTTTGGAACAAATGTTAGTCTACTGCACTGGGGCAAATAAGCCTGTTACAGCTAAATGCCTGCTAGACTTCATTTGTTTAGAAGTAGTGGGACTGAAGCAGATTATATTCCCTGTTAATGGCAATAAGCAAGGACAGTGTACATATTTAAAGAACATGCATGCTTTTGTAAGCGCTTTCTCCTGCTACAGCCTTAACCAATCACAGTACCATTAAACAAATGAAAGTGTTTTTAAGTAATGAATGAATTATGTAGTGTTGCCCTGCACTGGAACAAATGTCGTGTTTGCTTCAGAAACACTGCTATAGTTTATTGAAACAAGATGCTGTGTAGCCATGGAGGCATCCATTCAAACAGGACACATAGTAGATAACCTAAGCACTGCAGAATCCCATTGTATAATGCCTTTTCTCCTTTTTCAGTTTTGAATGGCTGCACCCACAGCTACCTAGCAGCATGTTTATATAAACTAAAGTATAGTTTCTGAAGCAAGTACAGAACATTTATCAGTGCAAGACAACAGTGCATTATATTTGAATTACTACAAAACACTTACATTTTTTGGCGTTGCTGTTCTTTAAAGGGGTTGTTCACCTTTAAATGAACTTTTACTATGCTGTAGAGCAGGAATCCCCCAACTTTTTTAACCGTGAGCCACATTCAAATGCAAAAAGAGTTAGGGAGCAACACATCCATGCAAAAAGTTCCTGTGGGTGCCAAGCGAGGGCTGTGATTGGTGCCCTGTTTGGCAGTACACATTTTTTTGTAACCAAAACTTACCTCCAAAGCAGAAATTCAAAAATAAGCACCTGCTTTGAGGCCACTGGGAGCAATATCTAGGGGGTTGGGGAGCAACATGTTGCTCACAAGCCACTGGTTGGGAATCACTGCAGTACAGAATTATATTCTGATGCAAATGGTTTTCATTATTATGTGTGTGGTTGTTTTTTTTTTAGCTATTTAAAGGGATATTGTCACGAGAAGACATGTTTTTTTAAAAACCCATCATTTTATAGTGCTGCATCAGCAGGCCCAAGTTTTGGAATCAGACATGGGGCTAGACATTTTGTCAATTTCCCAGCTGCCCCTGGTCATGTGACTTGTGCTAGCACTTTAGGAGGGAACTGCTTTCTGGCAGGCTGTTGTTTTTCCTTCTCAATGTAACTGAAGGAGTTACAGTGGGACATGGATTTTACTATTGAGTGCTGTTCTTAGATCTACCAGGCAGCTGTTATCTTGTGTTAGGGAGCTGTTATCTGGTTACCTTGCCATAAAAAAAATCTGTTTGCTCTTTTGAGAAATGGATTTCACTGCAGAATTCTGCTGGAGCAGCACTATTAATTGATGCATTTTGAAAAAAAAAAACCTTTTTCCCATGACAGTGTCCCTTGAACTTTTTTATTCAGCAGCTCCATTATTTGCAGTTTCTGCAATCTGGTTGCTATGGTCCAAATTACCCTAGTGATCATGCACTGATTTTAATAAGAGACCTGAAAATTAATAGTAGAGGGCCTTAATAGAAAGATGAGTAATAAAAACTACCAATAACAATACCAAGCATTACAGAACAATTGATTTTTAGATGGGGTAAGTGGCTCCGATTTCAAAGCTGGAAAGAGTCAGAAGAAGGAGTCAAATTAAAAAGTTGCTTATAATTAGCCACTCATTGTATACATTACATAATGTATGGCTTATATGACGTCCATATTAATCATCTAATCTAGTATTCAATGGACATGTATCATCTGATTGTACTAGTGAACCCTGTCCAGGATATACCACTATTTACTGGTATAACAAAATTCATCTCCGGCGCTTCAGCTAATGTTGGCGCAACTTTGACATGAGATCACTGTATGTATGCAAGCTGTATACAGAGCTAGAAGGGTTAAAATGTGGTTTAGTGATATTGCATGTGCTGGACTATGCAGATTGTGGGAGGAGCCACTGACGTGTATCTGTGCTCCTCTCACAGGTCTGCAAGGTGGGGGGGTTCACCGTGCAATGTTCTGTACCTCCCCCAGACTGGCCGCATTGAACCTAATTACCCTAAAGTGTGTGGACACCAAGGCAGTGTTTTGGACATTAAGTGGAACCCATTCATTGAGAATATCATTGCATCCTGCTCTGAAGACACCTCGGTGAGTGAATATGTACCTCTTTATGTGTTGTTGCAAGTAAAGCTGATATTATGTTGTATACCTGAGACTTAAAGGGGCCTATTTATATTCAATTGTAGGCTGGCAGAAACCAGGCTTTGCTCAAATGTATGATGCAAATGAAAAAGTAGTTTATTTAACAAAAAAGAACATCTCATGGGGTAGCATTACGCGTTTCGTGACTTCTTTGTAAAGAGTAAGGTTCTCAAGCCCACAATAAAGTGGTACGAAATGCTTAAAGGGGTTGTTCACCTTTGAGCTAACTTTTAGAATAATGTAGAGAGTGATATTCTGAGACAATTTGCAATTAGTTTTCATTTTTTATTGTTTGTGGTTTTATAGATATTTAGCTTTTTATTCAGCAGCTCTCTATTTTGCAGTGTCAGCAATTTGGTTTCTAGGGTATAAATTACCCTAGCAACCCTGCATTGATTTGAATAAGAGAATGAAAAGTAATAAAAAGTGGCAATAACAATACATTTGCAGCCTTACAGAGCATTTGTTTTTAGATGGTGTCAGTGACCCTCATTTGAAAGCTGCAAAGAAACAGAAGAAAATTGCATATCATTAAAAAACTATGAAAAATAAATAATGAAGACCAATTGAAAAGTTTCTTAGAATTTGCCCTTCTACAATATACCAAAAGTTAACTTGAAGGTGAACCACCCCTTTAAGGCTACCCCTTGAGATGTTCTTTTTTGTTAAATAAACTATTTTTTTATTTGCATCATACTTTTGAGCGAAGTTTGTTTTGTGCCAGCCTATGATTGAATATAAAATTGCCTCCTCAAGCTGAAGGTCTGGGGTTTGAGCACCTGGACACCTGCTAATATTGGTAACTGAACTGAACCTTACAAAATAATAATCATTTCTATAAAGAAATGTTTAGCCTCTGAGTAAAGTCTCTCTCTCTCTCTAGGAATGAAAGATGAACTTCCCTATACTGTACAGTAGTAGAGCATGTCCTGTCACACACTCATTGCTCTGAATAGGTTGCTTACTAATCTAGATCAGCATGACCTTTTATTTCTATGCCACTCCTTAGGTGAGGATATGGGAGATACCAGATGGTGGATTGAAAAGGAACATGACAGAGGCTGTCCTGGAGTTATATGGACACAGCCGGAGAGTGGGGCTGATAGAATGGCACCCAACAGCTATCAACATTCTCTTCAGTGCTGGTTATGACTACAAGGTCAGTGTCCTGATGATATTAATATATGTATTCAATTTTAAGTCTAAGCCTTCAGTTGTTAAAAGGAAAGGAAATTAAAATAATTGGTAATAACAAGTAACACAAAGTAAAAAGCAGACTAGATGCTTACAAAGTCTAAGGTGGGCTAGGGATAGGGTTAGGGAAGTCGGTGTTTATTAACATTCCAAAACAGGTGGTTTAAAGGAGAAGATATGGTCTTTTAACTTTGGGGTGCCAAAGGTTAGGCACCCCCAAGTGATTGCAAGTACTTACCTGAAATCCCAGGTTGCGCATGTGCAGTAGAGGGGCAGCACATGTGAAGTAGAGCGAAAAAGACTTACTTTAACAAAAAATGTGGCTATTTCATTCTACTGCGCATGCTTCTGCCCAGGGAAATTTGAAATTAGAAAAAGCCAGAAGAGGATCACTCTGTGGTGCTCTCTGGAAGAATCCCAAGCTGGTTCAGTTTTCTCCTGATGGGTGCACCGGCCTGGGGTTTCAGGCAAGTATATGAAACTTACATGAAACCCCAAGTTAAAAGACCTTTCCTTCTCCTTTAATCTGTAAAGGGCCCATAGATACAATTTGACTAGATACTAGTCTAGTTTAAAGGAGTAGCCCTAAAATTATTTTACAGGAAGGGGTAAAAGGTGGTATTCTGAGACAACCTGTGCTTTAGCTTAATTTTTCCACTTTGTAACGCATCTAAACAAAATAACTTTCAATGTTACCATTATCTAGCCAGGGCCATATTTATAATAAGGCACCCAAGGGCCTGTTCCTAAGGTGGCAGGTTTTGGGGGGCAGCCCTAAATTGGAAATTCGGTGAAACAGCAGGGGATGAGGGGTAGGGGCCTGGCTGGTTTGTGGAAGTGATGTCACGTGCATGTGTGTGATATCTAGCCTGAAATGTAAAAAGCTTTTGTGACCTTGTGAGTTGTAACATTCTCAACTGGATCAGTAAAAACACATTTATTATGCCTCTTCTATGAAGTCTGTAACCTAGATATGTGTCTGCCCATTAGTGAGCTGTGAAATTCTTTTTTATTTTTTTGCTGTTCGCACAGATCTTGATCTGGAATCTGGATGTCGGGGAAGCAGTGAAGATGATAGACTGTCACACAGATGTCATCCTCTGTATGTCTTTTAACTCGGATGGGAGTCTGTTGGCCACCACATGTAAAGACAAAAAGTTACGCCTTCTAGAACCTCGCTCAGGGCATGTCCTGCAGGTAAGGGAAACCTAGTCTACCTTATTCACTGATTATAATGGTCCAGATTCGGAGTTGGACTGGCCCACAGGGATACCAGGAAAACTCCCGGTGGGCCAGTGGGCCTCTTGCTTCTAACAATTTGGCTTATTTCATGTTCATTCCCTATTTCTTTATGTGGAAAAAGAGGCTTAATAATGGAAGAATAGAGTATAGTAAGTAGATCTAAAAGAATAGGAGAATAAAGAGGTTAAGTGAGGAGAGAAGGAATAATAGTTTGGAAAGTTGGCCCCTGGTCTAAGGTTTTCTGGTGGGCCCCTGGTCTAAGGTTTTCTGGTGGGCCCCCGGTCTAAGGTTTTCTGGTGGGCCCCCGATCTAAGGTTTTCTGGTGGGCCCCTGGTCTAAGGTTTTCTGGTGGGCTCCTGGCTTCCCAGTCCGACTCAGTTCAGACTTACCTTTAGTCTATCAGTCAAGCAACAACACATTGCATCATATAGTGACTGCATCTTTTGCTATCTTGCATCTCTTACAACTAATATCCTTTTTGTCTTTTTCTTAGGAAGCCACTTGTAAGAATCATAAGGTGACCAGGGTTGTTTTCCTTGGGGATATGAAGCGTCTTCTCACAACAGGTGTCTCCAAATGGAACACAAGGCAGATAGCATTGTGGGACCAAGTGAGTAGCTGGGGGCAGGCAAAGAATATCTATGCTTTGGTGTTATTATTATTATTATTATTATTATTACAGGTCTGGGACCTGTTATCCATAATGCTCTGGAACTAGGGTTTTCAAAATAAGGGATATTTCCTTAAAGGGCACCAATCATAATTAAAATCATTAACTAAGTAAAGACACTGTGTGAAAGTTCAAGAAATCTGATTTTTAAAACAGTTAGAATTGTTTATATAATGTAAATCATCAGCTCACTTTACCTCCTGCAAAATCTCCCCTATCTCCACTGCAGTTCTAGCTGAGGCAGGCATCTTGGATTTCACTGACTCCTCCTACCCATATCTTCACAGCCAACTGTAGCTCTGAAATCTCACACATGCTCAGTTGAAATTCCTTGCTTGCCTGATAAACCTTCTAAGCTATTTTGAAATCTTCTGTGTTAGTGCTGCCACCTTCTGGAAGTTGGTGTGTGTGCCCTTCATTTGCATAATGACATCACTAGCAGGGGATAAGACAGGGAAATCTCGTGATACTTCTAGAGTTTACTAAAGCTAGGCATTCTGGGTAGAATACTCAGGACTTTGCATGTTATAGTCACTGTAATAGTCACTGTATGGACTCCCTCAGTGAAAGAAGTAAGGGATCTTTTTCAAAAAACTATATATGTAGTTTGATTAAATGTGTTTAGGTTGTACTGGCCAGATTGTTATTATATGTTTGATTTTGGCTTTGATAGGTGCCCTTTAAAGGGGTGGTTCACCTTTATGTTTACTTTTAGTATGTTATGGAATGGCCAATTCTAAGCTACGTTTCAATTGGTCTTCAATATTTACTTTCTGTACATATTCTATTTGCCTTTTTCCAGCTTTCAAAAGGTTGTCACTGACCTCAACTAAAAACAATGTTTAGTAAGGCTGCAATTTTATTGTTATTTCTACTTTTTATTAATCCTCTTTCTATTGACGACTATTGTAATTATATTTGCTTCTCTTATTCAAAGCAGTGCATGGTTGCTAGGGTAATGTGGACCCTAGGAAACTGCTGAAATAGCAAACTGGAGAGCTGCTGAATAAAAAGCAAAATAACTCAAAAACCACAAATAAAAAATGAAAACCAATTGCAAAATGTCCACGAATATCAGTCTCTACATTATACTAGAAGTTAACTCAAAGGTGAACAACCCCTTTAATTTGGATCACATGAGTACAGGGTATTGTTTTATTATTACAAAGAAAAAGGAGATCATTATTAAGATTTAGAATTTTGTGGGGGATAATTCAGGTCTTTCAGGATAACTGGTTTCCAGATAACAGATCCCATACCTGCAAGCCGTACCATACAATGATACCATATTATTGGTAGTAGTTCCTCTAACAAATATGAAATGCCCTGCACCAACTTTCTATGCAGTTTTGCAAGTGAATGTATAAAGTGCAACAGCTAGCGATGGGCCAATCTGAACCATTTCACTTCGCCGAAAGTTTTGATTTGCGACAAATTGAGCGACAAGTATTTTCACCCATCAAAGTCTATGGGTAGACTTGGCAAAATATCTTGCTCATCACTATGCAACACCATAGGGTTGTTGAAATGTGAGAAAAGCATAACCAGAATTGGGGTATATGTGGGTAATGCCCATTTTAGTCTTTTACTATGGGTTTGTAAATTCATGGTTTTGTTGTAGGTATCCGAATAACCAGATGTTTCGTAAGTTGAATTTACTTAATTAAAGACTGAATTGTCATCCGCTTTGCACAACTCTATGCACACTTCTAGCAGTCCAACTGAAGTTGTATGTGTCTGCATATGTGGATTTTTTTTTCTTCACCACTGTAATATTGTGGTTGTAGGAGGATCTGTCCATGCCTGTGACTGAAGAGGAAATAGATGGTCTTTCTGGGTTGTTATTCCCCTTTTATGATGTAGATACACATATGTTGTACTTGGCTGGAAAGGTGAGCTATATGAGTATTGCATTGCAGCTCTACCACTAGGAAAACATGTATTCTGCTACAGTAATCCGGTTATTGCCTGCTTCTTTCTCACACCAGGGAGATGGTAACATTCGCTATTATGAGATCACAGCAGAGAAGCCATACCTGGAGTACCTAATGGAATTTCGCTCTCCTGCACCTCAGAAAGGGTTAGGTAAGGACCAGCATTCTAGAGCAGTACTGTCCAACTTCTGTGGTATAGACAGCAAGAATATATGGCTGTGGAGGAGTGCTGATAATGGAAGCCACTCCCTGTTTTTGAACCACACCCAATTTAAACCACACGCATGTTACCACAAGAACTTTTAAGATCATATTCACATTATTTGTGGTAGCACACCAAAAAACTATATGGTTGGTGCTCGCTGCAGTGATACACTAATCACTCTTGAGAGAAATTTGTCATTTTAATATCCTTAAATCCATATGCCCCCTCCTCCCCATTGATAACACTGCACCACCCCAGCACACGATTAAACAACTAAAGGCCCCCTTACAACAATTTGCAAATGCTAACAAAACCTACCAGACTCGCGTCCCACAGGCAGCATATGGAGGGCAAAGTATGGCAAACGCCGGGAGCATAGGGCAAGTAGAGTATGGCACACACAGGGAGTATAGTGCAGGCAGAGGTAAGCACACCGGGAGCATAGGACAGGCAAAGTATGGCACACACAGGGAGCATAGGGCAAGCAGAGTATAGAACACATAGGGAGCATAGGACAGGTAGCATATGGCACACACACAGGAAGCATAGGACAGGCAGCATATGGCACACACTGGGAGCATAGGGAAGGCAGATGTTAGCACACAGGGAGCATAGGACAGGCAAAGTATGGCACACAGTATAGAACACACAGGGAGCATAGGACAGATAGCATATGGCACACACAGTTAGCATAGGACAGGCAGCATATGGCACACACAGGTAGCATAGGGCAGGCATAGTATGGCACACACAAGGAACATAGGGCAGGCAGTGTATTGCAAACACAGGTAGCATAGGGCAGGCAGCATATCGCACACACATGGAGCATAGGGCAGGCAGCGTATGGCACACTCGGATCATAGGGAAGACAGCATATGGCACACAGAGGGAGCATAGGGCAGGCAGTGTATGGCACACACAGGGAGCACAGGGCAGGCGGAGTATGGCACACACAAGCAGCATAGGGCAGTTAGAATACAGCAGAAGACAGGAAAGCCTATCAGGACCACTCGGGTGTGAATAATGCAAGAGCTTACTGTCTGAATTTGAGGTGTAAACAATGCAGGGGCCGATTAATCTCAGTAATGATACCTTTTAAAGCTTACACAAGGTAAGCAGTCATAGCAGGCAGACTTGCATGTGGGGGGCCACACAAGGGGGGAGTGATGGGCCGCCAGTTGGTCAGCCCTGTTCTAGAGGAAATGTTCAAGGCAGATATGTTCACCAGGGCAGATCTTAGGAGTAGGGGCTAATTCCAGTAATATTGTGAAGGTTCCATTTCATCTACATTGTCTAAAATGTAATTTGCACTGTTATGTTAGTGACATGAGTCCCAACCGTTTCTTTATTAGACATACATTTACTATTCACCAATTGGTTGATCCTGTAGAATCCTGTAGATCCCATTTAATCTTCTGGATATACTGTAGCTGAGCATCATAACTCAAAGTACATCTGATACGTGTACCTTGCTTAGAGAAATCTAGTGCTGCAGGGTTTTGCAGTTTAATTATAACCTGCAATAACAAAAGGAACTTGAACACAAAAACGTAAAGCAGGAACAAAAAGAGGGATTTTAGCCCTTTGGCTGAAAACAAAAGAAATAACCGTATGTTTATCACTGTTATATTGTATATTTGGAGACCATCATAGCAAACATGACACTAAATAATTGGACAATCTATTTTGCAGGGGCGATGCCAAAACATGGGTTGGATGTATCGGCATGTGAGATTTTTCGATTCTATAAGCTCATCACCTTGAAGAACCAGATAGAGCCAATATCCATGATTGTTCCTAGAAGGGTAAGTGTAGTATTTTTTTATAGCTGCAAAAAAAAAGTCGCTAATCATTTAATCAAAATAATTTTTTTTTTGTGAAACAGATTTATAACATCTTAAATACAGTTTGGCAGTTGTCTTTTAAAGGAAAACTATGCCTAAAAATTAACATGGCTAGAAATACTCTAATCGTTGAGGTATAGGGCTTCAAAGTTGTCCATGGAGGCTTCCCATCTTGGTTCGTTAGGCCATCTTTTTAGTGACACTGCACATGCTCAGTGTGCTCTGGGCTGCTGTTAAGGAGTCATCCTCAGGCGGCGGCAGCCCCAGAATCCTGCAGCCACTGTGACCTGGGTGTATATACACCAGGTCCCACACTTTAGCATTAGCCACACTTTAGCATAAACCAACTTTTCGCTAAACCTTGAAATGGGAAAAGCACTCACCTGACATATTGAGTGACCCAGGTGTGTTGCCCAGAACCCTTAGCAAGGGGTGTCTGTGCAAATTGTTGAGAAGATCGGCAAGCACTCTTCAAGTAAAAGCAACTTTATTTCAAGTTTAAAAGCATCAAAACGTGTTTCGTATACAAGGATATGTAGTCATATCCTGACAACGTCTGAAATAAAGTTTTTACTTGAAAAACTCTCTAGTGTGAACAAGCCCATATGTGTGTCGTGTATAAACCAGCAGCAGGATTATGATTTCAAGTCATGACAAAGCCTCCCAGGAAATAGCCTATGTCCCCTCCAAGGGTTCTATAAGGAATTCTACATAACAATGAAATGGATTTCTCATTTCAGTCAGAAAACTACCAAGAAGACATTTATCCAATGACTTCAGGCACAGAACCAGCACTGAGCCCAGAAGAGTGGCTGCGTGGAGTCAACAAAGGTGCAGTATTGTTATATTGAAGTTTAGGGGATATTGACATGCTGAACAGATCCGTTTGTTAGGGACTGGGAGATGTTAAACTCACATCAACAGCAATTTGTTAGATTCCAGGATGTTATGAGCACATTCTAGTCGCACTTTGATTTTAAAGCGTCTAGACATTTGCCACTTCTAATATAATTCCTCAGCTTGTTAAACTTGTATGTGCAATACCAAGGGTTGGAATTTTAGCCAAAATATGAAAATTTCAGAGGCATACATGGTCTATTTGCTTTAATGGTATTTAAGGAAATCTATAATTGTGTGGCTTCTCCAGGACCTAATTTGTTCCCTTTCTCTGAGTCTAGGCCCAGTTCTGATGAGCCTGAAGGAGGGTTATAGGAAAGAGAACAAAGCTGTGTTTAAAGCCCCAATGAAAGATAAGAAGAGTTTGGTGGTGAATGGAATTGATCTGCTTGAGAATGTTCCACCCCGAACTGAGAATGAGGTAAGTAACCCAGCCTGCACTGAACTTTTGCTGCTCTTGTCCACTTTCTTTTTCTTTCACTTATCACAAGTGTCTTACCAACACAATAAGATTACAATATACATATAAATTAGCATTAACTGCCAATCACAGCTACTACTGCACTCTCACGGTGCTGCTTGCTGACCTGTACTTTGCAGCTGCTCCGCATGTTCTTCAGGCAGCAAGAAGAAATCCGGCGCTTGAAGGAACAGCTGAGCCAAAGAGATCTTCTTGTTCGTCAGTTGGAGCTGGAGCTCAGAAACCTGAGGAACAACCCCAAGGACAGCTAGCTGACTCCTACTCATGGGCATTCTACATTGGCCTAAGGACAGTCAAAGGCTCGTGCTCTTGCCATCTGGGGGTGGTCTTTGTTTATAAATGTACTAACTACCCATGTATTACCTCTTTGTGGTAGTCAAGCAAACTGGGCCAAGATCTGCACCATGCTGTATATCTCCAAATGCAATTAGCCCTTCAGTGTGTCCCCTGAGCTTAAACATCTATATGAACGTTCTGCATTCCTTCTCTTCTGCTTGGGAATCTGCCCAACACCAAGACAAGGCGCCATGCCTCTGATACATGCTATTCCCCCAAAATACATGCAATTATTGTCTTATACTATCATATCTGGAGGAGATTGAGCTTCTTAAGAGGGGGAAGAGAGGGGGCATGCTGGGTGAGAGCGCTTTCTGAGACCTTTCTTTAAAGTGGGGGTAATGGGTTTTGTAAATACTTTACTCTAAACCCCAGTAGAAAAACATTCCTTTCCAGAGTGTATTTGTACAGCAGTATCAGGGATGTTAAAAAATAAAGCCATAATTGAATGTGCCGAATTTACGGAATGATCTATAAATAAAGAACTGCAATCTCCCCCTTTTTCCTCCATCCTCCCTTTGTTTCCAGCCTACTCATTTCTTACTTTTCTCCTACTCACCCTTTCAGTCACATAAATACATCTCCTCTTAGTGATCCATGTTTTTTCCTCTACAACAGAGCCTTATTGTGCAAGATGAGGCATATATTATTTATTGCTAATCAGTTCCTATGCAAAGTATTATATTAAAGGTATTAACAACCCAAACTGCCCAGGAGCCATCATTGCATTATGGTATTCTTAGCAAGTTGGTATCCTTCGCCATAGCAATTGACTACACTTTTAGCAGTTGTCTGTATAACTGGTTAAACTATAGGAAAAATACAAATACATCAGTTTTTATGCAGCCCTCTAGACAAAAAGATCAGTGGGCAGGCCCATTTTCAGCAGGATTCTGGCCGAATCCTTGTGCTTGGCCGAACGAAGTTCTTAAAATCAGGCGACTTTTCGTCAAAAAACAAGGAAGTAAAACATTTTTTAGCTGCACACTTCCTGCCTGGCTGGCTTTTACCCTTCCTCTCACTAATTTGCATATGCAAATTAGGGTTCCTTATTTGGATGAATCCTTCGCAATGGATTCTGGGGTTTGGCAGAATCCAAAATAGTGGAATTGGTGCATGAATCCTCAGCACATGAACTTACTAGTGGGTATCCTCTCACTAGTATCTATAGGGCTACCAATGCAAGCTTGATCCATGAAGGCAGAACTGCACTCTAATCACTTACTAGATAAAGATTGTCTCAGACAAAATTCATGTTTTATAGGGTCCCCATAGATGGAAAGGAAATATTTTACAACTCGCACATCTCAAACTAAGCTCCAAGGACATAGCAAAGACGAAATTATGTGGGGAATATTGCTATATCTCACTCAAAGTAATACACATGATCTCTTCTGCACATATACAGCATGTGTCATGGGAAAGTACAGAGAAGTAAAAGCTCATTCACATATTATGTGCACAAGTACCAAAAAAGTGTAGGTCAGCTCAAGGACCAGCTCTGGCACTGCAGACATTTAGGGTCACGGTTATCCAAATGGGAAAATTAAAGGAACAGCTCAGTGTAAAAATAAAAACTGGGTAAATAATTAGCCTGTGCAAAATAAAAAAAAATGTTTCTAATGTACTTAGCCAAAAATGTAATGTATAAAGACTGGAGTGACTGAATGTCTAACATAACAGAAAAGAACACTACTTCCTGCTTTTACGCTCTCTAACTCTGATTTAGTCAGAATCTTTAAGGGGGGCCACATGGGACATAACTAGTTTGCAATTGATCCTCAGCATTCAGCTCAGATTCAAAAGCAACAGTTATGACCCATGCTCCCCCCTCAAGTCTCTGATTGGTTACTGCCTGGTAACCAATCAGTGGAAAGCAAGAGAGCTGCAACGCAGGAAGTAGTGTTCTGGCTATTATGTTAGACATCCAGTCACTCCAGCCTTTATACATTACATTTTTGCACAGCCAATCTATTTACTCAGTTTTTATTTTTACAGTGAAATGTTCCTTTAATAACACAGCCAAGTATTATTTGAACAATGACAGGTGTGAAAATGCACTACATTGTGTAATACTATTGAAGCAAAAATTAAGAAACACCAGGAATGTACAAAAAAACGTATTTATTGAAATTTACCAATGACAAACTGCAGTGTTTGGCTCTCCAGTCAAAATGGAAGCCAATTATAATCTAATTTATATAGAGGACATAAAGTGTCACTCCTAAATAAGAAACAAGTTCTGAAAAACCACAGAAGCCTTGGTGAATTAGAAAGAACCTCGCTACATTGACTAATGCAAATCTCAAACTGAACTCCATACTCAGAAGAAAGTGAAGTTATATTCAAAACACACAATGCATTTCTAAAGTAGTGAATTTGTATCCAGGCATTGCAAGGTGGGACCAAGGTTACATTTATTTTAGCCTAATCCACACTGTTTCATTTTTATGGTTCCATAGTGGCCTATCCCTCCCACTAAATATAATTTCTTCAACTATAGAAATGAATCATTATGTCTATCCTGTTTGTACGGTTTAGTGCTATTGAGTTACCAGCCACTTCATACACCGACATTGGGTATAAAAACTTGGTTTATTAACATGATCTGTTACTGAAGCCCCGATGCTTAAATTAAAATAGGCAAAATAAAATGCTCATGTAATTACAGGTTATGGTACCTGGTATTCAAAATGCTCAGGACCTGTGTTTTCCTATAGTTTGGATCACAAATACCAATGTCTACTTAAAAATATTTAAACATTAATTAAACCCAGTAGGATTGTTTTGCCTCCAGCAAGGATTAATGCCACCTTTTTTGGGATCAAATAAGAGGTACCATTTTATTACTACTGAGAAAAAGAGAATCGGTTTTAAAAAAGTGATTTTTCTTGATTAAAATTGAGTCTATCGGAGATGGTCTTGCCATAATTCAGAGCTTTCTAGATAACGAGTTTCCTGATAGATCCCATAATAACTTGTTCTCAGAATCTATCCTGAAAATGGACTCAGGTCACATACTCTCGTTAAAGGGGATGTAAAGGCTTCCAGTTAAGTTAAGGGATTCAAATAGAATCAAGCAACTTTCCAATAATGTTTTACTATAGTTATAGTATATAATGTTTAATTAATAATAATTAGCTTGTTTCTCTTTTGCAACCACAGGCAGCTGCTTGCTTCATGTAACTCAATACGTTCCCTACTGCTCAGGCACATGTGTGCAGCAGGAGCCAATCAGAAGCAAGCGAGATTGTGAATTCTCTGTTCCGATTGGCTCTGGCTGCAGTGAGAGATAGGGAAAGCCTCTAGAACAGCTGAAGTATGGCTGAAGGAGGCTGCCTTTTAGAGCTGGCTCCTTTATCTTCACAAAAGTAAGAATAAAGTAAAACATGGATATTGCAAAGTTTTTTGATTTTGGGGATTATTATTAACTTAATATTAAGACTTTACATCCCCTTTAAGTAAATTCTCTGAAAACGACATCCGTATTTTGTAGCCAGGGCATACAAATCATCTCCAATAACCCTTGTCTACATCATACTGAAGTTAACTGAACATTACCCCTTAGCTTCCTTTAATACACACTTTTGATTCAAGGGAACAGACATCGAGCATACGTACTAGCTAATCAAGGAAAGCCTCGAGCTACGTGATGTCATCTGTGGCACCACAACACTGTCGCTTTGTGTTTTATACAGTGAACAACACATACTGCTGCTTGTGGGCAGTTGCTAAACAAAACTAGTTTCTTCTGCAGGAATCTACAATAAACACTCTCACATAAACATACAAGGTTATAATGCATTACAGATATTTTTGACAATACATTTTAAAGGGAAAATAAACCATTATTTGAGCGCATGGCTTACTTTTACATTTGCTTTCTAGAAATGTTCAGTAAAACATGTATATGGTGATGGATTATTCTGCATACATACACTTAATATTTTCTATTGAATATGTGTAGATGTTTCTGTACTGCTTTCTTCAAAGATTCTGATGAAATAGTGCACCGTGTGAGCAAATTATCATGAATATGGCAGGATGTTCGATTGGCTTTACTAATATGAACATGAAGTATTGCTTACATGTGACAATGCCCAGATGGAAAAGCCAGTTTTTCAATCTGTATAATTATCCCATTTGTCATTAGTTGTGAAATGCTCCTTGCTCAGCACCAGTCAGAGCACAGATCTTTTCTGTATCTCAAAATGTTAGTGTTGGGTGCACATTGTATATTCTCGAATAGCATCATTGGGAAATGCTAGGTACACTGTAGGTGCCTGGTTTGTTACATCCTTAGTATAATGAACAGACTTGGATATGGCTCCACAGTAGTATGCCACAGGGTAACACATGGCAGATTCAAATGCTCATTTGGAGAACCATCATTTTGGTGCTGCCATTGGGCCTGCTGAAAGCCAACTGCTAGTGAAATAAAAATGTTAAGACTTCTTTTACTGGTAAAAAAAAAAAAAAAAAAA
>CM044436.1:26884836-26897175 GCA_024363595.1 Xenopus borealis | reverse complement strand
AAAAAAAAAAAAAAAAACAGTGACAAACTAATTCAAGCACATTAGTAATAGTGCTTCTAACAAATGTATGAGTCAGACTGCACAGAATCTGGTAAGGAAAAAAACAGCTGAAGAACAAGAGCAACAGTAGGAATACAAGGTGTGATTCTCCATTTTCAGTGTCTGTCCAGCTTAAAGGAACCTTACAATGAAAAAACAAAAAAATAGGGAAATTCAAAGTAGAACCAGTCAAATTACAACAAAAAAATTTAGAACGGGTTCAGTCTTTTTTTTTTTTTTTGCTTTATCAAAATGTGGGTCTCAGTCCTTCATTCTTTCATTTCCATACAGTTTTTGATTAATCCTCATCTTCCCCCTCATCGTCCTGGTCTCGCTTTCTCTTTTGCCCGTGTTCTGCTGTAAAAAAAGAGGCAATGTTTGCATATCAGAACATCATCATAAGATTCCGTGCACATTCTAGTCCTGCTCTGAATACAGAGCACTATTGGTTGAATTTAAACTAAACATTTAAAAACTGCCCAAGGAAAAGAAGCATGAAGCAGTTCAGTCAGGATAGACACCAAGCTAATTTATCTGAAAAGAAAAATTGTGCAGAATATGGCAGTACAATGCAACTGGTGTGTGTCACAAAGGTCAGAGAGCAAAAACGATTCCAGTTAGTGCTCATGTTCCCGTAAAGCACAGTAAAAGTGTAAATTTTGAAGGTGGCTATGTGTCCAGCTGTATATAAATACAAAAGAAACCCTGTACTAAGGTCTCCAAAGCATAAACAAAAATCACCTTGATCGAAAGCTTTAAACCATAAGGAAAGGTGAAAACTAAGTAAGCTTTATCAAAAAGGTCTATATAAATACACCAGTAAACCCTCAAAGTAATGCTGCTCTGAGTCCTCTGTCAAAAGAAGCCCAGCATTTCTTTCCTTCTATTGTGTACACATGGACTTCTGCAACACTTCCTGTTTTCAGCTTAAACCTCCCAGGCTGTTTCTTCTGGTATGAAAAAGCATTCTAAAGAGTAAAAGTGGTGTTCTAGCATGCACTGTTGTGGTTAATCTATTGGCAATAAACTGCCTTGGTAGCTTTCCTTCTCCTTTAAGATCACAGTATGTATATAACTCTTCGTTTTTTTAGAATTACAAGTATTTAGAGAGAAGATTTTATGCAATGCAATATTACTGTTAATCTGGAATACCCATCTGTTATGATGGGTCACTTATGCCTTATGCCCATGTGTTTTTTGGGGACACAGGCATGCTCTATGCTTTGCCATTTACAGCAAATCCTATAGCCGGAAACTCTGGCCCCAATTATTATTATTTTACCAGCACTGTGGAAGGACATCCCATGTATACTTTATCATATCAAGTGACTTGGAGCTGCCAGCACACTCCTAGGAGGAGACACAGTCACCAGCCAATGTGAAGCTATATATATATATATATATATATATATATATATACACTAATATATACACTAGATATATGGTCAGTTAACAGTCACTCTTTTTATCTTATTTAGTTTCTGTGCAGGATGGGAACAGCAGCACCAAAAAATTTGTGTTTTAAAGTAATAGAAATATAATGTGCTGTTGTCCTGCACTGGTGAAACTGATGTATTTGCTTCAGAACCACAACCATAGCTTATACAAAGGCAATGTGGATCCCTTACTGTTTGGAATAAATATCCTAATTCATTTTATCCGGAGTGCCGCCTGCTTGTTCCTATATTTCCGTTAAGGTACAGCTGGGGCGCTGTTGGCTGCGCACCCGGACCTGGAGTGGACACAAGTGGGGAAATACACCTGCGAGGGGTGAGTTTGGAGCAGCTCTCTCTATTTGACTGTATATAAACAAGCTGCTGTGTAGACATGGGGCAGCCATTTCAAGCAGAAAAAGGGCACAGGTTACATAGCAGATAACAGATAAGCTCTGTAGAACACAATGGGATTCAACAGTCTACCTGCTATCTACTGTGTATTCTGTGCTTAAATGGCTGCCCCCATGGCTAAACAGAAGCTTGTTTATATAAACTTTAGTTTTGTTGTTGAAGCAAACACACCAGTTTTACCGCAACACTGCAACACTACACTGTATTGTTATTCCTTTAAAACACTTTCACATATAGATGTTATTGTTCCTTGAACTATTCTGCACATCATGGCAGACAATATACTGACATGAAGTAGCACTTCTTGAGTGGTAAAACATTATAAAATACACTGACTTATGTAAGAAGACTGATAATAAAGCATTTACAGTATTCTCATTAGAGATCCAGCAATTACATGGAATCATTCACATACCTTCTTCTTCAGCTTCATCTTCATCCCCTTCTTTGTAAGCGTCCTCATCCTCCTTAAAAACAAATGGCAGCACATTCAATTATTTCCAGCAGTCATAGTTTAAATTAACTGTTGATTATCCAAATAGAGCTGCAGTTGCTGTAATGATATGTCCACTATGCATCCAAGCAGGAGGCTGGCCTTGTACGAAGTTGGCATTGCTTTTTTCTTAATTTAGTCAAGCCATCTCTATTAGGAATGACTTAAGTTAAAAATTTGAAGATGTTGTCCCTTTACAGATAAAAACTCACTGTTATCATAAGAAAAGGATTCCAGTATTTAGCAATACAAGAAGGCAAGAATAAGATGAGCAAATGGGCTGAACAATACAGTGAATTGCCAATATTTGTACCTCTTCCTCTCCGCTCACTTCTTCTTCCTCCCCTTCCTCCTCATCCTCATCGTCTTCACCTTCTTCGCCGGGCGGTGCATCCTCATCATATTCGTCTTCTATGAAAAAGAAAGATAACTTTATTTGTCATGAACGCAAGTACATGCTTCAGATTATGGTGTATAGGATATACCAGGGCTCCTTTATAAAGTAGCTACACACTGTCAGGTTACAGTGTAAGACACATTCTTACACTGTAACTCAAATTTCTGGCCTGCAGTATATGGTGTAATGCCATAGCACCCCAGAACATTAAGGCCATACAAGCCTTAAAAATGCTACATTTCTTGTCTGTCAGGTTGGCCATAGGCTACTTTGATATAACTGAATGAAGTTTGATTATAGGAGCAGAATTAAAGCATCAGAGATTTACGTATTGCCTGCCTAGCTTAATGCATGTTTACTCTGTAGCTAACGCGTCTCTATACTTAAGCATTGTACAAAATAGCCAGGTACAGGTTCTTTATGAACAAGGTGGAAGGTGCACAGTACAGTGCTCTTCGGCAAGGTTCCCTCTAGTTTCTTCAAAAAATATTTTGTAAGCACATTTAAAAACTGTAAGATAAGGTCAGAATAAATGCAAAATTGTGTATTTTCATACAAAATTCTTTATGTTCATCAAGATTTGTTGTGTGCCCTGGCCTCAAAATATGTGTGCACATACACAAGTTCACACCTTAGAGGGAACAATTCTCACAGGTGCAAGGCAGTCCTGATATTAACACTGCTTTGACTCCTTTTGTGTGTTGGGCCTACGCACCCAACTGACTAGCACTTAAAAATGAGGCCTGCTATCTGTTGTTTATGTTATTACACCATATACTGTTTTTTCTTGGTGGGGGGGCACGCAATCAGTTCCTTTATAAATCATAAGCTTGTAGCAAGTTAAACTTCATGATGCAATCATGTTTCCTGCAGGGTAGGTCATGTGTTATAGGGATACTGTGATGGGAATTTTTTTCCAAAACACATCAGTTAATAGTGCTGCTCCAGAAGATGTCTGCACTGAAATCCATTTCTCAAAACAGCAAACAGATTTTTTTTATATTTAATTTTGAAATCTTATATGGGGCTAGACCAGGGGTATGCAACCCGCGGCTCTGGAGCCTCATGCGGCTCTTCATCCTGCTTGCTACGGCTCAGTCTTGCAGCTTTGCCTGTCATGTCATCAATACAGCCCCCACACCTGCTGGCGGCTTCTTGAGTGTGCGACTGCAATAAGCGTTTAGCTTACCGCGCTCGCACCCAGGAATGACAGGCAAGACCGAACCGCAGTCACACACTCAAGACAAGAGAGGGAGGATTAGCATGGAGCTTCAGAAACAGAAGTCACATTAAACAGATGAGAACACTAGCATTTCATAGGGCTATTCAGTGTTTAATTTATTTCAAAGTAGGTCTACACATACACACTGCCCTTCTGTTTGTTGTATTCTGTTGTTGTAATAGTTAAAATTTAAAAAAGGTTAAGACTTTTAAAAGTTTATAAGCCGTGTCATGTTTTGTGGCTCCAGACTATTTTTCTTTAGTGGAAGAGGTGGCAAAATGGCTCTTTTAATAGTAAAGGTTGCTGACCCCTGGGCTAGACATATTGTCAGTTTTCCCGCTGCACCCAGTCATGTGACTTGTGCTCTGATAAACCTCAGTCACTCTTTACTGCTGTACTGCAAGTTGGGAGTGATATCACCCCCTCCCTATCCCCCAGCAGCCTAACAACAGAACAATGGGACAGCAGCTCCCTAGTAGATATAAGAATAGCACACAATAGTAAAATCCACGTCCCACTGCAACTGATTCAGTTACATTGAGTCGAAGAAACAACAGCCTGCCAGAAAGCAGTTCCATCCTAAAGTGCTGGCTCATTCTGAAACACATGACTAGGAGAAATGACCTGAGATTGCTGCCTAAACACCAATAATACAACTAAAAAAAATACACAATTTTATATTGTAGAGTGAATTATCTGCAGTGTCAACAGTGTAATTTAGAAATAAAAAATACATCATAAAAATCATGACAGAATCTCTTTAAGCATTTATTCTTTCTTGTGCAGCATCACTGTGAATTTAGAATTTCAAGGCTAATGCCATTGATTATACAAGGCAAATATGTGTAAAGAAATACCTGAATGGCAATTGACAAAGTTTTAAAGCCACAAGTATGAAGCAGAAACATAAACCGTGAACACAAATTGTAAAAACTTTTTTATGCTTATTTGCCAGGTGTATTTTTAAATGATCTGTTATTTATTCTACTCTTCAATAGTCCTTTGCACCAATTCTTGTCTCCCTCAATAGCATAGTCTCCCCCATTTTCTATTTAGCTTCATTATCAGTTTCATGTAATGAGCATTGTTGCACATGATAATACATAATATGAATGCACTGAAGGGGACAAAATTGTACAAATAGTGAATTATTGTGGCTGCATCTCAAACTGTAAGAATGGAAAAATAAATTATCTAATGAATTTATTGACAGCATTACGATCCCAATCAAACCCAAGGCCAGTCAAGCATGATGATTTCTTTACTTAATTTACTAGCAGATAGGTGTATTGTTGAAACCATATATTGGGGCACTAGTTCAGGCAGTAATAAGGTATAAGCATATTCTGGTTGTGTAAAGAAGGCCCTGTGAAGGTCAGCTGACAATGTCTCTGGAAATTAGAATAGTAAATTCAAAAGTTACAGACTTTAGGGGAAGAAGTAGACTTTACTGGAATTTAAAAGAAGCTGATAAAGATCTTATCTCCTGCACTTACCATCTTCATCATCCTCGTCATCATCCAAGTCCTCTACATAACCTTCAGCATCCGAATCAGGCGCTTCTTTGTCATCTCTGTCGTACCCATCAAGATAAGTGAGTTGAGGAAGGAGCTTGAATAAATTTTCTCTATAGTCATTGAGGTTGGTAACCTCACAGTTAAACAGATCCAAGCTCTTTAGATGCTCTAGCTTTTTCTGCAGAAATTAAAACACGAGATATAAAGTAACAAAGGAACGTTATAAAAAGACAATTGGAACTGGTTTATTTACCCATTGACAACAGAACAGTAAATTCCCCAAATACTTATTTTGTATCCCCGGTGGTAGGCAAAATATAAATATATAACGGATCATATTTTAGCAATTGCATCAAAGAATATAACCCCCCCAGATTTTTCACAACCCACTCCTTCCCCACTCTATTCCAACACTCTAACCGTCATTATGTGTTACCCCACACTATACTGAGGGAATGATGCTGTGCTCCCTCAATACACCTTCCAGAGTTATATGTAAAAACAATTGCTATTTAAAGAACAAGTAAACGTTTTTTTTTTCTATCTCTAAATTTGCTCTAAACAGCCCCTCAAATTAATGTACCTTAGTCCCTGCTGCAAGTCTGCTCTGGTTTCTGTGTTATCAGCAGCTTGTTTCACCTTCTTCCTGGTGCAGAGTGAAGCCCAGCCCCTTAGCTTTCTGAGCTGACCTTATCTCTCAGACTAGTCTTGGAGATCATTTGCATAATGTGACATAGCAGAGAGCAGTGTGTGTAGCAGCTTTTGCTTGGGGAAACTAGCTTACTAATGAAACACTGGCTCCCTCTTCCTCTCTATTGTGGAACAGCAGCAAATGGACTGCTCAGTAAACTAAGGGGCTGGGCTTCACTCTGCACCAGGAAGAAGGGAAAGAAGCTGCTGATAACACAGAAATCAGAGCAGACTTGCAGCAGGGACTAAGGTACATTAATCTGGGGGGCTGTTTAGAGCAAATTTACAGAAAGAAAAAGAAAAACATTTACTTTTCCTTTAAAGCAGCATTGGCTTAACTCTTGGTTGTTACTGTTTAAACATTGTTGCAACAGTCTTAGTTCCCCAGCAAAGACAGGTCTGTTAATCAGCTGCCTTGTCTTACATTGTATCAACAGTCTGAGCCACCAGGGCAGAAAAAATATATAGCAATACATATACAAATAACTTAAAAACCATAGAAACATTGTAATGAATGTACATTGCAAAGTTGCTTAGAATAATGTTTTCTTTTATTAGTCAAATTTTTATTTTTGGGTTGACTTGCCCATTAAATGTTGTCACTTCAGTTAAATGCCTTTTGTTAATACTACTTTCTTTGAAATGCTATCTTTGGACTGTGTCTCAAGCAGGGAGTATAAGAGCACTGTGTGAAATTGTTGGCAGTAAATAACAGTCCGCCACCACACTGTATACATTGCTTACAAAACACTTGCTCATTACCTGCATTAATGGGCCAACCCAAATATTTCAGTCTTGGGCACAGCAGAGAATCAGTAGTATACGTTCTACAAAATATAACACTCGAAACATAACACTCTATAAAACAGTAACATTGAGTGCAAGTCAGCTGTAGTAATTTGCTGTTCGTTTAGTGGAAGCCCCAATGATGTGACCCCCCAGAAGGTTAAGCTGCCTCACCAGAGGTTCTATTGTGCTCAGGTCCTTTATCCTGTTCCCGCTTAGGTTGAGGTGTGTGAGGTTTGGACATTTTTCTGACAATACTTCCAGTCCACCCGAGATGTTGTTATCGCTCAACTCCAGCTGAAAGTCAAAGGAATACCCTAAGGATTGGAACACCAGCTGTACCACACCAAGCACCCACTTGGTGCAGGGTCTGCATCAAAAGACACACAAAGAAAGGGATGTTACATCCTGCATAGGCTAAATGCAATAAATAGGCTGCTGCAGGAAAGTCCGATGATTGAACTGTTGAAAGCAGACCTTTGAGGGTTGGGGCAGCCTTCATGTCTATTACAATCTAAAACTATTAATCAATGAAACAGCATTTTAACTTTTAGTAATTCACCAGTCTGCCTGAAAGCCTGTTGATCAACCACACATGCCAAATTAATCAACTACGTATTTTAGATTATAGCATTCTGAAATGTGATCATTTCTTTTTAAAGCAGGTTTGCACTTCCCAGGGACCATTCATTGGATGGGGAAATATTTTAACTATGCTCGCACTGCAATAACATTACAGAATTCCATTGTCTTGTCTACAAAGATCATAGATCAGAGGAACAGAAAATAAAAATATTTACAGGGATGAAACCAAACCACTCATTTCTTGCATTATACTGATTTACCTGACGTCATGCACAGTTTACAAGTGAAGATGGAAACATGTTTCTTTGTTAGAGCATCCTTTTAATCTTTCTCCTGTATGTCTAGTTCAGTCTCCAAAGCTATTCCAGGAAGACTATGCTGAATGCAGAGGATTTATTTTGCCAACAGGCAGCTTCAGAATAAATGCAATCTTTCTGGTAGATGGAAACATGGCAGAGAGATGACTACTGTAAGATAGTCAGATGGCTTTCCTTGAGTTTCCTGTGTGGGGAATAAAGGAGTCTTACCTTTTTCAGTTTGTTTAACTTTGGTAAGTTTGCAATAGAGCTAAGGCAGACATTTATTGTGCTCAGGAATTCCAGTCCTTCAAATTCATCAGTCAGACCTTCGATTTTTCCTTCTTTTGACCGACAGTTATCCAGGACAAGCTCTTTTACCTACAAGCAAATTCAAATATTCTTTCAGCAAGTTGATCACGAACATATCATTTGCGAAAACAAAGGTTTCTGATATTTTTCAGTAAGCTAATATTGTACTGAACAGCTTTCAAGCAGATACCATACTTAGGAATTTGTAGAAACTACCCATAGCTGGCTACCAATTAGGTTTGCTTGTTTTCTATGGAAAAAAATAAAAGGAGGGCACATGGATTGTTAATCCGGGGGCATGGAAACTGCTTTTAGCAAGTGGTAAGTAGCAGCTAAAGTGCAAATGGTGCACTGCTGTTTTTATTTTTTAAGTTATTTGGTGAGGTTATTGCCAGGGGTGTTATTACCATAAAGAAGGTGAGAATCTTGCCTCAGGTGGCTGCACTCGTATTTTTATGCCTCCTCTGGTAAATTTCAGAGACAAAATTATGGTTATAGTTATGGTTATAGTCCAGATACTGCAATTTTTCTCAATTTGACCCACTTGAATGTTAAAAATAAATTTTCTGAAAAAAAGATCGGAAAGTTCGTGATTTTCGGGCGCATGTGTAGTTGGAGGAACATCACGGTACATCACTACTGCGCATGTCCCGAAAGTCCGGATTTCTTTTTTCGGAAACTTTGCGATTTTCGGTGCATTCGCAGTAGCTCCGCACCAGCAAAGCCCTCGTACTGCGCATGTGCCAGAAAACGCTGGTCAATTCAGGAAGAAGATTAATCGAGGCACCTGTGAACTCTGCTGGACAGGACCTGGAAGGAGGGGTAAGTAACAAGTTAGGGGCATTTGCCCAGGGGGGGGGGGGGGGGGGGAGGTAGACTGGGGGGAGGAGGGAACGGGGCCTACACAGGCCTCTTACCACTGAATCCTTCTCCCTCCAGAAATGGTGACTGGAAAAGCAGTGAGTAAGTGCAGCGGAGCTCCCAGTCATAATCTTCGTGTTTTCTTTCTCCTCTTCTGCACTTCCCGTATCTTTCAGCGCATACGCAGTTGTCAAAACCCGGACATTTGTTACAACTGTGCATGCGCCAATATGCCACTCCATTCATGAAAATTAAGGCTGGGAGCTCCACTGCGCTCACTCTGCTTTTCTGTCGCTATTTCTGGAGGGAGAAGGATTCAGGGGTAAGACTGTGCAGGGTGACAAATGGAGGGGTGCAGATGGGAACTTATCAAGGGGGGTTGAATTCTCCTTTAACCAATATGAAAAGTATCACCTCCTTAATGAATTGTACAGAAGTAATAAAAACCCCAAATATTTGGGGGTTTTATTACTTCTGTACAATTCATTAATTTTATGATTAGGTAAATCATACCTCTGACACTCTTCAGGTGCATTCTTGTGTGTTTATAATAAGATAAGATTCACCTTTCTTTTCACAAGTATCACCTCCTGTCATACATATTACATACCCCACAGTAAATTCTAAATACCATGATTTTTGCAGAGTATACATTTTATCAGGCTGTAAGAAAATGAGTGTGCAAGCAGTTCAAATGTGTTTTACCACAACTCTGCTTTCTTTTCCTCGGATAAAAAGAAAACTGCTTCCTAAAATATTTAACAACACCATCTGTACAATGCCTGCTCGGCAGATAAAACAAAAAAAACGGACATACAGTCCGTTGAGAGCAAAATCCTATCTGCTCATGCAAGCTTTACCCATCATCCCCTTTTCACATGCCTTACTTTTCATTTGCATAACTGTGCCCTAATAACAGGGGCAGTGAAGCTAGGAAGAAGAAACCACATATACAAATAGAACCAGGTGACAGACATTAAGCTAGAAGTGCATATAAATGCAAAGCAAATAAATCCAGAGACCAGAACCAGGGATGTAACTGGAGAGGAAACAGACCCAGCTACTGTTGGGGACCAAGAGGGGAACTAACTGATAAGCCTATGCTTATAAGGGGACCCTAGAATGATTACACTGTGGGATAAGTAAAGTGTGGTCCAAGAATGGAGGTCCCACCAGCTGGTCATTACTTGGTAAATATACAAAAGAAAATGTTAAACTTTCCAATGTATATATAACTATACTACCTCCTGAAGAAGAATACTGTCATGGGAAAAAAAAAATCTTTTCAAAATGCATCAGTTAACAGTGCTGCTCCAGCAGAATTCCGCAATGAAATCGGTTTCTCAAAAGCAGATCTGTATATATTTAATTCTGAAATCTGACATGGGGCTAGACATATTGTCAGTTTACCAGGTGCACCCAGTCATGTGGCTTGTGCTCAGATAAACTTAATTCACCCTTTAGGGCAGAGACACGTGGAGATTCAGGGAAATTAGTCGCCTAGGGCAACTAATCCTCCCAAACTCCGAAGCCAACCGAAGTTTCCTCATGAGGCAGCTTCAGAAAACGAAGCGCTCCGAGTGTCATTCCACCAGCGATTAAGATTCCAGGCGGCAAGTCAGTTCAGGGAGATTAGTCGCCCAAAAAAGAGGTGATTTGTCAACAGGTGACTAATCTACCTTACTGCTACACTGCATGTTGGAGTGATACATTTTATATTCTAGAGCAGTTGTTCTCAACCTGGGGGTCGGGACCCCTTTGGGGGTCGAACTACCCTTTTACAGGGGTCACCTAAGTGGTGTCCAAACTACAAAACCATTGCTCAGAAGAATAGTGTTGCGGCGGCCATTTGTTATTAAGGGAATGTGTAGTAGCTGACAATTCCCGGGAGTGTGAAGTGCTGTCAGCTGCTTCCAGGTAGTAAGAGGGAGCACTCCAAGCCGAGTAGAGGGAGCTCAAGACTGAATGCAACGTCTCCTGATTGGCTTCCTCTGATTGGTGGATTTTTGCTTTTTTTTTTCTGCCAAACTACTAGATATTTACATTAGGATTCATAACAGTAGCAGGATTACAGCTATGAAGTAGCAATAAAATTATTTTATGGTTGGGGGTCACCACAACATGAGGAACTGTATTAAAGGGTCATGGCATTAGGAAGGTTGAGAACCACTGTTCTAGAGTGAGTTATTTGCAGTGTAAACAGTGTAATTTAGAAATAAAAAATAAATCATAAAAATCTTTTTCTATGGAAGAACACAAACTACTACCTGTTCACAAAGGTGTATTCAGATGCAGATACCATAGTATGACTTGCAGCACAACTCAGGCCAGGATCTGAATAATTATGTATTAATAGATTATTTGTCAAATAAAAATATATTTGCTGCAGGTTTTATTTAATTTCTATCTAATGATTTTAAAAATGGAGTTGCAGTAGAATCCATTTGGACCAAAGACCCCTGTCTTTTAACAGTCCTGCCTCCTGATCTGGACATTGGAAAGGCCGGAGTGCAGACCAGGAGGACAATTTAGGATCCAACAGTGACATGTTCTAGACAGTGCAAGTAAACTGGAGTGCAAAGAAGGGGAGAAGTCAGGTGATCTGGGGGGGCTACTATTCCAATATTTTCTACTATGAAACTACAGAGATTTGGAGCTGTAAAAGAAAGAGCACAGGTATGATACAGGTGTAACATTACTCCAGAGTGGGCATGTCCTTCTAAAGTGACAAACAACATAACTAAAAATAATCTTTTAGGTCTTTTAGGTAATTATGAATAATATATGGTGCTGGTTTCACGTTGGGCTAGTACTTAAAGGGATACTGTCATGGGAAAAAATGTTTTTTTCAAAACACATCAGTTAATAGTGCTGATCCAGCAGAATTCTGCACTGAAATCCATTTCTCAAAAGAACAAAAAGATTTTTTTATATTTAATTTTGAAATCTGACATGGGGCTAGATGTATTGTCAATTTCCCTGCTGCCACAAGTCATGTGACTTGTGCTCTGATAAACTACAGTGACTTTTTACTGCTCCCTCCCCCCCAGCAGCCTAACAACAGAACAATGGGAAGGTAACCAGATAACAGCTCCCTTACACAAAATAACAGCTGCCTGATATTTCTAACAACAGCACTCAATAGTAAAAACCCATGTCCCACTGCTTTCAACAAATGGAAGTGGGGAAAAGATTAGCCAGTTCAATTACCGTTGCTTCCGTCCATTGAAGCCTAAATCTTATATAATAAAGTTCAAGTGTCTCTGCGTCCAGTCCCTGTGTCCGTGGGATTGC
>CM044436.1:26841166-26883091 GCA_024363595.1 Xenopus borealis | reverse complement strand
TGCTAAAAACGCCAGGCGACAGAATCTCCCCGAATCTCCCTGTCTGTCCCTACCATTAAGGGTGGTGGCAGACCTGGCTACTGGGGGAGATTAGTCAACCAGTGACAAATCGCCTCTTGTTCCAGCAACTAATCTCCACTAAATGCCTTCCTGTCGGCTAGAATGTAAATCGCTGGCAGGATGGCACTTGGAACACATTGTTTTTTTTCTGAAGTTGCCCGGTTTCTTCGTGAGGCAACTTAAAAAAACTAAGTGTTCCGAGTGCCATCCCGCTGGAGATTTACACTTAGGCATTTAGGGGAGAATAGTCGCCCGAAACAGAGGTGTTTTGTTGCTGAGCGACCAATCTCCCTCAGGGGCCTGAATGCATCATTGCTAGGGTAAAAGAAAAAAAAAAAAGCTAAACATCCAAAGTAACACAAATAAAAAACAAAATTGCCCCAGAATATCACTCTCTACACCATATTACAGGTAGAGGTGAACAACTCCTTTAAAAATCTTCGCGTGCCACAGCTTCGGCTCCAGTATTTTTTTACTGCTAGAGTTAAAGGGGTAGTTCACCTTTAAAGGGGAACTCCACAAAAACAGAGCTTTTTAAAAATAATTTCAAGCAACTATGCAATATAAATCAATTAAAAAAATATGCACACTTTTCATAATTTATAATGGTTTCTGACAGTTCCCTGAGCCTAGCCCCCTGCTGATCTGTTTGACTTTTCTGAGCTGGCTGACTAGTGTTACTTTGTATCAGCAGCCATCTGTCCTCAGCTTGCATCCTCCAACCCCCACAATTCCCTGCACACATGATTCATAATTCTCCTTTTCATATTCCAGTCTCTTATTCAAATCAATGCATGGTTTCTAGGGCAATTTGGACCATTTAAAGGGGCTGTTCACCTTTAAATGAACTTTTTGACTTTTTTTTATGTTTAGAAGCTACCAGTTTCCATAGCAACTATGCACTGATTTGCATTAGGAATGCACCAAATCCCCTTTTTGGTATTTGGCTGAATACTGAACAGAATCCTAATTTACATATGCAAATTAGAGGCAGGAAAGGAAAAGGTGGGGGGAAATGTTTTTTTTTACTTCCTTGTTTAGTGACAAAAGGTCACGTGATTTCCCTTCCCACACCTAATTTACATATGCAAATTTGGATTTGGTCGGGTATGCCCAAGGATCTGGCCAAATCCAAAGTCTGCTGAAAAAGGCAGAATCCTGGCTGAATCACAAACCAAATCCCGGATTCAGTGCATCCCTAATTTGAAAGAGAGAATAAAAATAGGGGCCTGAATAAAAAGAGTAAAAAGTAGCAACAGTGTTGGACTGGAGGCCCAAAGTCTGCAGCCTTGGGGGCCCCTATACCATCCCCAGGCCCCCCAGTAACAGAGCCCTCTCCCCCCCTCCCAGCCACAACCTGCATCTCCCACCACCCCCGGGGGAGCATACCATTTGAGCGACACGTTTGGGTCAGGGAGGGATGTAAGTAGTGGCAGTGCAGTAGTGATGTGTAGGCTGGCCTGTGGGTTGGTGGGGTTTGGGCCGGCCCGATACCCGCTGGTTGGTTCGGCCAACCTTGTACCCCCCCCCCTTTGCAGGTGGCAGGTGGGTCCAGGTCAAGCTCTTCCTTCTGCTCTCACCACCTTACATTGCCAGCTTCCAACTTCCTTTTTTATAGCTGCACCCTGCTCCACTTTTGTGATGGTATCAGCAGGGCAGGTCGTTGCAGGTCTATAGAGGGAAGTTGGCATGCTTGTGCGGGGGGAGGGTTGGTTTTAGGGTAGGGTAAAACCCGACTTGTACATCACTAAAGTGCAGGGAGCAGGTCTGGGCTGGCGGGTGTCCCACTGGCCCAGTCCGACCCTGAGTAGCAATAACAATACATTTGTAGGCTGAGCATTTTTTTTTTTAAGATCGGGTCAGTGACCTCCATTTAAAAACTGGAAAGAGTCAGAAGACAAAATAATTCAAAAACTATAAACAAAGAAAAAAACGAGGGCACATGCAAACATACTAAGCGCTGTGAGGACAGGAGGAGCTGCCCCCAACATGCAGCAGATATAAAATCGTGTGTGTGTGTGGGAGGTCTGGCTGGGATCCTCCGCCCAGGAGAGGAGCTGTAGTACATATGTTGTTGTAGTATGTGTATATAAATATATACGTGGAATAGAAAAGGAGCTGAGGCCGTTTGTGCTGCCGAGTGAATGGAGTGTGAGGCGCAAGCAGGTGGCCCTGTGCTGAAGCGCAGAGATACCAGGAGGGCTCAGTGAATAGGCAGAATGTCGGCCAGGCGATGTAGAACCGCCCGTGTGACTACGCATTGTCTCTCTCTGCCCTTCCTGGGGACAGCTCAACAAAATGGCATCGCCGTATTGTCATGTGACTGGAATTCCTCCACTGCCCCGTTACACTCGGGGTCCAACTCAATGCAGGGAGCTTCCCCGGTGCCAGGGCGGCGGATTAACGTGCCCTCACTGCCCTTTGACAATACGAGGCATCCGCGCCAACATAAAGTCCGAGCCGACGTTGCTGCCATGCTCTAAAGATGGCGGCACTGCCCGATATCCGGACACATCACAGGACCGACATCCCTCCCTGCCCACACACCGCTAGGGACAGTGCAGAGGCGATAAAACAGGTGTGTGTCCGGTTCTTCTCTAGTAAATGAGGCTGAATAGCTGAGCGTGAGAAAAGCCTGTGGGTGTATCACATCGCGCAGTCCGCCCCCTCGCCTATCGCTTATATAAAAGTACTAAAGCTCCGGGCGGCCGCAGGAAAGAAGTAGGAGCTCGGGCAGCTGTAGGTGACGAAGGACAGGTGCGCTACAGACTTCTATACGAGCTACACGCACCGGCCGTCAGCTCTCCGAGCGGGGACAAGACTTCGCGGGGGGAAAAAGGCGCAGCGTCGGGCGCTGTAGGAGCGCAGTTAATGGAGTAGACCACAGTGTGAGGCGCTCAGTAAGGTGTGTACCACAGCGCGGAGAAGAGTCCCTGGCAGCGGAGAACGAGGGTGGCGAGTTCGTACGACTATAAAGTTCCCAGCATGCCCCCTCCCCGTGCACACCTAATCACCAGTGCTACAGAGCTCAGCGCTAAGTGCCTGTCAGGTGCCCCCTAGCAAAAGCGACACTCTTTATACTCGATGCCCCCTTCTACTGTCAGAGCCCACCTCTCCCACACTGACTAGCGCAGCGCTGCTTACATCGGCCGGCGTCCTGTTGCGCAGCTCCAGGTGGATCCTCTTCTTCATATCCATTCTGCCGCTTGTACTGTGCTCACCCGGGTACGGGCTCTGCGCTTCGCGGGTCCTGCGCTGCACCGCGGTAAACACTAACCTACTATTTCAAGGGGCGGGAGTTTCTTTACCGACAGCGCGCAAAGCCAATCAGAAGCGGAGTTCAAGGGGGAGCAGCCAATAGCATCCAGCGCTAGGGTCCTTCAGTGACTGGCAGTGATGCCCTGCGCTGAGCCGAGTTGCCTAGAGAGGGGAACGCGCACTGCAGGGAAGAGCCTGGCAATGTCGATCCGGACGGTATATAATCTGCCTGGGTCAGCTCCCTGTGCTTCATCGGGAGAGACATGGTATAGGAGTTGCTCAAGTCTGACCCAAAGTGGATGAGGTAGATCGTGTGGGAAGCGCTACCTCGCTGCGTGCCAATGACTGGCAGTCCGCCCCATGACTGAGGGCAGCTGTTCCTGGGAAATGAACATTGTGTGTGGATACGAGGTAACGGCTGCTCTCCTCACAACTGCCTGCAACTTCTTCAGTACATTAACACCCCCTATTCTCTCAGGCATGATGAGACCTCTCACCTGTTATGCTGTTATGCGCTATGAGCTGAGGCTTCCCACTGGGCCACTGTCATGTGCAAAGGGGGGGTGCTTTTTTTAGTCTAATACAAACTGTGAGGTTCTTCTAGTGCTTTCTTTTCACCTGTGCTGAGGCTTTATAGCATTTCATACAGTCTTGTACCTTTTTATGTATAGAATGCACCTTGTGACACTTGGGGTACAGAAGCACAGACCCCAAACCTTCAGCAAAACAAGAGTTATAGAAGGGCTCAAGGAGTTCCTCCAGGTCAAAATCCAAATGCATGAAAAGATAATGGATGAAAAATCCTACACGTAGTAGCCGTGCTCGTTTCATGCGCTGTCAAATTACAATTAACATAGCACAAAGTGAATGATGTACAGAACTCCTAAGGCTATGATTATATGTAATAAAGTAGCACAAGTGATGGCTAATAACTACAGCTAAGTCCGTTTATCACAACTACTCCTAGGACCTCATCTCCAAATGTTTGAAGATTGCCATGATTTTTACCCATGATGCAACATTTATTTCCAGATGTTCAGCACAATTGTGCCCATGACACTCAGGCTTAAGAAAAACATGGACATTATTCAGTCACACTTCAACTGCAACTGCACCCTGGATGGGGTCGCAGTCCCTTTGGCTGGACTCGCAGGCCATGACCACGCCCTGGAGGAAGCTTCGGCAGAACCCAGGGTAGACGGGACTCCCCCAAAGACTCCACACCCCTTTGGAGGTGTGGGATGGTGGGCCCTTCCGAGCTTCGGCGGAGGGGGGCCCACCCGCATAAGTTGTCCGCAGGCGGTAGCTTGGGACACCTGGGCATCGGAGTCCATGCCTTCGGGTAGGACTCGGGAAGGATGATTCAATATCGTCATCGGACAGATGGAAGCAAGTAGTGTTATTTAGAACAGCAATGCTTTATGCTGAAACGTGCAACTTGCTCCTTGTGGCACCTCAACAGGATCATCTAGCAAAGTGTTATGGCATGGTGGCTAGAGATGATTGCAAATAGGGTAATAATAGTGGTATAACTAGATAATGGGCCCCACAGCAAATTCATTTTAGGGCCCCCAACATATCCAGAGGTTGACCTGTTCTATTACTGTATACTGAAAATGCATGGGGGTCTATGTAGGGTAGGGTTTTAATTAAGGCTTGAATTCCCCTTTAAACCAGTAATACTCAACCAGTGGTTCACAAGTAAAATGTTGTTCACCAACCCCCTTGAATGTTGCCCCGAGTTGCCTCAGAGCAGGTGCTTATTGTAGAATTCCTTAATGGAGGCCAGTTTTAGTTACAAAAACAAATATGCACTGCCAAACAGAGCCACTCATAGACTGCCAGTTCGTATAGGGACTACCAATAGTCATTCACTGTCTATAACTGGCACTCCCAGAATTTATGCATGCTTGTGTTTCCCACTTCTAAGCCAGCACATATCTATAGTAACACTTGGGGGCAGATATACTATGGGTCGAATTTTGAAGTGAAAGTGGGGGGGCCATTTTCGATCGAATCGTTTGATTCGATCAGTTCGAACAATTTTGCACAAAATCCTTTAAATTCCTAGGACTTAGAAAAAAAATTTCAAGACTGGTTCTAGGAGGTCCCCCCATAGGCTAAAATGGTAATTCGGCAGCTTTAAGGTGGCGAAGTCTCAAATTCGAAGGATTTAAAAGGGCAAGTACTTTGAAAATTCAACTGTAATTTTATTTGAATATTCACTTCGACCCTTAGAACAATAGTCTGCCATACACCACTTATACTTTTATACCATTTAAGTAAACTATCATTAAAATATCTGTCTGGAAAAAAAACTTCACCTGTGCAAACACACCAGTCCAAAGACCAACCGACTTTAGTTTACATAGTAATCCTAAATGTGGCACTGCATCAAAAGCCTTTGCAAAATCATCGTTCTTTATTAAAAGCAAGACAATATGTTAAACAGTTTTGTTTCAGCCTTGTTGGCTGCTACAGGCTACCAATTTAATAAAATTTACTTTTTGGGTACTGAGGAGTAATAAATATATATATATATATAATATATATATATAAGTCCAAAGAAAGCACTCACGGCATAGTCCATCAACTGTGTAGCAAAGTGTATTTATTCATACATAGTGCATCAACGCGTTTCGGCCCACATAGAGCCTGACGACGGCACTATGTGGGCCGAAACGCGCTGATGCACTATGTACGAATAAATACACTTTGCTACACAGTTGATGGACTATGCCGTGAGTGCTTTCTTTGGACTTGCATTGATAATTTTGGCTAGCACACGGCAACAAATCTAATGAATGGTGAGTGCCATTTCAGCTATTGAGATATATATATATATATATATATATATATATATATATATAAAGAATAGTATCTGTACAGGATTAAACTGTTAAAATTTGTGTGCAAAGTAGAAAAATGTACAGTCTAATAATTTGCATGAATTGTGGGTAAAAGAAAACCCTAAAAGAACAAACAAACCAGTTCCTAGATCAACTTTGGACTAAAGTCCCCATACACGGGCCGATAAAAGCTCTTGATAGTCCGAGTC
The DNA here is from genome assembly GCA_024363595.1 of Xenopus borealis. Classification (NCBI taxonomy): domain Eukaryota; kingdom Metazoa; phylum Chordata; class Amphibia; order Anura; family Pipidae; genus Xenopus; species Xenopus borealis. Next base: position 26,876,715 of record CM044436.1, on the reverse strand, counting down.
GGCAGTTTACTGGCCTATGTGTGGGGCCATCCGAGAGACTTCCCCGATCAATATCTGGCCCAAAGTCCAGGCAAGTAAGAAAAAATCCCGTCTGATCGCAGCCGCATCTGTGCATTGATGCAGTCTCGCAATCCGACCATCCGTATTGGATGCATTATGATCGGATCGTTGGGCCCACAATCTGATCAGCCCGATATTGGCCATCTCAATCTGGGAATGTCGGGACAGATCTGCTTGTTTGGAGACATCACCAAACGAGTGGATCTCTACGTCTATTGCCACCTTAAGAATAAACTACTGATCACTGTTTAACAATGATGAACAGTCTATAAAGTGGTAATAGTGTTCCAAACCTTTGTATTTTCTACATCAAGGGACACTGAAAGTGATCTGGAGCTCATGATGTCTCAAGTCTTTAATTTTGCCAGTTATGATCATAACTGATAACTTCTCAACAAGTTCTGCAATAAATGTCTTCCCCGGTTTGGCCATAATTGTTTCCAGTCTGTGAGCATTCATTTGTTTGAATAGAGAAATTACTTCTGGTTTTCGTCAAATCTATTCGTACATAGCAGACAGAAGAGTTAAAAGAGAAGATAATAATGAAGTCCTGGCTAAAACCTGAGTGCTTGCCACATATGGTCCACAGGCAGAAAGTATCCAACCAACTCTCATGCTGCAACAATTTACACTGAAATAGAAATGTCACTGTCTTTACATCTCTTGCATTGCTTCTTTATTACTGCTGCAGCAGCCTCTACCTCCACAGAAACTGAACATACGTATCCCCTTCTGTCAAGCTTTCCGTCAGGTGCTTTTGTAGCGCATTATTTAAGTAGTCCAAATATGTGTCAGCAAAATGGAAAAGCAGTATGTACATGACATATAATGGTTGTCTACCCTCAAAAACCCCTAAGATAAGGGATCTTTCTGGATAAGGGATCTTTCTGTAATGTAGGTTGCCAAATGTCTGCTAAAGATCATGTAAACATTAAATAAACCCAATAGGATTGTTTTTTTCACCAATGTGGAATCATGTAGCTTAGTTACCATAAAGTACAGGCCTCTAATCCAGTAGTCCAGAATGCTCTGGACCAGGACTTTTTCAGATAACGGATCTTTCCGTAATTTGGATCTTCATACCTAAAGTCTACTAGAAAATCATGTAAATATTACATAAACCAAATAAACTGGTATTGCTTCCAATTAAATCCAAGTACAAGCTACTGTTTTATTATCACAGAGAAAAAGGAAATCATTTCTTAAAATTTGGATTATTTGATTATAATGGAGTCTATGGGAGATGTCCTTTCTCTAATTCGGAGCTTTCTGAATAATGGGTTTCCAGATAACAGCCTAGCGCTGAATTAACGAGTCGTATCAAATTGGATGCCGGTGCGCCAGAATTGGACGCCAACCACTCAACCTCCCCTAACCCCCCAAAATTTGGTGCTGCACCGGTCCCCAGGCCAGAAAAGGTTGGGGACCCCTGTTTTATTTGATACTACACATTAGCAGTACATACTAGTATTAATAGTGATACTGTTAGAGACACAGTTACCAGCTCTCTCTGCCTGGGAGAAAGTCCAACACCCACGCACACAAACAACTGTTAAGTCCTACATTCTTCAGTTTAGTGACCAGCCTGCAGGGTAGTATTATTATATGTTGAATGCTGAGCTGTATTCAATAAACAACATTCACACATAGTTCCCCTGTTTCTTATCCACGTGGCTGAGCACGCGGGAAATGCCAGCCTCTGTCTTTCTGTTGGGACGGTAGGCAAACTGAAGTGGATCCATGAAACTGGGGATAAAGGAGAAGATGGTATGCTTATTAAGCCTCTCAAACACTTTCATGACTAATGATCTCAGGTCGGTAGTCATTATTGCTTTTTGGAATCGGGACAATTGTGGATTTTTAAAAATTTAGGAACCACAGACTGTGCCAGAGACTCGTTAAAGATAAAAAAAACTCCAGACAGTTGATCAGCACAACAACACAGAAGTCATCCGGAGATGCTATCTGGACCAGCTGCTTTCCTGATGTTTTAGCGCTGCCCGTACGTCATGCACTGCAATGCTAATGACGCGCTCGTGGCTTATGACATCACCTTCTTCTGTCGTCAGGCTGTAGTTAGCGATAGCCTCAAAACGGGCGTAAAACACGTTGAGTTCATCAGCAAATGCGGGATCTGTGCTTAGTGTCGCAGAGGAGTGAAAACATTTGAATGGCTAATATTCAATCTAATGGTTAATGGAGCAGAGAGCGGCTCTTTCGCCAAGAAGCAGAATTCAAGCTGAAATAATATATTGATTGATTGATGTGATTGGACCTGAAGCACAAAACACTAAACTTGCACCAATCAAAGCAGGCCTTCTGTGGTCTATTTGAAACCATTGTGCATGGTCCTCTGTTGTCAATAATGAAACACATTTGCCTTATTGTTCTTTATTTTAAGCACTACACTAAGGGGCAGATTTATCAAGGGTCAAATACTACATTTGAATTTTCAAGTGTCTAAATTCACACGTTCTAATGTGAATCCCCCCCCCCCCCATTCAAATGTAAATTTGAATGTGAGATTTATCACAGCTCAACCATGGAAACCATCCTGTTTCGAATATTTGCCACCTAAAACCTGCCGAGTTCATGTACAAGTCAATGGCAAAGGTCCGTTGAGCCATTTGGAGATCTTAATAGCCTTTTTTTGGGAGAAAAACACGATTTGTACGAATCGAATACGATTTGAATTCTCGGTTTGGAACCATTCAAATAATAGCCATTCAAATTTTCTCATCCCAGTCAAATTGTGAGTATATTCGAATTTTTTAAAAAATCATATGAATTTGATCTTTGATAAATGGACCTGTAATCTTCCACCACTGGTTGGTCATATAATCTTACCTCTAGACGAGCTGACTGGCGGGTGGAGACTCCCACGGCCCATGGTCTTCCAGTGCCTAGGTACTTCTGCACATGCGCACCCAGTTTCAGTAGGAGAAAACTTGTGCTGTGAGTTCACATTTAGTGCACGCGCTACCCACACCTCCCCGCAATTAACTGGCACCTCCGTCCAATTGGACACTGTTTGTTCTAGATTCATCTATTGGTCCCCTTTCTTGTCCATCTCATATTTTTGTCTCCCATTGGGCTTCTTGGCCTTAAATAGGGGCTTCCCCTTCCCATCCATTTCCCAAGCTGGCTTCTGTTTAATCAGTTTCTGCTCAAGCTGTACTTGTGTCCGCTATCACTGGTTTTGACTCCTGCCTGCCTTTTACTCCGATTCCTGATCGTCCCTACTTGAGTTTATTATTATTGGTTTTGGTTCCTGCCTGTCTATCAACTCTGATCTTTGCCGCCTGTCCCGAACCCTGCCTGGCCTGACTTTGCTCTACACTTTAACCTTGTCTGTATTTTTGTTACAACTGACGTGTTCAAGTTCCCTGATTGGTTCTGCAGCAGAATGTCCGGGGCCCCAAAAGGGCGTCGGTGAACACCAGTATCAGGGGTGACTTTGTTCACCAAAAGGTACTTGCCAGCAGTCTCCGTGGGTTCCTTATCAACAACTGTTACAGGGCCTCTAAAACTGTCTTTTTAGAAGGCATCCCCAAATCCTTGAAGTTAATGTGTAATAAATACGCGTAACCAGCTATGAAACAACACCCCTTTAGGCAAAGGAAAATCAACTATATAACTCATCACAATCCTCTACCAGTAATGCTGCTGAGAGTATTTGCTATTTTAGCTATTACCTGCGTCCTCTCCATTAAATTACGCTAGTAAATCATTGTTTTGTTTTTATTCTTTCTACTTTACTGCCAACAGATGGGAATACATATAAAATCCAATATTAGTTGCTAAATGAGAGGATCTTTGCCTGATTTGGCCACACACGGGGCCAAGAAATACTGATCCAGTTGTGATCACATTACAATAGAGGCCTTTGTAGACCCATTGGAAGGGAACAGAATTTGACATGTATGTTCTTCCTTTGGGTGTTCCAGGTTTTATACGCACTTCCAAAATATAGACACAGATGAATAGGGTCCTTATAAAATGTATACTACTGTGTGTAAATGTGATGGGTTCTAAAGCTGGCCATACATTTAGAAGAGATCTTTCTCAGATATGCCCACCGACAATGGCTAATCTGATCATTTGGATTCTAACTGGCTCCTAGAAATCCCCTTCTAGATGAATCAATAGTAGCCAAACAATAATGGAATGAATCATCTGGTCTTACTCACCTTTTTTATTATTACTACTAATGGCAATATTCAATATCATACTCATTGAGCATGTTGTCTGAGGTCATATTTAGGGCTTATTTACAAGTTGTGAGAAAGTAGGGCTGCACTGAATCCACTATTTGGGATTCGGCAGAATCCCCGGATCCTTCATGAAAGATTCAGCTGAATACCGAATCCTAAATTGCAAATGTAAATTAGGGGTGGGAAAGGAAAAGGTGGGGAAAAATTTCTTTACTTCTTATGTGACAAAAAGTCACATGATTTCCTTTCTCATCCCTTACTGACATATGCACATTCAGATATAGTCCAGCCAGGCACAAGGATTAGGCTGAATCCTGCTGAAAAAGGCTGAAACACTAACCAAATCCTGAATTCGTTGTATCCTAGTACAAAGTCCAAATTCCACAATGCACCCTGTCCCTACCATGTGGAGCCACAGACACAGGACGTGATGAATACAACAGTGCCTCAGTTTGCCAGTGCTGTTTTTATGAGGAGCCAACTGGGGAGGCATGTAGACTGCCCTCAACCAAATGGCAGGTGGTAGGGACTGGGCTGCGTTGTTCCTGCTATTGCTGTGCTTAGCCACATTTGTATGGCTTGATGCCCTAAGCCAGGGATCCCCAACCTTTTGAACCCATGAGCAACATTCAGAAGTAAATGGATTCTGAGAGCAACACTAGCATGAAAAATGTTCTTGGGGTGCCAAATAAGTGTTGTGATTGGCCATTTGGTAGCCCCTATGTGGACTGTCAACCTACATTGACGCTCTGTTTGGCAGAACACCTGGTTTTTATGCACCAAAACTTGCCTCCAAGCCTGGAATTCAAAAATAAGCATCTACTCTGAGGCCACTGGGAGCAACATCCAAAGGGTTGGAGAGCAACATGTTGCTCATGAGCTACTGGTTGGGGATCACTGCCCTAAGCATTAAGAATTGTAGCATTTATTGCCCTCCTATAGGGACCTCCTGCATGTCAACATGTGCCACTATTCATTGTATATATTTATGACTATTTCCTGATTGTTCCATCATCTGTAAAAACATCCAGCCTTACGTTAGCCATTCTATATGCTCATATAGATCTAATGTGAGCTATTCCTATTTTCACTGCTGATATGTTCAGGCACGATTATGACCAGAATGAATAATTCTTTCACACAGTTTATAGTGTGTCCCACGCATCAGTTTCGATTCTAATTGCCAAATCTGAAAGTGGAATGAATATGTTCAGCAAGGACAGAAGCAAGTCATCATTTCTGCATTAGCTGATTACCCTTTTCACACCAATTAATTTTTTTTTACTGAAGGTAAATGACTGAAATTTATGGAGCTGTATGATGTACTTCCCAACAGTTTAATTGGTTCAATGAATGCTTCATAGGATTAGGCTAGAAATGATGATTGTTAATACATGCTGATTCTATTTGGGCTGCTATAGATAAGCTCATTTTGATGAACGCTGGGAATGACCATGTCAAATATGTACACCCAAATAAGGAAGAAGTGTCTAGCATGACCACGTTTATAATTGTAGTCATTAGCTCTAGTGAATAAAGTTCTAGTCGGGTATACTGGTCAGCATGCCTGTGAGCTGAATACACTTGTTAATATATAACACAGTTTTATCAGAAATGTCATCTAGCCCTACGTCATAAGGGTGATAATAACTTGGATTTCTGAAACAGGTGAAGACACACAGAGCTAGAAGAAGCAGCTATTTGTCATGGCTACAAAATCAACAATAGTGATAATTGGCTTTACTAAGACTAGTGGCAGACGAGCAGATTCGGGGAGATTTAGTTGCCAGGCGACTTATCACCTCTTCAGTCCGGCAACAATCTCCCCGAACTGCCTTCCATTGGCCTTCCCTGTGCCTGGATGAGGAATCGTCTGCGCAAATGCACTCGCGGCTCTTCGATTTCTGAAGTTGCCTCACGACAAAACATCGGGCAACTTTGAAAATCGAAGCGCCTTGAGGGAATTTTCAGCGACTTAAGAAAACACCAGGTGACTAATCTCCCTGAATCTTCCAATGTGGCCTAGCCCTTAGACATTTAGGGGGGAATTCACAAAAGTGTCTGTAAATAGTGATGGGCTAATCTACCCAGTTTCGCTTCGCCGAAAAATTCCCGAATTTCCAGCGAAATTCACTAATTGGCGAAAAAATTCGCGAAACGAGTCACGGCACGGTTTCATCGCGTCAAAAACGACCCGCAACTCTTTTTTTTAGCTAATTTTCACCAGGCGAATTGCGGGAATTCGCTGCGAATTCGCTCATCATTTGGGCCTTCACCATCACTATCTGTAAGATAAGTAACCCAGAAGTGGAGGTCGACAAATTTGTAAAATATCGTACAAACGGCAAATTCACAAAGGCACATGTTACCATCTGTGAAGGTCTTGTAAGTCCGACAATTTTCTAAAATGTCATATATCTTTTCATCGTACAGACAACATTTTACAAGACATTTTAAAGACATTTTAAAGGAAAACTATACCACCCGAACAATATAGGTCTCTATAAACAGATATTGCCTTAAACAGCTCATATGTAAAACCCTGCTTCATGTAAATAAACCATTTTCATAATAATACAATTTTTTTGTAGCATGTGCTATTGGGTAATCTTAAATAGAAAATAGCCATTTTAAAAAATAAGGACAGCCTCCTGGGATCCTAGGATTCAACGGTGCACACAAACATACCAAACAAACTATAAAGTTAGGTCACATGAGCCAATTAACAGACAGAGTTGTGTCTTTTGCTTCAACACTTCTTCCCTTAACAGTTACAGTTGAAATATTTCTGGTCAGGTGATCTCTGAGGCAGCACACAGACCATCATGAAATGGAGGTTCAAGGCAAGAGATGTAAAAGGGCAATATTTACTTAAATATATTTACCAGGTAGGTAAGATTCTTTAATATGTCACTTGATTTGATATAAACTATCTGTTGCTCAAAAATTCATTTTCAGGGTATAGTTTTCCTTTAAAAGACAATTTGACCGACATTTTCATTTTGGAGAGCCTAATGTGTTGGAAAATTTGTCGGCAAAAAACGAATTTACGAGTAATTCATAAAAATGTCGGGGAAAGTGGCGCCAAAAAATCCACGCCCACTTTTCACAACAATATTTCAAAAGTGTCGTACATGTCGGAAAATTGCCAGGGAAATGCTCTGTGAATTCGGCTGTTGCTACAAAACTTTCTACGACATTTTAAAGACATTTTTCATTCCCGACACTTTTGTGAATTCCCCCATGTGTGGAGCTACTGGTAGCAGCTACTTTTTGTGGCTACAAAATACCATGGCATAAATCGGTGATTCCCCAACCTGTGGCTTGTTAGCAACATGTTGCTCTCCAACCCCATGGCTCCCACTGACCTCAAAATAGGTGTTTATTTTTTAATTCCAGGCTTGGAGGCAAGTTTTGGTTGCATAAAAACAGGTGTACTGCCAAACAAACATACCTTCTGTAGACTGCCAGCCCACATAGGGGTTACCAAATAACCAATCACAGCCCTTGTTTGGCACCCCCAAGGAACATTTTTCATGCTTGTGTTTCTCGCCATCTCTTTTTACATTTGAATGTTGCTCATGCGTGAATTGCCTCTGCTAAAACACATTTAGTGTCAACTGCTGCTTGTAGCTCTGTGTGTCTTTGCCTTAAGGGTAGAGACACACATGCAGATTCAGGAGCAGGCCCGGACTGGCAATCTGTGGGTTAGGGCAAATGCCAGATGGGCTGCTATAAGGTGCCATAGAAAGTCAGTATTTAGTGGGCTGGTGGGGACTGTTTGGGCCTCTATGTGGGCTGATTGGGTACCTCTGTGTACCTGAAATGCCAGGGCCTATTTTGATTCTCAGTCCAGTCCTGTTCAGGAGATTGGTTGCCCGGCGACAAATCTCTTCATTGGGGTGACTAATCTCCCCAAACTGCCTTCCTGCCCTCTAGAATGTAAAACGCCGGCGGGATGGCACTCGGGGTGCTTAGTTTTCTGAAGGCGCCTGGGGTTTCCTCAAGAGGCAACTTTAGGCTACTTCGGAAAACAAATCTGCCGGCAATTTACAAGCTAGCCAGCAGGAAGGCTTTCAGGGAGATTAGTTGCCCCGAAGAAGAGGAGATTTGTTTCCCTGAATATGCTTATGTGTCTCTGCCCTTACATCAAAGAAGTTCTCAAAAACAGCTGCGGTGGCTCATTATCTCCCTAATGACATATGTTTAATTTGTGTGCCATTTTTTTGTTATTGCTTTTAAGAATCAAGAAATATTAGCTGCCAAGACACCAAGGGCCATGTTTGCTTTCATATTGACTATGAGCTACTATACTTTAGGGCAGTGGTCCCCAACCAGCAGCTCCTGAGCAACATGTTGCTCTCCAACCCCTTGGATGTTGCAGCTAGTGGTCTCAAAGCAGGTGGTTATTTTTGAATTCCAGGTTTGGAGGCAACTTTTGGTTGTATAAAAACCAGGTACACTGCCAAACACAGCCTCAATGTAGGTTTACAATCCACATAGGGGCTATCAAATTGCCATTCATAGCACTTATTTGGCACCCAAAGAACATGTTTTATGCTAGTGTTGCTCCCCAACTCCTTTTACTTCTGAGTGTTGCTCACTGGTTGAAAAGGTTGGGGATCCCTGCTTTAGGGTAAGGACAGACAGGAAGATTTGTTGCCTGGAGACTAATCGCCTCTTCTTTGGGGCTACAAATCCGAACCACTTTCCCCTGCCTTCCAGCTGATTAATGAATAATCGCCTGCACCTATTCACACACAGCGCTGGCTTTTCTGAAGTTGCTCGAAGTTAGGCGATTTCAGGAAAGCTCAGTGCCACGTGGGAGATTAGTCACCAGATGACGAATCTCCCCAAATCTTCCCTTCTGGCCTTACCCTTAGGGAAGGTCTACACGGCTGTGGCAATTCACACACGGCACTTTGTTTTCCATAATCACTTCGGGCGATTTCGGAAAACAAAGTGCCGCATTTGAGTTGCAGAAGGCGATTTTCATTTTAGCCGGCACAAGACAGGGGGAAGTGGTTCAGGGAGATTAGTCGCCCAAAAGAAGAGGCAATTTGTCACTGGGGCAATTAATCTCCCCAAATCTCCTTGTGTAGACCTAGCCTTAGTACACAGGGATTGTAGTAATATCTCCACAGTGTAGGACTGGGATGCCAGGGGCCCACCAGAAAACTATTATTCCTTCTCTCCTCACCTAACCTCTTTATTCTCATATTCTTTTAGATCTACTTACTATACTCTATTTTTCCATTAAGACTCTTTTTCTACATGAAGAAATAGGGAATGAACATGAAATAGGCCAAATTGTTAGAAGCAAGAGGACCCACTGACACCTGGGCCCACCGGGAGTTTTCCTGGTATCTCTGTGGGCCAGTCCAACTCTGCATCTCCATATTATGTCTCTGCAACAGCAATCTAGAGGTGTATATCAATGGACCAGACCCAGGGCAAGGAAGACTATTCCCACACATCCTGGCCTTCTGGAGAAGTTTAGCCTGGTGCACAATGAAGAGGGATCAACACCATCTAAACCATAAGTAAAAGATAAATTTAGCAGCTTCCATTGATATTTTAGCAGAGCGAGCCCTTGTAATTTTTATTTGTATTTGTGCAACATTTCCAGGAAGCACCCCTTACTGAAGCATAAAGATTGGTGGATGGGAAAATATTTAAAGGTACAACATTTTACATGATTAGTAACATTACTAGGGATGCACCAAATCCACTATTTTTGATTCGGCCGAACTCCTGAATCCATTGCAAAAGATTTGGCCAAATACTGAACCGAATTCAGCCCCTAATTTGCATATGCAAATTAGTAAGAGGAATGGTAAAAGTGAGCCGTGCACGAAGTACACAGCAAATTTTTTTTACTTCCTTTTTTAGTGACGAAAAGTCACGTGATTTTAAGGATTCTGATTCGGCCAGGCGCAAGGATTCGGCCGAATCCTGTTGAAAATGGCCAAATCTTGGCTGAATACTGAACCGAATACTAGATTTGGTGCATCCCTAAACATTACACATAATTGCACATTATACATAAGCCCCTAGAATAGAAGTTCCAATGAGGACCTGATGCAGGTCTAGGTCTCATCGTATTCCGCTAGATGCAGAAACCTAATCCACATTCAAGGTCCCAAGCAATTGTCCGCTAATAAAGCAAAGCACTCAAAGGCTTTTCCTTTAAAGGGATTGTTCAATGTAAAAATAAAAACTTGGTAAAAAGATCATATGTTTGTTATGTTTGTTGCTAGATTTGTGCCTTAACACCACATACTTCAAGTACAAGGACCTTTCCTATAGACAGAAACATGGCTGTGCAATGGGTTCTCCAGTCTCTCCCATTGTAGCTAACTTGTACATGGAAGAAGTGGAAAGGAGAGCTTTACTTACTTTCCAGGGAACTACACCAAGTCACTGGTTCAGATATGTGGATGACACCTGGGTTAAAATCAGATCCAATGAAGTGGCAGCCTTTACAGAACACATTAATTCAGTGGACAATAACATCAAGTTCACAAGGGAATATGTCCACGGGAACAAACTTGTTTTTTTGGACTGTTTAATTTGCATCCAAGAGGGGGGTAACTTAAAAACGGAGGTGTACAGAAAACCTACTCATACGGATCAATATCTGTTGTTCGATTCCCACCATCCGCTGTAACACAAACTGGGTGTCATTAGAACTCTGCACCACAGGGCGGAATATGTGGCAACTGATGCAGAGTCCAAGGACAAGGAGCATAAACATCTTGGAGCTTTAAAAGCGTGTGGCTACCCAGATTGGGCCTTTGTCAAAACAGCAGCAACCAAGCCCAACAGGAACATCAAAATAAATAACCACCCGGAGACACATAGTAAGAGATACATAGTCATTCCATAAGTAGCTGGAGTGTCAGAGAAACTCAGGAGGATTTTCAACAAACACCACGTCCCTGTGTTTTTCAAACCTAGCAACACACTGAGACAAAAACACCCAAAGGATCCAACTCCTAAGGGAAAACAAAGTAATGTGGTATACGCAGTCCAGTGTAGCGATGAGTGCACTGATCTATACATTGGGGAGACAAAACAACAGCATAGGAGGGCGAACTCTACAGCGCCAGACTTGGCTGTTTTTCAACACCTAAAAGACAAGGGACATTCTTTTGAAGATAGCAATGTCCACATTTTGGATAAAGAAGACCGCTAGTTTGAAAGAGGTGTGAAAGAGGCGATTCATGTTAAGGTGGAGAAACCATCCCTGAACAGAGGCGAGGGCCTTCAACACCACCTGTCTGCTACATACAGTGCTGTTCTCACAACTGTTCCCCAGCGGTTTCAGAACTCTTGACACATCAATTCATGCAACTCTCACAAGTAACACCTGTTTTCTAGGAGTTGCATGACACATTGGTAATCTTATCACTGTAACTACACGGAATCAACACCACTGTGAATTTCAGATGTCTCCTCTCTGAAGAGTTACAATGTGCCGTTGTGGTTGGATTGTTGAAAGAGTCTATGGGTCAGAATCACTAAAGCGCGAAGCGTCTAACGCTAGAGCAAATTCGCCAGCGTGATGTCAAATCGTAGCTTCGCAAATTCACTAACACCGTCTCTGGCGAATTTACGCTAGCGAAGTAGATAGACTTGCGCAACTTTGCACCCTTACGCCAGGCGAAGTTGCGCACTGGCGAAGGATCGTAATTATGCAAATTCACTAAGATCAACTTTTTGCTGTTCGTTAGCACTTACGCTAGAGCAATAGATAGGAGGTTGAAAAAAAAATTTGAAAATTGGAGTGTGGAGTGTTTTACCATTGTGGGTGATAGTCAGAAAAACATATTTTTTTTGGGGGGGGTTACCCTCCTTCCCCCCTACATTTCCTGACATATGGCAGCACTACAATATAGGGGGCACATGTAGGGCAATAGGACAACTTTATTTTTTTTGATTAAAGGTTTCCTGGGCTTGTGTAGTGGCTGTAACATACACTTCTATTATATTTTGTAATTCGCGCCGTATGCAAATTAGGCTTCGCTAGCGTAATTGCGCTATGCCTAGTGAAGTAACACTAGCGTAAATACGTTACCGTTCGCCGTCCAGAGCGTAAATTCGCACTTTAGTGAATTTGCATAGCGCAGGCGAAAATTCGCCTGGCGAAGTGCGGCGAACGCTCGCGAAGCCTGCGCTAGAGATTTTTCGGATCTTAGTGAATGTCCCACTATATGCCAAGAACTCCCCTACATCAGTCAGTTGAACTAAAGAAGCTGCTCGGATGAGCAGTGAAACATCTTCATTAAAATATCTCAGCAAGTCCAGATGCTTTGAGTTACTTTTGATAAATAGATCATATGTACAAAATAAAAAATTGATCAATTACAAACTCACTGAACAGTTATGTTCCATGTGGCCCCCCTTCAAGTCACTGACTAACTCAGAGTTAGGGAGCTGAAAAGTAGGAAGTAGTGTTCTGTTCTGTTCCACATCCAGGGGTTCGCCCCACTTGAATTGGCCTTCTGAGTCCTGGTGTCTGCATTGTTCCTGTATTTTGGCGAGTGGCCGATCTCTCTAGCCAGTGACCAGGCTGAACTGTTGGAAAGTGGGTAATTGTGTGTTGCTGTTCTACATCCAGTCACTTCAGTCTTTATACCTTACATTTTTGGCTAAATAACTATATTAGAAACATTTGTTATTTTGCACATACTATCTATTTCCCCAATTGTTATTTATACACTGAACTGTTCCTTTAAAATAGTAACGTGGATGACCCTTAGCCCCCATAGTAGTGAAGTGTAAGTTAAAAAACATTTGATCCATAGCCTGCACCCAACTCTGCCCACTGATTTATGGAGTGGGTGAGCACAATTATATAAAACACACTAGCGGCCCTTGAAACAGTGCAACAGTTGCAAATTCAAGCTGTAAAAGGAATTGTAAAATGATTGTAAAAAATGGTATAATAGTTTATTAAAATATATGTATTATGCAGTGTTGTTGGCTTCTAAATGACAGTGGGGCCTCAGATTTCTGTATCTTAGTCTTTCAAGGTTTTACTGGGTAACTGTTGGGTCTGCATCATTCCACAATAGCTGCCTTTTTAACCTGCCAGCTGCAGCTGCTTGGCAGATAGCATTTGCCTTATCTAACAATCTGTGACCAGAGATGTCATTGCCAGGTGTTTATTGCAACAATATCTGCTTCTGAAAACACACTGCACCTTTTTAACAAAGTCTCTTCAGCTAAATAGACAGCGGGGCAGACTGGGAGCAAAACAACCTGGCTATTGTCTAAATCCATCTTTCACATTTTATTTTAAATTAATGTCATTACTTTTTTCAAGTAATACATATTCTAAATGTATTGGATATTTTGTATATGTAAATGTTACAAATGGCAGAAAAACAGAAAAATTTGAGCATGAGATATTACTGTTATTGACATTAATAGTATACGTTACATTTATTGACGCTATTCATTTTTTAAAGGGATACTGTTATGAGAAATTTCAAAGTGCACCAGTTCATAGTGCTGCTCCAGCAGAATTCTGCACTGAAATCCATTTCTCAAAAGAGCAAATAGATTTTTTTATATTTCATTTTGAAATCTGACATGGGGCTAGACATATTGTCAATTTCCCAGTTGCCCCAAGTCATGTGACCTGTGCCCTGATAAGCTTCAGTCACTCTTTACTGCTGTACTGCAAATTGGAGTGAAATCACCCCCTCCCTCGCCCCCCCCCCCCCCCCCCCCGCAGCCTAAGAACAGAACAATGGGAAGGTAACCAGATAACAGCTCCCTAACACAAGATAAGAGCTGCCTGGTAGATCTAAGAACAACACTCAATAGTAAAAACCCATGTCCCACTGTGACTCCTTCAGTTACATTGAGAAAGATAAACAACAGCCTGCCAGAAAGCAGTCCCATCCTAAAGTGCTGGCATAAGTCACATGACTGGGGGCAGCTGGGAAATTACAAAATATATAGCCCAATGTCAGATTTCAAAATCGAATATTAAAATCTGTTTTCTCTTTTGAGAAATGAATTTCAGTGCAGAAGTCTGCTGGAGTAGCACTGATGCCTTTTGAAAAAAACATGTTTCCCATGACAGTATCCCTTTAAATAGGTACAGATATGGGATCCGTATGTAGAAAACCATTATTGACCAGGCTCTGAATTATTGGAAGTTCATCTCCCATAGGCTCCATTTTAATGAAATAATTCAAATTTTAAAAATGATTTCCTTATTTCCCAGTAACAATAAAACTGTAACTAAGATAACCCAACTAAGATATAATTAATCCTTATTGGACGTAAATCGATCCTATTGGACCACTTTAATCAATTCGGATTTTTTTTAATTAGGAATTGTCGGAAAAACTATATGCAAAAAAAAAAGAATGGACCCTTGTATTTTAAGTGTTCATCATGTAAGCAGCTCCCCAGATATTTTCTGGAAAGGCTCCAGCCTCTCTGATGCAGGTGTTCACGAATCTTCGAATATGCAAATTAGGCAAATTCGACCATCGAATATTTGAATTTGAATAAAATGTTATTCGAATATTCAATGGTCGAATAACTTCCCCTTTAAATTTTCATTCGACCACCTACTTCGCCAGATCAAAGCTACTGAATTGGGTATCATTATCTTAGATCAGATATAAAAAATTTGATCGATCGATTAAAATCAATCGATCTATCGATTCGAATATTTGAATTGATCGATCAAATTTTTTATATTCGATCGTTCGTTCGAATTGTGGTAAAATCCTTCGAATTCGATAGCTGAATTCGAAGGATTTTACTTCCCCACTATTCCCCACTATTCCCATGGTCGAATTTCGAATTTGTTTAGCATTCGAAATTCGACCAATAGTAAATCTGCCCCTGAATGTTTAGATACACATTTGTAATTTGTTTAAAATGTATTAAAAAAATATATGCAAAAAAATAAAAGAACGGACCCTTGTATTTTAAGTGTTCATCATGTAAGGAGCTCCCCAGATATTTTCTGGAAAGGCTCCAGCCTCTCTGATGCAGGTGTTCACTACTTCTATATTAAGGCCCTGGTTTCTGCTGTAGCATTGATATCAACCAACCTTCTTTAACATACTTTGCTGACTTAGAAAAGATTATTACCATGAGAATTACTGCTATTTTCATTTTCAAGAAAGGCTCTCACAAAGTTACTATCGAACCACGTAGCAATGAGAAGAAATATGGCCTTCCTGGTAGCATTTTACAAGAAGTAACTTATAACAGTGTCCATCGGATAAAGGGAGGATTCACTGGTGACCTCAAGAAGACCAGTTTGCATGGAAAAATACTAGAGAAAATAATGAACGCCTGTTTATATGAAACCACAGATCTTGAGTCACACCAAGTCAGGAAGAATAAGAATGTATTCTTTGCAGAACAAGCCCTCAAGCTACATCACATTCATGCCACATTCAAGTCACTTACCAAAGCTCAAATTCTGTAAACATCAGCTTATAAATGCCGTGGGACATCTAAAACATTGCATCTGTATTTCATTGTTTTTCTTTTGATGTTGCTGTGGCAATTTGATACAATGTATGTTGGCTTTGTTTTAAGTTCATTATATTTTCAACTCTGATAAGAGTTGGGGATCTTGGGGTATATCAAGACTAATCATGAAATGATCATCCTTTATCAACTCATGGTGAAGGGATACAGTATACGTACAGATAAAATTGTGCAAAGCAAAGTTTTATGCTGGCTGGGTAATTGAAAGCAATATCTTTCTATGTACCATGGATATATTGGTTTGTGCATCAGGCAGGTTTGAAAATATTATCTACTAACATACCATGTCCTCATGTTGCATTCCTCTTCTCCTACAACTGTTTGTATACCGTACACTTAAATAGGATGAGCGGACATTACAGTGATCATGATAATCAACCAGTATCCAAAGCTTTGTCAAGGAGTAACTTAAAATCTGTGGAATGGAAAATAAGAATACATGCCATTTCATGAACATTAGTGTTGGATTGGGCCATCACAGTCACACCAGAAGACCGAGGCAACTCAACATAAAATGTCCTCATTTCTCATCTTACTTTTCAGGTATGTAAGCAAAATAGTCTGGTCTTCTTTACTCTTCCTAATCCCTGCTAGAGCAAAGCTTTGAAGGAAACCTGTTGGTCTTGTTGTTAATATTGGGGATAGAGGACGCTCATGCTTAAAAGCATCTAAGAGTTCTTGTACCCTGGGTGACCATTCCAATACCCATTATCAATACAAGTATGGGATCAGTTATCTGGAAACCCGTTATCCAGAAAGCTCAGTTACTGGAAGACCATCTCCCATGGACTCAATTTTAATCACAATATTCCAAATTTAAAAATCTGTGTAGATAAAACAGTCGCTTGTTATGGATACAAAATAACATATAGTGAATCATTTTTGTATACCAGTAATACCAGACCTTTTGGGTTTATTTAACGTTTAAATTATTTTTTAGCAGGTAAAGAGATCCAAATTATGGAAAGACCCCCTTATCCAGAAAACCCCAGGTCCTGAGCATTCTGGATAATGTGTCCCATACCTGTATTAACAACCATACTTCCTGGAATAGATTTAGTTGGGGGCATTTACAACATCAAAATGACTAGAGGTTGTACAAAAAGAGATTGGTGAGATGGGGGAAATGTGCTATCTGCAGCTGTCAATGAGTTATTGAAAGACTCAATACAATATGCATCTGGTGTATTCATTGCCAAAATGAGCTCTTCTTTTACAGAAGCCCTGACGCAGCGTTGCTTTGCCTTAAATCTCTGAGAAGAATACTCTGTGGCAGACTGAATTTCTCTCTCTCAGGTAAGTTATCCTTCATGTCATCCACAGTCCTTGATTATGAAAGATTCCTCATATTTCAGAAAATTGTTTCCCTTCAACAGGTATGGAACCTGTTATCCAGAATGCTTTGCACCCGGGGTTTCCAGATAAGGAATTTACCTGTCATTTGGATCTATTAAAAATAATGTAAAAAGTAATAAAACTCAATAGGATTGTTTTGTCTTCAATAATGATTAATTATATTTTAGCTGACATCAAGTACAAGGTACTATTTTATTATTATAGAGAAAAGGGAAATCATTTTAAGAATTGTAATTAATTGATTAAAATGTTGCCTATGGGAGATGGCCTTCCAATAATTCTAAACTTTCTGGATAACTGGTTTCTGACTAATGGATTTTTTGGAGAATTATTAGAACTTTAATTGGAAAGCAAGTCCCTGTGTTGGTGATACAAATGAATAAACTGTCAACAGATGTGATGTTATTAACATTTTCTTAGGATTCATTTACAGGCTTAATTGACAAAAATGGCTCAAAATAGTTCAGGTAGGGGATCTGTTATTCGGAAACAATTTTTTAAAAATTATATCCTTTTTCTCGGCAATAATAAAACAGTACCTTGTACTTGAAGATATAATGAATCCTTATTGGAAGCAAAACCACCTTATTATTTAATGTTTACATGATTCTCTAGTAGACTTATGGTATGAAGAT
The DNA here is from genome assembly GCA_024363595.1 of Xenopus borealis. Lineage (NCBI taxonomy): Eukaryota > Metazoa > Chordata > Amphibia > Anura > Pipidae > Xenopus > Xenopus borealis. The sequence goes on along the minus strand of CM044436.1, from coordinate 26,858,915 downwards.
CCAAATTAAGGAAAGATCCGTTATCTGGAAAAACCCAGGTCCTGATAATTTGGCATAACAGGTCCCATACCTGTAATACGTTATTGTATATGATATAATAGGTTTATTATAAGTAGGATCTTTGAAGCAGGGACCTCCTCCTTTCTGTGTCTATGAACATGCACCACCTAATCTTTTACTTAATCTAGTATTGCATTATTAAATAGGAATCCAATTTACTTTGTATTACTAAACATGTTCAGCAGACAACTTCTTTTACTCAGCAAGAACTGTATGTTGCTTTATATTATTAGATTTATATTATTTGCCGTATTCTGAAGTGATGTGTATTATGTTTTTTCGAAACAAAATCTGTTGCTAAAATACTGCAAATAGGGGGTTGTTTAATAAAAGGCACTAAGTTTGCCCAGGAGCTGTAACTCACAGCAACCAATCAGCAGGTAGAATTTAGGGGGTAAATGTCAAAAGTGAAAGACTTTTCTAACTTTAAACACAGACATTTGCAGCCAGTATATTGCCAAGTGACATAACAAAAGAAATAATAAATACACAGTTCAACCATATTTAATATACTCTAGAGATATTTCCAGGTCCCTTTTGTCTGACATGTTTTTGACCTTTCAGCATTGGTAAATATATGTTTTGACTGCATGTGTATCTGGTCTTTAGGGTTAATGAACCTTTAGGAAACAACCTCCTCTAATGAGAGAAACCCACTGTAATATAACCTGTGGTCAGTGGAAGAGAGGTATCCCTGTTGACTAGGGTTGCCACCTTTCCTGAAAAAAATACCGGCCTTCCTATATATTTATCTTTTTTTCCTATTAACAACATTGGGATCAACCATCAAAAATACCAGCCAGGCCGATAAAATACTGGTCAGGTGGCAACCCTGACCTAGGGCATTATGGGTGTTTTCTAGACTATGGATGGGGATCCCATATTTCAGTTTCTTAGACATGATTAATGAGGGTGGATGGTATCAGGAAGCCTAAAGCAGCAGACATAAGTAGAAGAAATCTGGTCCCTAATGTAGGTCTGGCAACTTATTGTAGGTTATTGACCCTAGAAAGCAGCAGAAGATACCCATGCTTATAGTGGTACAAGTCTATTTCTTGTTGATAGCTTAGAATTAGGCACAAACAAACACCATCAATAAATAAAGAGGTACCATACAAATAATTTTTTAAACATATATCTAAGTGCATCAGATGGATGAAATATAACAGAGAACATCAGCAGTTCTTTTCTGCTCCAATCACATTGGGTTCCTGGAATTCCATCCTCCATGTTAATGTCAATCCACAATCCCCACCATCATCAGCCTGCTACCAACTGCTTCTAGATGATTACAATAGCAGTCCTATTGCCACTATGGATGTTAGGACATTCCTATTGTAACAGAGGTTCCATTCAGCATTGGATATGGGGTCTGGGGTCCACCAGCAGTGCCGCCTCAGGTTACCTTGTTTTTTTCTTCTTTTGGGGGAGGAAGGGGGGTTGTTGGTCAGGGGGTATTTTCCCAGAGTCCCGCCGGTCCAGTCCAACCCTGTTTTATGGAGTGATCAGGACTAACAGATAATGAAGAGAGACGGCGAATGATTATGGTAGGGCAAAAATGGTATTTGCCCTATTGTTACATTTGTAAATTACATAACATTTTCATGTTCAATATAGTTAAATTTTCACAGGGGCAAAAGTAGTTCACAATACTTCTACTAACCCGCCTGCAACTCCACAGCATGGATTAGATATTGTTAATGAGTGTACCAAGGAGTAGCTATCCTAGGTTGCTTGCTGGATCTCAATGGAACAACCAAACTAAATGGATTTGCATTTCTTTCCTTTACCTCCTTTCCTATAAATATATAGGCACGACCTTGACCCACTCCGCCTTAAGGAGGATGCTTCCTGTCCCTCTCCTCTGCTTTTGATTTGTCGTTATCATCTCAGTTCAAGTTTAATTAAATAGTTCTAATATAATGGTCAAAACATGAATAATTATGAGCCAATTGAAAGGATGGAAATAAGCTAGAAATGATGCTGAATGTGTTAAGAATGTCAGGCATGGCAACAGTCTGCACAGCATTTAACTCCTTCTAAGTCCAGCTGGCGTGGAAATAATGGAAACTGATATGGATGGAATTGGAGCTTTAGAATACACACATAGCCCTTGGCAATGTGTTCAGTAAGTCACGGGGTGACCTCATTCTGGAGGACATCTGCCAGCATTACAGTCTCCCATGCCTGCAGCTTTTGTAATCCTACTTATCACCCCCTGCTGGAGAACAGAACAACCTCGCACAGACAATAATTTTTTTATAGGTACCGCACAGACAATTATTACTAAATGCGACCACAGCTCATACAGAGAAAGGCTCTTGATGTGACTTTTACTCAAAATAATATGTCTAAGAAAGATTGACTTGGCAGTTTAAGCCAACAGCACATGCTCAGACAATTCTCTTACAGGAGAGGATTACATGCAGGCCTGGACTGGCAATCTGTGGGTTCAGGAAAATGCCAGAGGGGCTAGTATAATATACCATAAACATTCAGTATTTAGTGGGCTGGTGGGGGCTGCTTGGGCTTCTGTATGGGCTAAATGAGCCTTTGTGTACCTGAAATGCCAGGGCCAGGGCTTTTGACTCTCAGTCCAAGCCTGATTACATGTATCTCAGTTATGGACTTAGTGAGCCATGATAATTGTTAGTGACTAGTGATGGGCGAATTTATTCGCCAGGGGCGAATTCGCGGCGAATTCCAGCGATTCGCCGCTGGCGAATAAATTCGCGAAACTGCAAAAAAAATTCGGCAACAAAAAATTCGCCACGCAAAAACGAGTCGTGCGTCGTTTTCAAAAACGACGCGCGACTCGTTTCGCGAATCGGCGAAAAATTCGCGAATTTCTCTGGAAATTCGCGAATTTTTCGGCGAAGCGAAACGCGGCCGTTTCGCCCATCACTATTAGTGACACCCACATATGTAGAACAGACTAAAAATGTTCCTTCTGATTTATGACAGTCAAGCAATTGTGAAGTGCACAGAGAATTTTGTGTATACATAATTACTGAACGTTATGCATAAACATAGCCAAGTTTGTTCTGTAAGAGAGTGCAATGAAGTAGAAGGTATGATGGGTCATTTACGGTATGAGGGGTCATTTACAGCCCTGGGGTCAGGGTCAGGGTTTCGTATGATAATCTGAACATTTTGGGCTTTTTTCATTGATTTCACAAAAATGTGAAATCCAGAAAATTAAGATCTTTCGAGGACAGATACACAAGTAATATATTACTAGGATGAAAACATACAGTGCCTATAGCTGATGTAATATAATAGGTAAATTTGAGGAGGAAGAAGATATCTATTGGTCCGTTCATTCTCAATAGTCAAAATACCCACTAGATGGTGCAGTATGGCCAGGCAAGAAGTAAAAATCGGTCTAAATGAGAACCAAAGGCAACCAGTTAACAGATATGCAGTGTATATTTCAATTGTAGAAGGACGCTAGGTTGGACTATATCAAATCATTTTTCTTGTAGTATCATATTGAAAAATATACACTTTACAGCGTTGCAAAGCCTTATTGGTAATCCACAGCAGCAGTTTAGCGGTTAAGTCGGTACAATAGAATAAGCTCTTGTAAACCTTGTTGGCCTTTATTCATATACTTTGTGGAGATGGTCACACAATATTGGGGCTTAGTTGCTGAGGTGTCTGAAATTGTGTTGGAAAAGACTGGACTGGACAGGAGTTCTAAGTGGAAATTGCACCCCCTACAGATAGAAGTAGAAGTAGAACCCCCATTTTACATCCCCTGATTTTACATTTTCCCTCATTTTACATTGTTGTTTTGTGGTCCCACCTATATATTATGTATAACACATTTCCCGGATTTTCCATTGTCCTGAATTTAACATAATTTTTTTTCCAGACCCCTGAAAAACTTAATGTGAATAGTAAAGTGAAAGAACCAATATGTATTTGAAAATGTGGTGTCTAAAAGAAAATGTTCAGTAACTTCCATACTCAGCAGGTAACTACATTAGCCCCCAGTCACCTTGTGGTAGAGCAGTACTCCCTTAAAGGGATTCTGTCATAGGAAAACGTGTTTTTTTCTAAATGCATCAGTTAATAGTGCTGCTCCAGTAGACTTCTGCACTGAAATCTATTTCTCAAAAGAGCAAACAGATTTTTTTATATTCAGTTTTGAAATCTGACAACGGGGCTAGACATTTGTCAATTTCCCAGCTGCCCCTGGTCATGTGACTTGTGCCAGCACAATGTAACTGAATAGTACGCAGTGGGACATGGTTTTTACTACTGAGTGCTGTTCTTAGATCTACCAGGCAGCTGTTATGTTGTGTTAGGGAGCTGTTATCTGGTTACCTTCCCATTGTTCTGTTGTTAGGCTGCTGGGTGGGTGAAAGGGAGGGGTGATCTCACTCCAATTTGCAGTACAGCAGTAAAGAGTGATTGAAGTTTATCAGAGCACAAGTCACATGACTTGGGGCAGCTGGGCAATTGACAAAATGTCTAGCCCCATGTCAGGTTTCAAAATGAAATATAAAAAAATCTGTTTGCTCTTTTGAGAAATGGATTTTAATGCAGAATTCTTCTGGAGCAGCATTATTAACTGATGCATTTTGAAAAAAAAAATTCCCATGACAGTATCCCTTTAACTAGTATCACTGTGACGTTGGTTGTATATATAGGCCCTTGACATGACAGTAGGGCTGTAGGAACAAAGATTATATTTTCTTCTCTGAGCAAGGAATTTTTTTTTATAATCCTTTTTAGAACCATGTCTACAGAGGATGACTCCAAGTGGTTGGAATGGATGACCAAGCAGTTTGAGAACATTGCTGGGGAGGACAAAGAAATTGACCTGGAAGAATTTAAGACAGCCCTTAAAGTCAAAGAGGCAAGTTTACAGGTCCTACAGTTTTATAGAAAAGCTACCAGAAAATTCTAAGACCAATGCTCTTCTGCGACTGAGTAGTTTTCCCTCTGATCCGGTCTATGCTTCTTAGTCTTTTTTTGCAGAGCGTTTCTTTGCCCTGTTTGATTCTGATGGGAGCGGCTCAATCAGTCTGGATGAACTGCTGAAGGCTCTGAACCTCCTCATACATGGGAATGAAACGGACAAACTCAGATTCCTCTTCCAAGTTTATGATGTAGACGGTAATTCTTCTTGAACATATTTAATGGTTTCCTCACCTAGACACCATTAAACTCCAGGAGCTTTGGCTTAATAAACTGGAAGATAAATTCACCCCTAAAAGAGAAAAGTAGAATTTTGGTCTATTGGTATACACATCAAAAATAATTATTGCTTATTATTGTTTTAACTGCTCTTTTGTTGCTGTAAACCTATGGGATCTAGGACACACCACAACCAAGCAACAAAGGGTGACATTTGAACAGCTCTCCAATGGCATGGTGTCTAGGTGCTCAGACCTGCAGTTTACCACAATACATTTAAGCAGGCACTCAAGCAGATCCCAAGAAAAACAATTTAAAGGAAAAGTAGAATTATTTTTCAAAAATGTAGGACACAACATTGTCTCATGCGTTTTCCTGCATGATAGACCTATAATTAGATGCCTGTGTGCACAAACCGTGTGAGTGAGGGTATGGTATGTGAAAACTAAAACATTATTATTTATGTTAATTGCCCAATTACTTTGGGCTTTTACATTTCTATCTATCACATTACCTAGTCAGTTAAGAAAGAATACAATGGTCTGCTGCAATGTTCCAGATGTAAATTCACGTATACTTAGGACTTCTATCAAATTACACTTCTATCAAATTTCATGAACCTTTCTAGGGAGCGGTTCCATCGACCCAAATGAGCTACATACAGTTCTGAAATCCTGCCTACTGGAGAGCGCAATTTCGCTGCCTGAGGAGAAGCTGGATGACCTGACATTGGTACTGTTTGAGTCTGCTGACAAAGACCATAGTGGGTCCATCACATTCCAGGAACTGAAGGAAGAACTTGAGCGCTTCCCAGAAGTCATGGAGAACTTAACTATAAGGTGGATAAGTTGTTTCCCTTTTGTAGCAGTTCCTAAAGGGTTTAACATGAAACAGATCAACTCAGCCATTTTAGGCGGTAATATTTAACTGTCAAATTCATGTTAGTGCCTTCTTAGTGAACCTATGCTTTTCTGCTGCATGAATGATATTCCCTTATGATGTGATTTCGCATGACTCACAGAAACTTTGTATTATAAGTAATAATCTACTTTAAGCTTTTCCATGCTGGCCTGCCAGTACCAAAGAGTCTATAATTTAAATTTCAAATTGATCTAAGATTGAAGGCAAGTTGCTCTGCAAACCCTGGTCCATATTGTGCCAAACTGCAAGGACCAAAAAATGTTTAAATATGAGGATAGTAGTAGCAATGTTGTAGCAATAGTAGTAGCAATGTAGTAGCAATATTTTGAGACAATTTGCAATTGGTTTTAATTTTTTATTTATTTATAAGTTATTTAGCTTTTTATTCAGCTCTCCAGCAATTTCGGCAATCTTGTTGCTAGGGCCTAAATTACCCTAGCAGCCATGATGGATTTGAGTAGGAGACTGGAATATGAATAGGAGAGGGTCTGAATAGAAGGATCAGTAATAAAAAGTAACAATAACAATATTTGTAGCCTAAAGGTGGCCAAAACAAGGAGACATCCGCTCGTTTGGCGATGTCGCCAAATGAGCGGATCTCTTCCCAATATGCCCACCGTGGGCGATATCGGGTAGATCACAATAGAAAAGATACGGGTGGTTGGATCGCAGGACCGACCGCGATCCAACGGTATTTTTAGTCCCAACCAATCGACATATTGATCAGTAAAGCCTGTAGGAGGGCCCCATACACAGTCCAATAAGCTGCCGACTTGGTCTGTCGGCAGCTTTAATCAGCCCGTGTATGGCCACCTTAAGGGTTGGGCCAGACGGGCAGATTCGGGGAGATTTAGTCGCCTGGCGAATAATCATCTCTTCTGCTCGGTACCAATCTCCCCAAACTGCCTTTCGTCTGCTTGAATGGAGAATCGGCTGCGCTAATGCACTTGCGGCGCTTCGATTTCTGATGTCGCCGAAGTTGCCTCACGAGGAAATGCAGCGAGTGCATTAGTGCAGGTGATTCTTCATTCAAGCAGACGGAAGGCAGGAAGAAGGCAGTTCGGGGCGATTGTCGCCACCCAGAAGAGAGGCGACTAAATCTCCCCGAATCTGCCTGTCTGTCCCAATCCTTACAGAGGGGAGTTAGCGACGCTTATTTAAAAGCTCCAAAGAGTCACAAGAAAAAGGCAAATAACTATATAAAACTATAAAAAATAAATAAAAATAATTGAAAACCAATTGAAAAGTTACTTAGAATTGACCATTACCTTAAAGGTGGACCACCCCTTTAATCTGTATAATATATCTTTGACTTTCCTTACTAGCGCTGCTAACTGGCTGAAGCCTCCTGCTGTGCAGAAGACAAACCACACTCCTCGCTATCTGACAAAAACCTACTGGCACAACAACCGCAGTAAACTACTATTCATGTGCTGTTACTGGTGCCTAAACATCCTGCTCTTTGCCCAAGCAGCAGTCAATCACTCCAGTCTTGGAGGGTGGATCATGGTAGCCAAGGGCTGTGGTCAGTGCTTGAATTTCAACTGCACTTTTATTGTGGTGAGTAATGTATACATACCTAGAGGTACCCCTAATAAATAACCCCCCCCACTGTTTAATGCCAAAGATTGTTTCCTCAGGTGCTGATGCTGCGTCGGTGTCTGACATGGCTGCGCACTACTTGTATTGTACGTTTCCTGCCGCTGGATCAGAATGTTGTTCTGCATGAGCTGATTGGATATGTTATCTTTCTTCTAACGGTTGTTCACACAGCAGCTCATGTAATTAATTTCAGTAAGTATACCTAGCAGTTTGTTGCTGGGGGTTGTGTGGTCATTGACTGTATAACGCTCCAGACATGTCCCCATGAATGTGGCTCTCTCTTTTACCACTGACATCACCATTGCCATCTTTATCTGCCACAGAGTCACTCCAAATATTATGCGTCAAGGCTTAAAGGAAAAGTAAATGTTTTTCTTTTTCTTTCTGTAAATTTGCTCTAAACAGCCCCCCAGATTAATGTACCTTAGTCCCTGCTGCAAGTCTGCTCTGGTTTCTGTGTTATCAGCAGCTTGTTTCCCCTTCTTCCTGGTGCAGAGTGAAGCCCCGCCCCTTACCTTACTGAGCAGTCCATTTGCTGCTGTTCCACAATAGAGAGGAAGAGGGAGCCAGTGTGTGCATTAGTAAGCTAGTTTCCCCAAGCAAAAGCTGCTACACACACTGCTCTCTGCTATGTCATAGTATGCAAATGATCTCCTGGACTAGTCCAAGATATAAGGTCAGCTCAGAAAGCTAAGCGGCTGGGCTTCACTCTGCACCAGGAAGAAGGTGAAACAAGCTGCTGATAACACAGAAACCAGAGCAGACTTGCAGCAGGGACTAAGGTACATTAATTTGAGGGGCTGTTTAGAGCAAATTTAGAGATAGAAAAAAAAACGTTTACTTGTTCTTTAAAGGGGTTGTTCACCTTCAAACAAACTAGTTGTTTGTAGATAGATCTCCAGAAATAATGACTTTTTCCAATTAGTTTCTATTTTCTATATGTAACCGTTTTTATAATATTGAAGTGTAAAGTGTCATTTTTCACCTTCTGAAGCAGCTCTGGAAGGGGGGGGGTCGCCGACCCTGTAAACTGTTCTAAATCTGCTGAGCAGAATCTCTGTTAGGATTGATACAATAGTTGCTAATACTCCAGAGATGCCGCTAAGAAATGTATCAACTAAGTGTTGCAAATTTGTAACAGTTGAATCTGCGCCTGAATTACTGAGTTGCTAGACTCAAATTTTGCAGAGCCTATCTATTTACCCAGTTGTTGTTTTACACTGAACTGTTCCTTTAAGTTAGGTAGCAGTTGGTGAATTTGGAATGCCTTCAGGTTCACTCTTAGGGGTAAATTTATCAAAGAGTGAAGTTCCGCCACTAGAGGGAAATTCCACCACTCTCCATTAATTTCTATGGGATTTTGAAAGGCCTATTTATCAATGGGTGAAGTGAAAGTTCACCCTTTGATAAATACGCCTTTAAAAATCCCATAGAAATGAATGGAGACCGGTGGAATTTCCCTCTAGTGTCGGAACTTCACTCTTCTTCACTCTTTTATAAATATACCCCATAGATTCACCCTTATTATTACATAAATAAGCCAATTGTGCAATGCCAGTTTATGCCAACAGGCGGCATATTACACTTAATCCAAAAGGAACCAACATTATTCTACAAGTCAGTTGCTTATTAGAAACCTACTGCATACAAGCATCAAATGTAAGCATAAGAAGCAAATGTAACATTTAAAACATAGTGACTTCATACCATTTTTTTGTTTTATTCTTGTTACTAGGAAAGTAAGTGAAGTGCATTTTTAAGTGACTAAACACATCATCCTTAAAGGGATACTGTCATGGGAAAAAAAATCTTTTTCAAAATGCATCAGTTAATAGTGCTGCTCCAGGGAATTCTGCATTGAATCCATGTCTCAAAAGAGCAAACAGATTTTTATATATTTCATTTTGAAATTTGACATGGGGCTAGACATAGTCAGTTTCCCAGCTGCCCCCAGTCATGTGGTATGGTATGGTTTGGTATTGTATGGTTTCACCATGGAAAGGATAACAATTGTATTAGGTGTCACAGCCCCTTGGATCCAACATTGACAACAATGTTTTTTGCGGTATGAACTCGCTCAATGACTTTTCATTTTATCCCTAGAAATGCAATTCTGTTAGACTGATATGACCCAGAATATACCTGGGATTTTCAGATAAAGGGTCTTTCTGTAATGAGGAGCACAATGTCTAAAATACACAACTACAAATTCAGACAAAAATGGATTTTGATTAGCTATTGGTAGCTAGAAGCTACAGGAGAGAATGTTTGGCAGCACATGTGGTTTTTATGCAACTAAAACTTGCCTCCAAGCCAGGAATTCAAAATTAAGTACCTACAGTACTTTGAGCCTCTGGGTGCAACATACAAGGGGTTGGTGAATAGCATATTAGTTGAAAAAAGACATACATCAATCACACTCAACCTTTTAACTCTATTTTAACCTGCCTAACTGCTAGTTGATCCAGAGGAAGGCAAAAAAAAATAAAACATTTAAGCCTCTTCAATTTGCCCCAGAAGGGAAAAATCCTTCCTGACTCCACGTGCCCTGGGCAGAGAGTAATCCTGCAATAGCTAATAGGATATAGCACTGCAGCTTAAATATGTTATATATGGTGCTCTCTGGTTCAAGCATCATCCAAACAGTATTTGTTGTTACCATAGTAATCATTCCTACAGTATACTAATCCATTCTCTCCCTAGTAAATCTCACTGAGAAGACTGGTGCATATAGGTTTTGGGAATATCTCCTTACTATAAGGCCGGGCATCGGCTGGATAAGTGGTACAGCATCCATTACTGGGATTCTTCTGCAGCTCCTCATCTGTCTGATGTTGCTTTTTTCCAGTACCTTTGTACGCAAAGGGGGCTACTTTGAGGTAAATCTCACTAGTTGATACATAGAGGATATGTTTATACAAATGAATGGTTGAAAAATGTTTAAAAAAAAATCTAAAGATTTTCATGTCATGGGTATGCCCTTTCCTTCAGATGAGGCAAACTAGTGATGCCCCCTTACACTTGGCAAGAAGAACAGATTTTCTTTTCAAATAAATTCTGATTGGATCTTTAGGTGATCTCAGCAAACTGCAGCCCAATTGGCAATAAGTGCAAACTTTAAAACAAAGTGTCCATATCTGAGCATATATGGCCATTCAAAGAGAAAGGTTTTAGTTTTTATTTCTGCTTTTTAGATATTTTTTTATAATTATATATCTGTAACCCAACCAGAACCAATCCACTATGAATATTTAATAACACATTCTCCAATCTGCATATAAATCTCTTTCTAACATAATTGGAAACATTGTTGAATGTACAAAGGCCTCCAGTCAATAATAAAACCGTCCCTCTTTGTATCATGATCCCAGCCATTTAGATAAGCAACAATAACTTGGAGCAGATTGTTCCCAATAGGTTGTACAGTGACCTGTAGGAACCTATTGCAGGAGAATTCACATAAGCGACGTCTATGAAGCCCATTCCTCTTTCAAGCAAGAAAATAAGGTAGAATAAGGCTAAAGCCTCCAGGAGAAAGAATGTTCTGAGAACACCAAAAGCTATCCTGACTGATTAAAGTTTAAAGTAGTGAAAAAGAATATAAATCATACTTCCTAAATCCGTACTAGGATTAAAAGGTTATAGTTATTATTTTCCTTCAATCACTCAGTTCACTGGGTAACAGAAAGGAATAGTGATTTATGGTTTATCTGTAGGTCCTTGGAGATATACAGGAAGAATTTATAGTATTGTTGTGGCATGTTAAGTCCAGATACAAATATCAACTCCCTTTTCTCTTTCACAGTTACATTTCAGAGAAATGTGAGCTTTGTATTTTTCTTATGCTACTAAACCATGAAATAGCACCATAAAATTGTATGCAACTCAATACTACAGGAGATAACATATGTTTAAGGGCTAGTCCAGATGAGAAGTTTCGGGCAGATTTGTCGCCTGGCGATTTTTAACATTGAAGCAGCTGGAAGGCAGGGGGAAGTGGTTTGGGGAGATAGTCTCAAGGCGATTAGTCGCCAAGCGACGAATCTCCCCAAATCTTCTCGTCTGGACTAGCCCTAAAAGTTGCCTGTGGCAAGCTTGATTAGCAGGGAAATCCATGAATTTTGTAGGCAATATATTAGTTAAGGCCTATTGACTGTGTCTTATCTAGATACATTGCAAATCTCTCACAGGCTTTCTATATACTCAATCATTGATCATCCCCCCAATGATGAAATACTTAGCAATATGGATACCCAATTATTTTTATTTATTCTAGACAATCATAAAATTATTGCTTGTAAAATGCACCAATGATAGTCACAGTTAGTGCTGGATAGGTGGACCATTACAGTATTTGGTAGCGGTTTGGAGTAGCCTAGATGAGTAGCCTTGCTAGGGGGCCCATCTTTAAGAAGACCCCATGTGAGTTTACTAATCACTCGGAGTTTCATGCCAAAAAACCTCTGCAATCTTTGCCATTTTTTCCCAAACAGGATTAAAATGAAGAAAACTTCAACAGCTTTTAGGAGCCAAAAGGCACAAGCAGTCCTAAAGGGACGCTGTTGCATGTTTTCTTTAAAACGCATCAGGCAGTAGTACTGCTCCAGCAGAATTCTGCATTGAAATCTGTTTTTCAAAAGCGCAAAAATATTTTTTTTATATTTAATTTTGAATTCTGACATGGAGCTTAGGCACATTGTCAGTTTCCCAGGTGCCCTTGGCCATGTGATTTGTGCTCTGATTAAACTCAGCTCCCTAGCAGATATGAGAATAGGACACACTGCAACTCCTCCAGTTACATTGAGTTGGAGAAACAATAGCTCATCTGGAAGACATTCTATTTTTTAGAGCTAGCTCTTTCTGAGAGTACAATAGCACAATGACCTGAGATGGCTTCCTACACACCATATTACAGCTAAAAAAATACACTTGTCAAGGAATAAAAATGTGTATGGTAGACTGGGTTATTAATAATGTAAACAGTATAATTTATAAGTAAAAAGTACATATGACAGAAACCCTTTAAATTGGCCCATTAATGTTCAAAATACTTTTGACTAGGGATGCACCAAATCCACTTTTTTGGATTTGGCTGAATTCCTGAATCCTTTGTGAAAGATTTGGCCGAATACCGAACCATATCAGAATCCTAATTTGCATATGCAAATTATGGGTGTGAAAGGGAAAGCTTTTTGTTTAATGACAAAAAGTCACATGGTTTCCCTTCCCACACCTAATTTACATATGCAAATTCAGATTTGGCTCGACCATGCACAAGGATTCAGTTGATTCCCAAACCAAATCCTGGATTCGGTGCATCCCTACTTTTGACAAAAATAACCCACTGTAATGCTCAGTTTTCAACCATGCTGCCCAACAATCTGGGCATATATGGCCAGTCCAGGTTTCATTCAGACCGATAATCATGGATTGAGTATTATCACTCCGGACAGAACATTTATTTTGGTAAGCTAAAAGTAAATTAAAAGGAGCCACAACTTTTCCGCTCCTCTCCTGATTGTTGGGATGTTCAATCTGAAGAATAGAACAGTACAAAGATGACCATACACAGGTTTGACCTCTTGCATCATGTTTATTCATTCATCCTACACACCCTTTCTGTTACTACTAAATGGGTCATATAAAGCAAAAATTCATTCCAAAAATAAACAAATAGATCTTAAGGGTGGACCTTCTCAAAAATGTATAAATAGTGCAGGTATATAGTATATCTCACCTTGATTGTGTAGGTTGGCACAAAACCGGACCAATTCAGAAGTTGTGCAATTAGGCTCTAGCCTACGTATAATTAAGTGCCCATTTTGGCACAAAATAAATACTTTATTAATTGCACCACTTCTATGTTGGTCCGGTTTTGTGCCAGCCTACACAATCAAGGTACTAAATGGGTCAGTCACCTTGAAAGTTTTGGACAGCATTGCCTACTTCAGGGCTGACTAACTGAAAGCCTGCACTCTGGATATAGCTCTCAGAGAAACTTTTATAGCCTGTGCAAGGGTTTACAAAGGTCTTCTAAAACAAGATGCAGTGGGTTTAGCTATTGAAGCAACAATATCTTCTTAATCAGAATCCAAAAAAGACTAGCTAGGACTCCTCAAACAGTGCTTAAATAATATTGCATTTTATACTTCAAAAGCTACGATGTTTTAGACCTTGCCTGAAACTCCACTGAGAGAACTGCCAGTGCTTGGTCTGTTACATACTGCAGAGGCTCCAGGAATAGATGGTAGCACAGTGACCACAAAGAAAGAAAGAAGAGGTATTTATTGCAGAGAGTTCTTCTTGCAAATTGCTGCAAATACAATCTACTTGTGGGATTTTTTATGAGGGCAATTTACGTTTTTATGTGTGGTATTGAGTCAATAATCATATTCTTTAGTTCCTTGGTTATGGTAGGAAAGGCATTTTATTAAGCTCATCAACAGTTACAATTACTTATATGTGAGCTACTTATTCAGAGAGCGTGGCCATACTTTATGTCCCTGCTCAGCAATTATGTCCCTGTTGCTGCAGGCTGGTTATATACAGTCCTATAGATATAAATAGGTATAAATTGTGTGATGGGACTGCTACAGGCTACTGCTTGAATTTTGCTGCAGTTATTTAAACAATATGCTGATTTTTTTTATTTCTATATTATTATTATTATTATATATACAGCAATGTAGTAACTCTTCATATACAGTGTGGATCACTGATAAGTACCAGGGGCAGGGAGTGCAGCTGTGGCTTGATCTGCCTCTCATCAACCAGAAAGATGGTGCACACAACAATTGCATTTATCAGGTCGCAGGCCTGGGTGCAAATTTTGCACTCAGGTTCATAGTCATTTAGTTACGCCATATGCAGTATCATGCAGTCTGTGGATCTAAAGATCATACAGTGTGGATATGGGCATCTGTAAGGTATGCAGCACATAGGGTGTGGATCTCTGGGTCTATATAATATTAGGAACATTAGATTTGGATCTATAGAGTATGCAGCACACTGTAACTCTACAAACCATGCAGTGTGGATCTGTGAATCTATAGAGTATGCACCACATGCAGTCTGGATCTATAGAATATGCAGTACATACAATGTGGTTCTGTGGACCTATAGAGTATCTACTAGTGCATGCAGCTTGGATATAAGAATCTTTAGTGTATGTAGCACATAGACTGCCCATCTCCCCTCACATAAAATTCCCTATAATCAATTACTGTATTATAAAAACTCTGCAGAGATGTTTTCCTGTAACAGTCTCATTGCCTTTCAGGTGTTCTACTGGACTCACCTCTCCTACATTTGGATTTGGATTCTCTTATTTCTACATACACCAAAATTCTGGAAGTGGTTTTTGGTCCCTGGTCTTTTGTTCCTTCTAGAGAAGCTGTTTGGGGCAGCCGTTTCACGTACTGGGGATGTGTACATCTCAGAGGTTAATTTGCTGCCATCTAAGGTATTTCAGCTGCCTAGTTATGTTTCCTGTGTTTATTATACGGTTCTGACGAATATGAAATCCAACTCCATAGCTTTCCCAGGCTACTGTGAGCTTCCACACCCATCAACAGGGTGGGGACTACAAGGGGTGCAGTGCTACACATGGATCACATGGACCCCAGAAGACCCAGTTGGCAAAATGTGTTCTTTACAATACATTTAGAAAATTGCCTTATAGTAGTGCATTTTCCATTATACATGCCTGGGATCAAAAATATGGTGGTTAGGTGGGAGTGTGCAAATTGGGGGTTATAAACAAGACAGTTTATTTCACATCAGCACCATGGGCATCCATCCCAAATATTTTGGGTCATGCTTATAGCTCATTATAGTATAGATGGTAGTGAAATGTCTCTGGCATTATTCTTGCACATGATTATTTGATAAGAAGGTCTGCGTCTTTAGAGATTATTTATATCTCTCCATCTTTCATTTCTCCTGTTTGGCTGAAGGTGACGCATCTTGTCATTAAGAGGCCACCATCTTTCCAGTTCAAGCCAGGTGATTACATATACTTGAACATACCAGTAATTGCCAAGTATGAGTGGCACCCGTTCACCATCAGCAGTGCCCCGGAACAGGCAGGTAAGGATATCCAGATCAGCTGATCATGTTGCCAGAGCTTCAGAGCAAATAGAGCAAATAACCATTTTTAATTCATGGTTGCTTGAGGTGGTAAATAATTTCAGCAGAAGTTATATGGTGTCAATATCCTCATATTTTCATAATGAGATTTCCTATTTTCTCTTTGAATCTTATTAATGAAAATACTGTCAGATGAATGTTATATTCCTATTGATTTTCCCACTGGTGACTGTGGAAGTGTTACTGACTCGGCTTGTAGTTTTAACCTTGCCTTAAATGCCATTGTAGGTCTCCATCTCCTAGGGTCCAATCTCACTGCAATTAAATAAAGATAGTACCAAATAGGTTTCTATTTACATGGGCTGGTGGCAATGCCTTAGGCTTGGGCCCACAAGGAGATCCTTTGCTATTCTTATACTTAAAACTTTAATTGTACTTTAATCTCTTATAAGAATCCAGAGGGACAGGGGCGATCCTGGGAATGCAGGGACCTAGATGTCCCCCAGATTTACAAAGCAAACTCACAATACAGAACTTCTCTTTCTTTCTCTAGTTTAAGCTGATTTTCACTGATTGACTACCAGCACAAGTGGCTTGTCACTTCTATGTACAAGTAGACATCATGCAATGGAGGTTGAGAAGGGGCTGCAGCTGCTTGACTGTAGCTCAAATAAAGAAAAGCCACAACCAGTAGAACTAGTCGGGTTGAAATAATGTAAATGTTTTTTCCTTCCGATATCAGCCTAAAACCCCTTGTCCATAAATATGCAACTAGTTGATGTTTGCTAACTTTGTATCTGTTTGCATCATCTTATTGACATTTCCTTCCTCTACAGACACAATCTGGCTGCACATCCGGTCCTTGGGACAATGGACAAACAGTTTATATGACTATTTTCATCACCCACAAACTGTTCATAGACATGAGACAAAAAGACAGACCCTCGCTCTGAAGAATGGACAACACCTCAGTCAGGTTAGTACAAATTACATGAAATGTTTCCATGAAATTGGTCGGATTGTCCATTATTTCCACAAATTCTGTTCCCATGATGTACCTAATACATCCTTTGGAAGTCCTCATTTGTCAGCCAGTTGGATGAGAAACGATGATAGTAAACAGCAGTGTGTGTCTTGTACTTATACGTTTAACTGACAGCATTGCAAATGATAGACAGATTTATAGTCTATTATCCAGAATGTAATGTCTGTGAAGTAAAAGTCCCTAAACACATGCAGAAAATATATGCAATATTATCTAGATCCTATAGGGGGTTATTTATTAAAGTCTGAATGCAAAAAAAAATCCAAATTTTTAGTGGAAAAAAAAACTTGAATTTTTCAACATTTATTATACCCAGAGGATGCAAAAAGTCCGCCATCTCAGATTCTCTCATCTCAGTTTTTATATAAGTCAATGGGAGAGGTCCCTATCCTATTTGGAAGTTTCTATAGTCTGTGCTGAAATTAGCCTGAAAATCCGACTATTTTGGGCTTTCCAAAAAAAATTATATAATTGAGTTTCCACACGATTTTATTGCGTTTTCCCCCAATCTGATTAAATCAATCTTTTTTAGCAATAAAAAGGTCAAATCATGGATACTAGTTTGGTCGGACTTTTTTATTTAAAAAAAAATCAAGGAAATTCGTATTTTGAAAAATTAACCCTGTTGGAGTCTGAAATTCCCACTCAAAACATGCCACATTTATGCACCTAGTGCTGTATGCTATTCATAACCAGTATCTGTCTGTCCATGTTCAGCTTAGATGCCATCTAAACCCCTTGTTACAGGCATGCTTCCACCAATCAGGGTGCTCTATGAGAGCAGAGCATGCCTGGAAACACATTTGCTTTTTTCACTGTTAAAGGAATAGTGATGGCGCGAACCGCGGAAAAAAAGTTCGCGAACATGTTCGCGAACTTCCGCAA
>CM044436.1:26823341-26837725 GCA_024363595.1 Xenopus borealis | reverse complement strand
CCTTTGAGCAAGGCGGCCTGCTGAGGAAAATGTGTTAGCAGGGGCTGGCCAAGATAAAAATTAAGGGGCAGCAATTGGTGTTAGATTATCAGTTATATATGGATTGGTTAAATTGCATGACTGGTTTTTTGAGTTGTAATAATAAAGCAGCTGCGGCCATTTCCCCCACTACATACTTTGGTCGTCTCAGTTATTTATATGAGTTAGAGTGCTGGATACACTTCCCATCAAAATTCTATAAAATGGCTTTAGAACTAAAATCTGAAACGTAGAACGTTCTAACCTGCTTATAATCTTCTAATTTAAGTGTTACATCGATGGACCCTATGGAACGCCAACTCGTCGGATCTTCACATCAGACCATGCGGTGCTGATCGGGGCAGGCATTGGGATTACTCCATTTGCATCAATTCTACAGAGCATCATGTACAGGTTCTCCCTGCTCGAACCGACATATCATCTATGGACCTCTGAACGTAGTTGGTTAAACAAATGTCTGAAATGAGATCTGATGATAGCACAGGATTTTAAGCAAACAGATAAAAAAAATAGCAAAGTGCCAACTGCCCCACTGTTATCAATGACACCACAGTGGGCTTCCATTATAATTTATGCTGTCACGGTGCAGGCAGTTTATTTTTTAGCAAGTTGCAAATGTATAATGTGTTAGTAGATGAGATCCACTACAAGATTATTTTTTGCATAAAAAAAAAGGTTACAGTTTATTTATCCTTTAAATTCGCTGAACATATCTCTCAGTGGCATACCAACTGCTGTTATATGTAGGTAACAGATCAGCTGAACAAGATGGAATTGGAATATACTGTATATTGCCAGGGGTTTAGATGTTAGATAGGAATCATGACCAAAACTTGCCCAGGTGGAATACAAGAAACTTGTAAGTGTTACTGATTGATATTGCAGCAAGTTTATTCAAGCAGTAGACCTGAACAGAAATTTGCAATAACTGGAAAGTTCTACCAGTGAAATTGTCTGTTCCCTGGGTTTGTAGTCATCCTGGCACTAATCAGCACCATATGGTTCCACTACTCCGTAGATATCGTATGAGAAAACAGAACTGTCCCAGCTGCCAATATTCTTGGTGTCAGACCCTTAAGGAAAACGAAATGAACCTGAGGAAGGTGAGATGATACCTGTGAGAATTGCAATCACTTTATTGGAGGGAAGTTATCTGCTTTCCAGACCCTCATTCTTATGTGCCTGTTTTATTTCATTATTTCGAGTGGATTTTAGGGAGAATCCATTTAGCCAGGTATAATAGTCAAATAAAATATTATTTACTTTGGAGCCAGTAATCCCCAGTTAAACATGAGGTGCCCAAAAATGTAGTAGCAGCCTCATGTCTGCAGATGTCCTCAAACAGTAAATGCATGAGTAGAAGTTTTGCTGATAGATGAATAAAGCTGGCCATACATTATAAGATCCGCTTGTTAAGCGATATCGCCAAACTAACGGATCTTTCCCCGATACGCTCACCAAAGGCAGGGCAATATCGTGGGTAATCCGAACATTCGGCCCTAGGGCCAAACAATCGTATTACAACGAGGACCAATGGGCTCTGACAGGTCAATCGGTGAAAAAATGAAACCTTCCTGATCGATAATGTGGCCAGATATCAATCGGGATGACCTGTCAGAAGCCCCCATACACGGGCAGATAAGCTGCCAAATAGGTCTAAAAAACCAATATCAGCAGCTTTATCTGCCCATGTGTGGCCATTAAGTTCACATCATGATCTTGGTAATACTGTATACACTCAATTCTGTAAAATAGACAAATCAGTCTTCTGCTTTTTGTTTAAGGAGGTAAAATGGTTAATGCAGAGTTCGTTAGCACCACCACAGAATGTAAATATTTTTATTTAAATAAGTGGAAACTACCATACTGCATTGATATTAAGGAAACACAGGGGTAGAGCCCTGCAGTGGGTTGGGTAACGGGGGTTTCCTGCAAAAACCTGGGTACCTTGCAGGATGAGGGCAGGATTTTCGGGTGCGGGAGTAGATATGGGTTGCGGATTTTCATCTATATTTCTTATCTTATGTTATATTGCCTATATTTGACTCCTTTTAAATTTGTTTCTGTCTCCGTCCACTTCTGATGATTTCACTTGCAGTTTGCAGCAACAGCACTTCCTGTTTATTGGTGGTCAGCCGGTTATGAATTTGGTTAAAGATAAGGCAATTGTGGGTCGGGTTGGGTGGGTTGTATTTTGGGTCACGGGCTGAAGGTTGCAGAATCTACACTGGGGCTCATTTATCAACACAGGGGGAAATTTGCACCTGGGCATTGACCTATTTAAAAAAAAACAGTGATTAGTCTTTTAAAGCCAAATTTTGGCTCCAAAACGCAAGAGCTTGGATTTCAGAGCTGAAATCTGCTGCATGTTCTGAACCTGGGCCGACAGAAGGAAGATCCATTGCACATGACACTAACCTTAGGCTACAGCCACCCTGGGCTGATTCTCTGCCTATGAATAAATGCATGCCAGGAATCAGCCCCTATGATGTGCCACTCCACGGAGTTCAGAGCCAAAATCCAGACACATGGGTTTTAGCTTTGAAATCTGCTTCATATGTCTGCAGCCAGGCTGACACTGTCATGGAAACTATTATGGATTCATCTGTAAGGCATGGAGCACCACGTAGAGTAGTATAAAAATTCAAAATTTATTTAGTCCGTTTAGAAATCAGTGCAAGGATTCGTTACATAAGGATACAACAATTACGTTTGATGCGTTTCGTAGATCTCCAACTACTTTCTCAAAAGGACTATATACATTTTTAATGTTTATACTACTCTACTTGATGCTCCATGCTTTGCAGATGAATCCTTGATTGATGCTATCTGGAGCAGTTTCCATGTGCAGTACACTGTGAGTCTTTTCCATGCCGGGAAGCTCCCTACAAATTACCCTGTTTTGCATGGAAACTATTATGCAAAGCAATAAGACGTGATGGTAATACCACTCTTTACTACACAAGAAAGACAATAAACATTATAACTTCCTTTTATACTACATTGGCAGATGTATATTAATCCTTAAATAAGAAACTATTACTGTACCCTGTTATTCGTTTTCGAACAGGTGGACTTCATTTGGATCAACCGAGACCAGAAGTTCTTTGAGTGGTTTGTGAGCCTGCTAACTAAGCTTGAGCTGGACCAGGCTGACGAGGAACCAGATGGTGAGAGCAATTGCAAATAGTGTTATATGAAGAATATGAATTTCTGCAGGATTATAGCAGTAACAGTTGTTATTGTTCCTGACTTAAAAAAAAAAACATGCTTCCTGCATTCATTAGCCAGAAATATGCTTTAGAGATTTAGAGAATCGCTTGCACGAAGCCTAACTGCTTGTCTTATTACGTGCAGAGCCAACAGGGCACGAAGTGTAGAAGACATCATGCACTATAGGAGGGTGTAATGCACTATACAGGTATCTAATTATTAAAAAAAAAGTGTTTTCCAAAATATAGGCCGTTTCCTGGAGATGCACATGTACATGACATCGGCACTCGGCAAGAATGACATGAAAGCCATTGGCCTGCAGATGGCATTAGACCTCCTGGCACAGAAAGAGAAAAGAGACTCCATAACTGGACTAAGGACAAGGACACAACCAGGACGTCCAGACTGGAACAAGGTAACACCTATTGTATGTTATAATTTCTTAACCGCAGCTCTGCAGATATTACTGGCAGTGGTGTAAATACCATACAGCAGACAGGACAACCTCAGCAAGAGCCCAGGGACATTTTTAGTACTGTGGCAGCAGTTTAACAAAAACTTAGATAATTCTAAGATCTTCTAACTGAACCCTCTTCCAACTGGGCTGAGCTTACTATTGGGGGCTATGTGTAAATGCTACAGTAGTTATAGGTACTTTGCATCCAAATGCAACTCTCTGAACTCTTGGATTTATTCTTTTATTGATACATTCTACCTCTTCTCTCTAACGCTTCTCCTTAATTTGCCTTTTGTAGGTATTCCAGAAAATTGAGCAGGAGAATAAAGGCAAAGTGCAGGTGTTCTTCTGTGGGTCCCCGGCGCTTGCCAAGGTTATCAAGGCTCATTGTGAGAAATTCAACTTCAAGTTATTCAAGGAAAACTTTTAACAAATGGTTTCTGTTTAGCCATAAAAGAATTGCTACTTCTGTAATTCAAAAAAGAACAAAAACTGAAAGGAAAAAAAAAATATAGTGATAATATAGTGTTATATATTTAATATTGTACAGGTATAGGATCTGTTATCCGGAAACCTGTTATCCAGAAAGCTCCTCCCATAGACTCCATTTTATACAAATGATCCACATTTTTAAAAGTCCTTTCCTTTTCCTCTGTAATAATAAAACAGTAGCTTGTACTTGATCCCACCTAAGAGATAACTATTCCTTTTTGGAAGCAAAACCAGCCTATTTGGTTTATTTAATGTTTACATGATTTTCTAGTATACTGAAGGTATGACGATCCAAATTACAGAAAGATCCATTAACAGGAAAACCCCAGGTTCCAAGCATTCTGGATAACAGATACGATACATGTATTACTTTTTTGAATAGTTTGAACCTACGTTCATTCTGCCCACAACCTTTTACTAAACCATTTATGCCTCAGTGCACACTCTTGTATATAATTGTACTGAACATGCCCCACCCCTTTCTGTAATGTCACAGCAGGGTGTGGGCAGTATATAAATGAAGGAGCACACTGGGTTAGGGTCAGGTGTGGGCGCTGCTGGGCCAGTTTAGGGTCACTAGAAGGGACCTCTTCCATCATTCATGGAAGAGTATTTGGCAATACAATTCTGTTGGTAAAAGTAGTCAGGCATGTCCAATTCCAGATATATATAAAAACCCCTAAAAGACCCTAAAGGGGGGGGGGGGGGCTATTAACTTTTACCACTTGTGTGTCTATTCAAATTAACAGTTGAATGTCTATTTTTTTCACAAATCTCTATGAAAATGTATGTTTTTCTTCTATTTCTCTAAAATGCCACAAATTTGAGATTTATTCAGTGTTAACCCCATGAAAAACTCTAATAAAAAATAATTGCCAAGTAAAAGTTGTCAAAGTGCTATAGAAATCAACTGGAAGTGCTCTGATCTTGTTGGACCTTTTTTAATCGGTTTGGAATATCTAGAGATGGTCTTATTTCTTTTGGATAGGAATTGTCTGAAAAATTTAGAATTTTTAGAAGCATTTTTATTTTTTGTGTTTTTCCCCCCGCAAATTCGGTGACAGGCATGGTTTCAAAAACCTCTAAAATCCCATTTTTACTTTCTTTAATGAAAAAGAAATCTATCTCCAATATACTTTAATTAAGAAATGTCTACCGTTTTTATAAGAAACCTGACTGTATTCAGTGAAATTCTCCCTTCATTTACTGCTGTGGATTGGAATTGTCAGGGGGGTAAATGGAACATTTTCTAATTGGACCAGTGTTGTTAGTGGAGTACCGCAGGGCTCTGTACTTGGTCCTTTGCTTTTTAATTTAATGACCTGGATGTGGGCGTTGAAAGTACTGTTTCTATTTCTGCAGATGATACTAAATTGTGCAGAACTATAGGTTCCATGCAGGATGCTGTCACTCTGCAGAGTTATTTGTCCAAATTGGGAAATTCGGCAGATAACTGGAAAATGAGGTTCAATATTGATAAATGCAAGGTTATGCACTTTGGCAAAAATAATTTAAATGCAAGTTATACACTAAGGGACAGATTTACTAATGGGCAAATTTTTTACGTGAAATAAACTTTGAAATTCGACCAATGAAGTTTTTTAAAGGGCTTATTCGATCCAAACAAACGGCAGAAAACCTTAGACCATGGGCCCACTTTCCAAACTATTATTCCTCCTCTCCTTACTCAGCCTCTTTATTCGCCTAGTCTTTTATCTTTACTTACTATACTCTACTACTCCATAATTAAGCCTCCTCAAATAGGGAATGACCATGAAATAGGCCAAGTGGTTACAATCAAGAGGGCCCACTGACACATGGGCCCACCTGGAGTTTTCCCGATATCCCGTTGGGGACACTTCCCGCGATATCCCGCTGGCCTTACAGCGTTTCAATGTACGTCAGCATATTGGGTATTCCAAGTTGTTCTTACATAGTTAGCTGGGTGCTCTGTCCACAACGTCCCCGCTGCCAATACATATCCAGAAAACCAAAGAAGGACGGCACTCTGGTAAAAAGGCAGGTTTATTGCAGTGTCCTGCAGATGTTTATAGCCTTACACGTTTTGGGAATCAATCCCTTAATCATAGGCTTGGAATAAGCATTCCATGAAAATGGAAAACTCTGCAATTAAACTTGAAACCTTTTGCAGAATTCCTACTGTTTTACAAACAAATGAGAAGGGGTTTTCCTCATTACAAATGTGCTGTTTCTAGGGCAGACTCTGCATAGCAATAAATCAGAGGAACAGTCCTTTATAAATCATACCGTTGCTTTATAAAAAGGCAGTGCATGTAGAACTAAAGGTGTGCAAGCAGAGAGTTAGCATCATTACTTTTCAGTGCAAAGAAATCTGACCTAGAAAGCGAAGTTTCCAAAGGAAAGGGAATCTGTTCCATTTCAATGTTATAAATAAATGTACCTTGCATCCCATGTTTTAAAGCACCCAAATTCCATCTGCTGTGCCATCTGTAAGTGTTGATTACAGAAATGGGCCAGACAGCAAATATGCCACATATCAGAAGCCAGCTTTTAAACTTTCCCATTGCCAACCAATCATTAGTCTTTAGGACTAATTAGGAAGATCTAACCAGGCAATTTAGGGTCTGTGTTAATTTTCATAACTCCACCAACTCGGTGCCCTTTATAGCCAGGTTTTTCATCAAGTGACGCGGAATAAGTCCCTTTATATCCAGGTTTTTCATCGGGGACCCTGAATTAGTCCCTTTATATCCAGATTTTTCACCAGTGGACCCTAAATAAGTCCCTTTATTTCCAGGTTTTTCATCAGGGGACCTTAAATAAGTCCCTTTATATCCAGGTTTTTCATTAGGGGACCCTGAATTAGCCCCTTAATCAGGCCGGGCCTAGGGCAGTAGGATTTTAGGGGGTGGCCTAGGGGTGCCCACTAGGTAAATCCAGCCATGCCCTTTATATCAAGGTTTTTCATCAGGGGACCACGAATAAATCCCTTTTCATCCAGGTTTTTCATCAGGGGACCCTGAATAAGTCCCTTTATATTAGGAATGCACCAAATTGACTATTTTGGATTCGACAAACCCCTGAATCCTTCGCGAAAGATTCAGCCATATACCGAACGGAATCCAAGTCCTGGTGGGAAGAGGAAACATTTTTTACTTCCTTGTTTTGTGACAAAAATACACTTGATTTCCCTCCCTGACCCTAATTTGCATATGCAAATTAGGATTTGGTTCGCTGCTGGCCAGAAGGATTCGCCCAAATTTGAATACTGGCCAAATCCTGAACTGAATCCTGAGTTTGGTTTATATCCAGTGTCACGGAGACGGTACTCCCCAACCGCACGTGACTTCAGGTGTGGCTGTCAGGGGTCACTCACTCAGTCTCTCACCCACCTTGCGCACAGGTTAGACTAGCATAACAGCACCCCAAACACCAACCAACACCCACAAACACACACAACTTGCTGCCACCACTCTCAACTTCACACTGGTGTTGAGAGAAACCAGGTATTCTAGTAGTGAAGGGGTTAATTCAAACACACACTTCCTACCAGCACTCAAATGGTTAACTAGCATACATACAGACTAGCATTCCCATTCAGCATGGAGAGGGTTAAGGCTCACGATTACTCTCTTTCAGGCTAGGTTCTTTTAGAGCACCAACGACAAACTTATTAAGTTATAATTTTAATATTATAAAAGGTATAACAGTGCAGTTAACAAAAATGATATTACAAAAAGAGAAAAAGAGACATACAATCAATATTACAAACAGTTATAAAATAAAAAGGGAAAACATGGAAAACCTATACTTAGCTTCAAGATATAGAATTCCTGGTCCTGGAGGCAAGGGGAAACAAACAGGGAAACTTCCAATCGCAATTGGTCCTCCAAAGTAAATCCCCATCTTAGTCAGAAGAACTGACTATTTATCAGTGATTTCAGGGCATCAGTTACCTGCACACTCCCGCTCCCTCAGGAATGTAAGGGGCGTGGCCTAGCAGGACACAGACTGAGTTTTTATGACCTCCTGTGAGAAGCAACTGGACCAAGAATACAATGATCATAACTCCCTATAGGAACATAGGAGAGATATGATATTATATTCATTGGTTATGAATTCTCTCCTGGATTCCATAGATAATAAACATCAATACTGTGTGACCTGCCCCTGCCCTGATATTCACATCTGATACACAGAGTACCAAACCTAGTCATGTTTGGTCTCATCTGAAACCCAATATTACTTTGAACCCATCACCAGTTTTTAACACTGTTGGTACAACAGGTCTGGGTTCTGGGAGGATGAATATGTTTTGGGTTGTATTATTTGTGACCTTCCCTTCACCTGTGAGAAGCCTTTGCGTGAACTTTAAGTTCTCCCTCATTGGGCTGTCCCTCCTGTTATTTTATGGCTCAAGCCAGGGCTTGGAGAAGGGCAGATGTTGTGATCCTGTTACACATGGCTAACTCCAGACCTTAGTGAAAAGAGGCCTGTTATCTGTCTAATTTAGTCAGAAATGCTTTTCATGATACCTTAGCCTGTTTTATTAGCTATTACAGGCCTGTATCATGACATCCAGTTTTTACATTAGGGGACCCTGAATAAGAGTCAGCTTTACCACTCAAGAACTGCTTTAATATTAATTAAGATTGTCAATTATTCACTTTGTAAACTGGGATTATAAAGACAACCTCTAAAAGGCACGGGAGATCCAATTTTGCATTGCTAGATGTGTGCTGTTACATATTACATATCCCTGTGTAAACAGAACCATAATAACTACAGATATCTCAGACATTGCCTTATAAACTTGCAAAAAAGTCTAGGTAAAATGGGTCTATCCACAGAACAAAAAAAGAATGTGTTAACACAAATGTTTTGAACTACAAGTTAGCGATACAATGTATTTCCAGCTTTATGTGGCACGTATTCTGTCCCTTAATAACAACCAAGCACTTCTCACCAGGCTTTTAAATCATTGCTAAAGATGTACCAATTGCCAGTGACAGCAGCTCATTGTTCCTTAAATAATATCCACTTAGCTCATTTATAAGCAATGTTAATACTGTGTTCAGCTAAGACAGTCAGGACACACTGACACTGATAGCTGCTTTTCCTGCCTGTCACAGCTTAACGCTGGCATTCATTTAAAGCAACAGCATCACGTTAGGCTTTAAAGGAGCAATAAAACCTCAACATGAAAATGTTTTAAAGGAGTGACAATATAATGTACTGTTGCCCTGTACTGGTAAAACTGGTGTGTTACAACTATAAGTTATCTAAACAAGCTGTTGTGTTGGAGTTCAGAGCGGAACCAATCTCTAAGACCTAGACCAGAACCCGCAGCCCAAACTGTGACCCGCATATTTTCCCGATTTTATCCACTACCTGACCCAGACCTGCAACTGCCTTATCCGCATCCGACCCACTGACCTCCATCAAACCATAAGTGATGTTGCTGCAAACCAGAAGGGACATCATCAAAAGTGGCCGAGAGAGAGAAGCCATGTGATGTAAGAGAGCTGTGCCTGAAGGGGAGGGGGAGACTGCAGGGAGAGAGCTGCAGCAGGAAGAGACCCGTGACCCGACCCGCAGACCAGCATCTATAACCGCACCTGAAAAGCCTACCCTGGTTCCGCAGGGTACCAACTTCCTACGGGTACCCGACCTGCTGCAGGACAAGATACACAGTAGATAACAGATAAGCTTTGGAGAATCCCATTGTATACTACAGGGCTTATCTGTTATTTGCTGTGTACCCTGTGTGCCGTTTCTCCTTTTTCCGCTTTTAATGGCTGCCCCCATGGCTACAAAGCAGCTTGTTTATATAAACTATAATGGTATTGCTGAAGCAACATTGATATACATACAAGAGATAATTAATAAATATTCACCAGAGATACACAGACTTGAACTAACCCCCGTGTCATTACGGAAATAATGATCCACTAGGGGCATTTTTGAGTTAGTGCCGGGGGGGTTCATTCCCCTTTAAAATCGACTATTGTTAGAGTTGAATCGTCAGATACAGGTCAAATTCTGTTGTTCCTACCAGTATACTGTACACGTGTTTAATGAAATTAACTATCTTTCTTGGAAAGGTCTTTTCTAAAAAAAGATCGTAATTGTTACGTCTATAACTCCCAACTTTTATCTCAGGACATGCAAAACAGGAGTGTAAGGCAGCCCTGTTCTCTGTGTATGAGCCCTATAATCTGCTCTGCTAGACAGTGGACAAAGGAGCCAAACCACTAACTATGGGGAACAAAACTACCCCAGAAGGCAACCGCCAAATACCAAAATAATGGAATGCAAACTGTCAGGTTGCTGGTTTTGCCAAAAAAAAACCCCTGCAAACAGGATGGTTACTTTTTCTGAAAAAAAAAACACAATTCCTTTGCTTTTCCCTTTCTTCTCTATTAATAATGTTAGTATCAAGTACCAGTGAGGTGGCATCCCTATTTAAGGAAAGTGGGAATGGGAAGCATCAGCACCAGGAATAGGCAGGCATTGTTTTTTTCTCCAACTAACCCCAATTATCAGATCAGAACAAGGGGAATATTATAGTAGGGAAAATGTTTGCCTTAAATAAATGTTGTATTAGAATGGAGGACATAGATAATAAGATGCAGAAGCGGCTGCTAAGTATGCTTTATAATAATATATTGTTAAATCTCGATATTTGGGCAAATATATTTCATTAAGTGAGTCAGATTTCATTTTGTTTTTGCTTTTTTTTTTCTAAACTGAGGATAACATTGGTACATGGTGCCTGGCCGAGTGTGAGCAGCTGATATATGAATACACGCTCCACACTGTAGTGCAAATATAAATACTGTAGCAGTTCTAGTGGTGTGACTCACAAGCGGCATTATAACTGTAAAATATAAAAGCTATCAAGGTCAATTCTCCATCACAGAAAAGGAAAAGAGTTTGTAGCACTATCTCTGGGAGCATTGAATTGCACTAAGTGGGAGAGTTGTCTACACAGTCATCTTTATGTGTTCTCTGTTACACAGTCTGTTGTTTTATTCATTTTCCCCATGGGAGCAGTTACTGGTTTAAACAAAGTCTCCTCCTTTGGCCTATGAGATCTTTACAGCTCTGATTTATATAACGGGAACAACATAAACAGCATAAAGTTGCTCAGCATTTAACACATCTGAAACACATGGAACATGGGGTGTTTAGGAGCTGTGTTGTCCCATCACCTTTACTACTTGGGTTGTGTGATGCTGGTTTGTGTCTATCAAGGCTTTAAGACTTATGTCCAAAGCAAAAAAGTACAAAAGAATTATGGCATGCAACAGAGTTTTTATGGCAAGATTCTTTATAAAGGATAATACCTAGCAAGCCTCTTCTGTGCATTATAACTGTCTATATAATAATATAAATGTAGGATAATATGCCAAATGCTGCTTAGACAACTATACCTGATATTCCACAGTCACACTCCCTTCCCAGACTATTATCCCACTGCTACTATAGGCACCATCTCTCCCTACTATACCTGCTATGCCACAGCCACAATCCCTTCCCAGAGACTAGTTTCCTCATTTACTATAGGCACCATCTCTCCCTACTATACCTGCTATCCCACAGTCACACTCCCTTCCCAGAGACTAGTATCCACTGTTACTATAGGCACCATCTCTCCCTACTATACCTGCTATCCCACAGTCACAGCCCCCTCCCAGAGGCTATTATCCCACTGCTACTATCTCTCCCTACTATACCTGCTATCCCATAGCTGCATTCCATTACCAGAGACTATTATCCCTACTTCTATGATAGGCACAATCTCTCTTTACTATACCTGCTATGCCACAGTCCCTTCCCTGAGTCTATTATGCCACTGCTACTATAGACACCATTTCTCCCTACTATACCTGCTATCCTATCCTTACTGTAAACAAATGCATATTCTTCATGGTCTGTCCCTGCTTGTTTCCCTGCCTAAAGACAGCTGTTGGCAGTTGAGATCATGTCTGCTGTAACAAATCTTGATGGGCTTCCATTTGTGGAATTGCTAAGAGCAAAGTATTTGGGTCAGTATCTGCAGCTGCTTGTATACAGATGATGGAACTTACACTAACACAGGGCAGTCCTGGTTACTGTGAAGGCCAGTGATACACCACCGGACTGATGTGAAAGCAAATATTTTAGAAGACTGGGAAGTTGCAATATGCAGAAGAGACATTCACAGTGATTATAACCCATGTGTTTGCCTTGCATTTCTTTTATTAACCTGTCAGATCAGAAAGAACAGGAGACAGGTTAAAGTATTGCCATAGATATGTGCCCTATATCTCTATACAGAGCCAGGGCTGGTCTTACCAAATGCGGGGCCTAATTGGAACCAGTTTGGCGGGGCCCCCTAGAAGGAAATTTTCTGTCTGTCGCAGGGTCACACAGCTGGATGGGCAAATAATGCCTGCTTTGCCCTCTGTCCAAGTGACGCTGCCAGTTGGGGATGAGGGCAGGCTGGTCAACTGGGAGCAAATGTTTCACTTTTTTTAATCTATGTGCGTTAAAAAAGTGCAAATTTTGGTTAACACTGTAAACTGTGTTTGTACAGCACCATGGATTATATATACAACATAAATCCATTTCACTTTGGCTGGGCTGGGCTGGTTGAATTGGGTTTGGATGTGGGCTGGGCCAATCAGGTTCAGCTGTGGCCTGGGCCAATCAGGTCTGAGCAGGCTGGGCCAATCTGGATTAGGGGTAGTCTGGGCTACTCGGGGATTAAGGGAATAGGAATCAGAGTTCGCACTGGAGCGGGGCCCCCATAAGAGCAGGGCCCAATTGGGCCAAATTGGTCCAATGTGCTTAAGACCGGCACTGTACAAAGCATAACACCTGTACGCAGCTCAAGTTCAAAGACATAGTGTAATTGAAACAAGCATATATGTTGCACTTTCTATGCATAATGCATTGGGGAATACAGGATGCAAGCACACAATGCTGTATTTCAGATTTTATATTAAATGTCTAGAGAGACCTTATCATGAGCAATGCTTGGTACAGTCACTTCAATCTCTCAGTTCCTTCAAAGACACTCACATCACAATTGAGAGAATCTACATATTCTTTCAAGAGGACAAGGACAAAATAAATTAAGGGAACACACATTTTCATACAGGATAATGTCATCTATGAAAATCTCAATAAATACTTTAAAATCTGAATTATGACTCCTGGGGGGGTATTCTTTCTGGTAGCGCTTCTATATAATGAGACAATAGATCCGTTTAAAGTGGTGCTTCACCTTTAAATTAACTTTTAGTTTGCAAACTTTAATAAGCAACTTTTCAGTTGGTCGTCATTATTTATTTTTTACTTATTTGAGTATTTGAATTATTTGCCATCTTCTTCTGACTCTTTCCGGCTTTCAAATGGGGGTGCACTGACCTCATCTAAAAAACAAATGCTCCGTAAGGCTACACATTTATTGTTATTGCTGCTTTTTGTTACTCTTTTTTTTTCTATTGTGGCCTCTCCCATTCATATTCAAGTCTCTTATTCAAATCAGTACATGGTTGCTAAGGTAATTTGCACCTTAGCAACCAGATTGCAAAATCCACAAATGAGACAACTGCTGAATAAAAAGAGAAATAATTAAAAAACCACAAATAATAAAAAATGTAAACCAACTGCAAATTGTCTCAGAAGACAATGTGATCTCTACATCACACTTAAAGTTAACTTGAAGCTGAATGCCTATGTACCACCCATGTCCTGCCCCTACTACATGCAGCACTGCTAACAGAGAGAGACACCAATACAGAGGAGCATGGATAAACATAAATACATTTACAATATACACAATATTGCCTTTGTGCTTGTACTGTATGCTCATTGTCAGACAGGGGTGTTTTGGGCCCATTGGGGTCCACCATCCAATGTCCCAATACCACCCCACCTACACCCTGAATAGATCCTCATTGCAGCTGCCGCAAACCGACCTCACTGACTATAGTCCAGAAATTTCCAACGTTTCAGTCACTTCCTAAGACCTTTATCAAGTCTTGTTTGAAATATTTTCTAAATAAATTATCGTAATTTTTTTAAAAATGATTTCCCAGTGTGCACTCACTCTACCTGGATACACACACATATATATATATTATATATAGTAGTAATAGTCCATGAAAGCACTCACAGCAGCCGCCATTCCACGTGTATTAATTTGTTT
>CM044436.1:26768379-26813054 GCA_024363595.1 Xenopus borealis | reverse complement strand
TTTCACTCAGCATCTCTCTCACACAGCCTTTCACTCAGCATCTCTCTCACACAGCCTTTCCTTCCCTCAGCGTTTCTCTCACACAGCAAATCTCTGACCCAGCCCTCTCATCAGCGTTCCTCTCACAAAGCCTTTCCCTCCTTTAAGCATTCCTCTCACACCACCTTTGTTTGTGAAGATTCTCATTCATCCAGGTCATCTATAGATTTGATTTGACTTATTTCTACAGATACACCGCCTTTCACTCAGCAAATCTCACACCCAACCCTCTCTTCAGCGTTCCTCTCACACAGCCTTTCCCACCCCAGCCCTTCCATGAGTCTTCCTCTGTCCCAGTGCTTCTAAGGCACAGTACTCCCGCATACAAAAAGTAAATTCTGCAAGAAGAGGGAGGACTTGCTGTCCGTGGGCTACTGACTTCCTGGTTCCGTGGTACAGCCGGAAGTCCTGTGAGGAGGAAAGCCATCGGGGGGCGCGCACGTAGTTTCCAATCCCAGCTGCAGAGCTGCTCACCCAATCTTGATTTTTCAAAATGCATTGCAGAGCATGGAGAGGAGTTTTATTGGGGACTTTTTAGATAAACACAAGGTAAGTAACATTTATTAGAACATGGGTATTATTTGGGGAAGGTGTAGTTTGGTTTTTAACAGGGATGTAAAGCCAAAAAATAAAATCCAATTTTTACTTTCTTTAATGAAAAAGAAACCTATCTCCAACATACTTCAATTAAAACATTTGTGCCATTTTTAAAAGAAACCCGATTGTATACTGTGAAATTCCCCCTTTGGTTTACTTGGTCTGACTGCAGCAGATAAGAAATGTTAGAGGATCTCTAGCTCTGTACATGGAAACGATGAATGGCAGGGAAGCAATGTGCAGGGTTCTTTTATGATTTGTTTGCAGAACCTGGCTAGCCTTAGCGAATCTCACTATCATCCCCCACACCTTCCTTCCCAATACTGCAAAACTCAGACAGCTCTGTTTATTTCCTCTAGAGCACCTGTCGATCTGACTGTGTAGAGATTTATATCCCCAGCAGTCAGAGAAAGTATGTGAGGGGAGAATTTAATTTCATACAATTCTGTTCTGTAATTTTTTTTTTTTTTTGCCTTTACACCCACTTTGTTACTGTTTATTGTAACTTTAAAATGTCTGGGCTGCCTATAGGGGATAGAGACTGTGGAGTGTGCTGCTGTTGCTTCTGTGTCTGTTTTGAATCTAAAGGTGCTAGTGTAGAACTGGTTAAACAGAGTCTGACTCAAGTGCTGATGTTAGGAGCTGCCACTGTGTATGGGAATGCTACAATGAGCTTTTACACAAATAGTATTTATAGCCCAGGGAAATAACCCTGATAATGGGTCATGTGTTGCTAGCATTTAGGCTAAGGATCCTAGCTAGGGTTGCCACCTTTTTTGAAGAAAAACTGGCCTTCCTATATATTTCTCTTATTTCCCTATTACTAACATTAGGCTCAACCATCATTTTAATGGCCAGGCAGGTAAAATACCAGCCAGGTGACAACCCTAGTCCTGGCCCTAGGTTATGGATGGGGACATTGGGTAGAGGCCTGTGGGTTGCAGTGTCCTTTCCAGACATTGGGTAATTGGTTACCTATATATTTATATTTTTTTCATAACATTAGGATCAACCATAGTTTTTACAGGCCAGGCCGGTAAAATACCAGCGGGCAACCCTAGTCGTGGCATTGGTTAATTAGGTGAAAGCATTGCTCTAATTGTGTGATAATTGATGACACCTTGGTAATGGGTTAACCTAAATGGATAAATTGTTAATGGGTTAAAGTGGGTTGATCGCAATACGATATGGATTGATGACTCTGGGCAAGGAGTTCTGGCGCAAGGTAATAGATGGCACTTAAAAGAGTTCAAATACTTCCAAACACTTTTTAAGTTCAGTTGTTATCAGTGATGGGCGAATCTATCTCATTTCGATTCGCCGAGAAATTAGCGAATTGGCGAAAATTTGCGCGTCAACGAATCTTCGTCAGGCAAATTTTTGCTGGCGTGTCGCGAATAAATTCGCCCATCACTAGTTGCTATCATAAACAAATACTTTTGTAAGTTGCTTTCCATCTTTTATTTTTTACCGTTTTCCCAGAATTTAAGTTTAAAATTTAATGTTCCTGTTTCAGTCTGGCAGCTCAGTGATTCAGGATCAGATTCTGAACTGTTACAATCTAATACATTTAGTTGATTCAATTAGTTAATACATTTGTCAGCAGTATCAGTGGAATATTAGCCACTATTGTATCAATTTTAACAGCTGCCTTTAATGAAACTCAGAGATTCTGCTCAGCAGGGACAAAGATAAGAAATATATAACAATTAAAGAAACCCCCCCACCCCAGAACTTCTTTAGAAGAAGAAAAACTTTACACTTCAATATTAGAGAAATGGTCACAAATAGAGTATATAAAGTAATTGGAATAGCCTTTATTTCTGGTAAACCTGATATGAAACCACCTGAACTGAAAAAATGTGTTTGAAGGTAAACAACCCCTTTAAAGGGCATGTCAACCCAAAAAATTACTTTTTGCCTAATAAAAGAAAACACAATTATAAGCAACTTTACAAAATGAATGTATTAAAAATTGTTGGTGCTTTAAAAGTTATTTGTAAATGTAATTGCTATTGAAAGCAGCATTTGCACAATTCCTTTCTGTTACATTCTAAACAATGTTGCAAAAGCCAGTCTCCTCCAGCAAGTCAGGTCTGTTAATCAGTTGGCTTCTGTTACAATGTTTCAAAAGCCAGAGCCACCAGTACATAGAATAGAAAGGGACAGACAAACACTGCTTTAAATAGCAATACATAAATAACTTAAAAACCATAGAAAATGCGTAATGAATGTATAAGCTGCTTAGAATCGTTTTCTTTTATTAGGCAAAAATGTATTTTTGGGGTTGACATGTCCTTTAATAGTGGGCCCTGCTTCTCATAATGGATTGACAGCACTGGGACATAAACATATGGCATATGGGACCTTTTATCCAGAATGCTTGGGTCCTGTGGTTTTCTGGATAAGGTTATTTTCTGTAATATGAATATACATACTTTAAAGGGATACTATCATGTGAAAAAAATTGTTTCAAATGCATCCGTTCATAGTGCTGCTCCAGAAGAATTCGGCACTGAAATCCGTTTCTCACAAGAGCAAACAGATTTTTTCATGTTTGCTTTTGAAATCTGACATGGGGCTAGATGTATTGTCAGTTTCCCCAGCTGCCCCCAGCCATGTGACTTGTGCTCTGATAAACTTCAGTCACTCTTTACTGCTGTACTGCAAATTGGATTGATATCACCCCTCCCTCCCCCCAGCAGCCTAACAACAGAACAATGGGAAGGTAACCAGATAACAGCTCCCTAACACAAAATAACAGCTGCCTGGTAGATCTAAAAACCAGCACTCAATAGTAAAAACCCATGTCCCACTGCAGCACATTCAGTTACATTGAGTTGGAGAAACAACAGCCTGCCAGACAGCAGTTCCATCCTAAAGTGCTGGCTCTTTCTGAAATCACATGACCAGGAAAAATGACCTAAGATGGCTGCCTACACACCAATATTATAACTAAAAAATACACTTGCTGGTTCAGGAATTACATTGTATATTGTAGAGTGAATTATTTGCAGAGCAAACAGTGTAATTGAGAAATAAAAACTACATCATAAAAACCATGACAGAATGCCTTTAAGTATGCAAAAAACATTTAAACATTAAAGGGGTTGTTCACCTTCCAAACACCTTT
Source organism: Xenopus borealis (assembly GCA_024363595.1). Taxonomy (NCBI): domain Eukaryota; kingdom Metazoa; phylum Chordata; class Amphibia; order Anura; family Pipidae; genus Xenopus; species Xenopus borealis. The sequence goes on along the minus strand of CM044436.1, from coordinate 26,809,285 downwards.
TTCTGTTGAGTTGTTTTCAAATTGTTCCCCAGAAATAAAGACTTTTTTCAATTACTTTCCATTATTTATTTTTTACTGTTTTTCCAAAATCTAAAAGTTGAATGTTGGTGTCTCTGGTGTTTGAGTCTGGCAGCTCAGTAATTCAGGTGCAGACTGTAAACTGATACAATTTTGCAACATTTAATTGATACATTTCACAGCAACATCTCTGGAGTATTAGCAACTATTGTATCAATTCTAACAGCTGCCTGTAATGAAACCCAGCAGGGACAAAGATAAAAAATGTATCCATTAAATGTATCAGTTTAGAACAGTTGGGGGGGTTGGCGATAATGTAATTATTATAAACATGTATTTCTATAGCACAAACCTATTTCGTAGCATATAGTCATGGGTAAGTGGCTGACATCTCTTGAGTGGCAACCTAAGGTTAAAGGAGCACACAATCCTAAAAATGCTATGTTTTATTTACTGAACTTATTGCAGCAGCAATGATCCAGGACTTCAATCTTGTCACAGGGGGTCACCATCTTGGAAAGTGTCTGTGACACTCACATGCTCAGTGGGCTCTGAGCAGCTGTTGAGAAGCTAAGCTTAGGGGTCGTCACTAATTATCAAGCAGAAAATTAGGTTGGTCTGTAATATAAGCTTATGCCACAAAGCTGATTATTACATTCTGATGCTAGTTGCACTGGTTTCTGTGCTGCCATGTAGTAATTATCTGTATTAATGACTAATCCGCCTTGTGACTTTATTTCTATTCTATGTGTACTGTATATTGTGAGTGGGTCCCTAAGCTCAGTAAGTGACAGCAGCACAGAGCATGTGAATCAGTGAATCAGCAGAAAAGAAGATGGGGAGCTACTGGGGCATCTACTGGGGAGACAAGCACAAAACATAATGTAAAACATTTCTAGCTACTTCTTTAGTTTAACTTTCCTTGTCCTTTTAACAGCACAAAGTATAGGGTTCTGGACAACTAGTTGTAGTAACTGGTTTCTTCCTGGTCATTGTGAAAACTCCTGCCAGTGGCACACTAGGAAAAGACTGCTCTAGGTCTGTAGAATTCAGAATCTGGGAAGTGTGCTAATGGGAATTATGTGACAAAGTTGCCGACTTGGGGGCAAATTCACTAAAGCGTGAATCGTCGAACACTAGCGCTAATTCGCCAGCGTGATGTCATTTCGCAACTTCGTAAATTCACTAACACCGACTCTGGCGAATTTTCGCTAGCGAAGTAGATAGACTTGCGCAACTTCGCACCCTTACACCAGGCGTAGTTGCGCATTGACGAAGGATCGTTATTACGCAAATTTACTAAGATGTCCATTTTCCTGAATGTTACCACTTACGTTAGACTTTACTTCGCCTGGTCAGACCAGGTGAAATTCAATACACTAATTAGGAGGTTGAAAAGAAAAAGTTAAATTTTTTCTAAGTCCCAAAAAAACGCCGGTATATTTTAGCATAGGAGGGTGATAGTCTGAAAAAGATCGATCATTTTTTGGGGGGGTTACCCTTCTTCCCCCCTACATTTCCTAACATATGGCAACACAACTATACAGGGGGCACATGTTTAGGGCAATAGGACAACTTTATTTTATTTATTGTGTAGTGGAATGTAATGGCTGTAACATATTATAACTTAAAGTTCTATTATAACTTAAAGTTCCCACCGTATGCAAATTAGGCTTCGCTAGCGTAACAGCGCTCTGCCTAGCGAAGTAACACTAGCGCAACTACGCTACCGTTTGCCGACCTGAGCATTAATTCGCACTTTAGTGAATTTGCGTAGTGCTGGTGAAAATTTGTCTGGCGAAGTGAGGCAAACGCTAGCGAAGCCAACGCTAGCAAATTTGCACATCTTAGTGAATTTGCTCCTTGATGAAAGTTCATTTTCCCCCAAACACACGAACATTGGCTATTTGCTATGATCATGATGGATTGAGTACGTGCCTATGTGCACTGGAGATCTGGGTAGTTGGCAGTTGTGCAGCCAGACAAATGTGTTGTGCGGTTACTATAAATGCTTCTGCCAGAAATATGTTCAAGCACCTGCATATGAGTCACTTGTGGTACTAAGGCTTCCAGTTGGTGTTAAAGCTTGGTCTTAAATCATTTACCAGCTAAGGTCAATGTCAGTCTTTTTTATGTGTGCTTTTATTGGGCTCTGTGTAAAAAAACAAAAAAGGAAATAACAGATAGCCCTGGGAAATGAATAAAATTTCAAATTGTAGTTGTTCTCATACCTATGGGCACTCACAATGAGCATCATCCTGTCATGTTTCTGTGTGGGTCTTACAAGCATCTCATTGATGATTATCCTGCATGGTCCCTTTGGAGGCATGCAACTAATTCTTTGACTGCAGCTTGCAGCTAACAAGAACTTGAGGATTTTATTTTACTTCTGAAGATCAAGCCAACATCAGTGTCATCCTTTTGGGCACATTTGGAATCAAGTGTTTGATACAGTTCTCTGTACTCTGCAATCTGTGTTTTCGCTCTAACCCTTTCATGTCATTGAGACAGTCTGCACTCACTGAAATTAGGAGATCTCACAGAAACCATTGTCAGTTTGAGTAAATGAACACTTTCATGGGAGGTGTGAAGCCTTGGCTGTGTCTCGAATCTGCTGTGAGTATCGTCTTCTATTTCTAATGTATCTGAGCTACAGGGACCTTACAATCTCCTGAGACTACTAGCTGTATGAAGGAGACTGCTGACAAATAGCTTGGTGTCTTGTTGCATCATAGTATAATAATAATTATTGCCTGTCCTTAAAGGGCAAGGAAAGTCTAAAATAGAATAAGGCTAGAAATGCTGTATTTTGTATAGTAAACATAAACATGAACTTACTGCACCACAAGCCTAATCAAACAAATGATTTATGCTTTTAAAGTTGGCCACAGGGGGCTGTCATCTTGTAACTTTGTTATACATCTTTGCCTGACACTGGCACTGCACATGCTCAGTATGGTCTGTGCTGCTTAGGGATCATCATAAATGATCAAAAAACAAAGCTGTTTGAGTTCTGCATGGCTGGTAATTAAGGCAGGGGCTCCTCCTGCTGTTCATAAGTATGATTGTTTCCCTGCCAGAAGTTAGGGACTGTCTGACAATTTCTATCCACAGCAGTAAATGAAGGGAGAATTTCACTGCATACAGTCAGGTTTCTTATAAAAACGGTACACATTTTTAAATTAAAGTATATTGAAGTATATTGGAGATAGATTTCTTTTTCATTAAAGAAAGTAAAAATGGGATTTTATTTATTTTCCTTTCCTTGCCCTTTAAGGACCAGGCCATACTGTACTCCCCCAGAAAGTATTGTTTTTGGGGTAAAGATTTCAAGCAGTTCATTGCTGGATGATTATCACCTACATTTGTCAGCATAAACTTTCTGTATTATTATCATGAATGTCACATTGGACCATGGGCTGTAAACAAATTCAGGTAAAGTCCTGCGTTAATCCCTTTTGTCTTAATATTGCAATCTGTGTCACTTCACTTGCTGACTACAATTTAGAGGTGCAGTGGGTGTTGCAGTTCAGCATCCAATGCAGGAGCCGTTTCAGATTCAAGCATACTGCATTTCTTAATAGGTGCACGTTTTTATACCTTTCACAACTAATCTACAGATATACAGCTCCTTCTCTACATTGGAGTTGCTCGGTGTTAGCCAACCTTTGCACCTTCAGCTTTTGCATGACTACAACTAACAGATTCACATTTGCCAGACATTGTTCCAGCACAGAGTCTCTCCAGGGGTTTTGTTCATCGATTGATAACCTTTGCATCGTCAGCTGCCACTGAGATGGGAAAGTCTTCTGTGTTGCTTAGATCTTTGGCAATGTGTATTAATCAATTATAACACAGAACTGAATTTTCTTTGCATGTAGCCACAGTGCTGCTCAAGTTACCTAGAAAAGAAAGGAGGGAGGAAATTATTTTGTTTCCACTTGAGAAATGCTAAATTCCCATGACCAATACAGGTGCGTTGGATGTATGTTTACAAAGTATCCTGACAGAACCTGAAGCCTGTTCTGGCTAATATTCCATATGGACTGCTTTGTGTTTTCACAGGATCATGGAGGATGTTCTGCCTAAGGGCTCCTACACACGGGCATTTTGGACCTGTGCTCCCCTGCGTTGCGTTTGGCTGCGTTCAGCCGCAGGAGAGCGCAGGTCTAGACGCACCTCATTCTTTTCAATGAGGTTGTACTCACGAGACGCGTGTAAGCGCCGAACGCAGATTCAGACGCAACATGCTGCATTTTTCCTGCGTTCGGTGCTTACATGCGTTCGTGTGAGTACAGCCCCATTGAAAATAATTGAGTGCGTCTATACCTGCGCTCCCCTGTGTTTGAACGCAGCAAAACGCAACGCAGGGGAGAGCAGGTAAAAACGCCCGTGTGTAGGAGCCCTAAGAGCCTGAGCATAACTGTGTCCTTTGTAACTAGTAAAAGAATTGAAATTAAGAAAGCTGTTGGTCTCAGCTTATTATTCCAATGAAGTATTGTTGTGGTTTCACAGGAGCCTGTGTAGCACTCCCAAACAGGTAAATTGTAAATGTAAGATGGAAAACCACAATCACAGGCAGAAATTTTAAACTGCAAATGTATCCTTTATTACAGCAGTGATAACACCTGCTCTGAAAGAATCTCATTCAGGCTTAGAAATGCAGCAACTGTACTTGCCAGTTTGCAATTGGTCGTGGTGCAGCATTCGCTGGATATCCGCACATATATATAACATAGCAAGATAATGAAAGTGAGCTTAAGAAATACCCAGGTATATGTAGCTGCGACTCTTCCACCAATGCTCCAAGACATTCCTCTTTGCTTAACTACAGCACCTAATTATTTTGGTTGCTGTTACTGCACTGCCGCAAGATTTAATAATCTATGATAAAATATTTTAGAGCGCTTTCATATTCATATCACATTCCACACTTGTGTTTCTCTAATTTGCTTTTTTTTTTTTTATCATGGCTGTTTCTGACTCACAGACTTACATAGTTAAATATTAATAGTTATATGCTGTAAATACAGATCATACAAATAAAGTTGTCCTGTTATCAGGAAAGCACTGTATGATTAAGACCAGGCCCAGAGTGGTAATCTGTGGATTCTGGCCAATGTCAGAGGATATGCTGTAAAATGCCATAGTCTCTAATTACTGGGCATCTGTGTACTGGTAATGCCAGGGCCTGTTATGAATCCCAGTCTGCAGCTGCTTCAATCTCCCCTTTGAGGCCTAACATTGGCCAAGGCATCCACTTAATTCATTTAAAAAAAAAATGACTGTCTTCTATGTAATGATTAATATTTGTATGACTTATTACAGATTACTTTTCATATATTCCAGTATGCCGTTGAATTTACTATCTGATTGCTAAAGTAAGTGATACCCTAGCAATCAGATTAAAGTTAACATTCCAAACTGGAGAGCAGCCAATCAAAAATTTGAATGATATTAAACATGGCAAAAACTTTTTGAAAAGACCAAATTTGCTTAGAAATACCAACATCTAGAATCCTGCACAGGATCGAGTACCCCGACTGATGACTACGTTGTGGATTTGAGCTGACCCCATAAAACTGCTGAGAAATTTACAATTTGCAATGAACAATCATCCAGAAAAATCAATGAAAAGGGGAATTTACTGTTCTTGCCATTGGCTTAAATTTAGACCTATATTACAGTTTCTTTTGTGTTCACTACTATGACGAATGGTTTACGGTAGAATCTGGGCGCAAACTGTTGTAAATGTTGGGTTGCAAATCCTGCCAATTGGTTTATTCTGAGCTGGCACTTGAAATCTTTATCATCAGAAAGCATAGGGATTCATACCAATATCATATCTATCCCGTAGATAAGATTGGTAGTTACACATTGGAAACACCCTATATTATTGCTAAGCAAAGGGGCTTGCGTATCTCTGTGCTGTCTTCCTAACATCTGAAAACCAACCACTCTTGATGATACAGAGAATATGCTTTTGTGAAAGGGCTTGCAGTCAAGGCCCATGCCTGTATTGTTCAGTGGCATTATAGAATGGTGGATTTATACTATTTATACTTCTTCTCTAGTGCACAAAGAAAAAAGCCGCAATACATGAGTAACGCAAGCTTGAAAAATAGCTTCAATATTTAAACCTTTGCATCAGAGTGTCTGGAGATTGCTTTAATCTTTAAATATTTAATGTTCCAGAGATGCCTCACTGATGGGTTTTTTTTGTCCTCATTTAATTTTGGTTATATAATGCTGTAATACCCCTAGAGTCCAAGGCTAGGCTACTGTAAAATGCTTGAATTTGTATAAATATTTGGTGATAACCGTAGCGCAGGCTTCTGTACCTGCTGGGGACACATTAGCAAGCTCAGAAAATGATGTGACAGTTTACAGGCCAACAAATTATCTGCGGGGTTTGGCAACCAGATTTTTTTTTCCCATAAGGCTGCTGGAAAGGAACAGAGCTGGAATAAAAATTGTTCTGTTCTGGGTAGCTGTGATTTTGTTTTCTGATTTAGGTTGTTTGAATGTTTTCCATTACTATTAAGTGACTTCAGCTTACCGGTTGCTGTTTTAATTATATTCCTGAAAAAGTTTGGGACAGCAGGGACAATGGGACATTCCCTAGTACTGTAATTTCTAATTCTAGCACTAATCAAACTAGAAGATAAGCATGTATGGATAAATTTAGATTTTTTTGGAGGCATGTCTAGAATTTAGAAGAGTATGGGGAATATTGACTTCTTGATTATTAACAAAAAGCAGTTCACGATAGATGCCTATGCTTGACCACTATGTGTGAACCATTTAGTCCTTAAAGAGATACTGACACCTGAAATTAAACTTTTTTTTTCCATCTATTATAATATTGGCTTTGAAACTTTGCCATAAAGTATTTGCATGATGCTTCTACATTACCTGTCTGATCCCCCATGTTCCTGTATGAGGGGGCTGACAAATTTGTGCAGCAGGAGTCCGTTAGCATTAGAAACTGTAACTAAAAGGCTGAGATGTGACAGTCAGGTTGGCAAAGTCAGGGACTCAGGCTTAGGAACTTCAACTAACAATTTTATTCAAAAGTAAACCTCTCAGCCAAAAAATAATCAGCATGACCTATAGGGCTGTTAGCCCTCGAATTCGGCTGACTATCGAATGCTTATCGAATAGTTTTAGGTTATTTTTTCTTCGCTATTCGATTTCTCGAAAAGATTGTATGATCGAATACCGATCGTGCGATTTCACGAAAAAATCGTAGGCTTCTATTGCAATTCGGTAGGTTCAATGTGGCGAAGTAGGCAGTCGAATAAAATTTTAAATGTGAAGTACTTCGATCATCAAATGGTTGAATTATCGAATATTCGATCTATTCGATCTATTCAATACACTCAAATTTTGCAAATTTGATGATAGAAGTGGCCAAATTTGCATATTCGAATGTCCGATAAACTCGTAAGATCGGAATTTGATCGAATTCGATCGAACTTCAAAATTATTCACGTGAATTTTGTAAATCTGCCCCTTGTTCATATTCATATGTTAAAAAGTTATTTTTGAGTGTATGTATCACTTTAAGGCTGTATTATTGGCCTGGTTTTGGCCTATTGCTTGGCAACATGAAGAGTTTTATGTCTAAGTTCCTAATTTCTTGACTAGATGCTATGCATTAGGCTGTGCCATACTTTATTTCTGATGATAGTCAGTCTGGCCAACCTCCAGCTTAGATTTATGGTTAACACTGAAGAAGACTTCTATATTCTTGTTGCATCAATTAAAAGTGTGTGTTACTGGGGACATGCTGTGCACTCTTGTCTCTGGTGATGCTCACTTAATTAGCCACAGATATCTGTAGGTTGGTTTGAGCAAGAAAGTTATGTCAGACCCAAGACACAACATTTAGTTTCATGAATCTGCATTTATTTTTTGGGGATTTGGTACCTTGCAGAGAGCACCAGAAGTGAAAATAAATATTTGTTATGAGTTACAGAGCAGGACAAGCAATATTGTATATCTGTGCAGATTAAGTAGCAGTAACATCCATCTTCAGTCTCAGTCATCGTCTGGTAATGGCAAACATAGCCCAAGGGTGAATCTTCCCAGTCTTCTGGATAGAGCTTGTATTTGGGCTCTTGGGCTCTGCAGAGGTAAATTAAAATCTACAAGTAGTTTCATGTAGCACAGCCCAGCAAGGATGGACCTTTGTGTGTGATTATCTGAGATACCATTTCTCTTAAAGTTCCGTATTCATGTGAATTTCAGTCTTATGACAAACCTGCAGTCCTATTTCTGATTTTAAACTATAACCCCAGCATCCTCTGGCAGGCAAATTTTGGGATGGTATTGAGGATCTTATTTTGGGTAAATCCTTAGTTAAAAGATGAGAGATACTTAGATGTTAAGCTCTTTGGGTCAGGGATCGCCTGCTAACATGTAGCGCTACATATATAAAAATGTACTCCAGTTGGAAGTCATTTATGGTGTTTTTTCCTTTAAATCTGGAGGGCACATAATCTCTCCAGTGGTGCAAAGTGGTTTATGCATCATGCATGGGAGATAAAGCCCCCCTCATCATGCCAAGCAAACCGTATAGATACGTTCCTGTGTTTTGTATGGCATTGCAATGTAGTGTGGATTCTGTTGTTAGTCTCAAGCCCCTGCATGGAGCAGCTGAAACTCAGATACTTGCGTATTCAAAGCAAACATAGTAGCAACTTTTCTATAGTTCCAAGGTCATTTAACCTCAAATTTCTAACTGCCAACTGGCCTTCAGGCTGGGCTCCTTTAACTGATTTAACTATTGCAGCACCACATAGTTTGGCTCAACAGTAAGGATTTGGCATCCTCTAACTGCTGGGTTTGAGCTAATCCTGAAATTAGTAGCCTTGAATATTTTGCATGTCTAAAAAGTCATCAAATCCACTCTTAAAGGCATTAATAGAATCCAAACATAACCCTGCAGGTCTTCCCAAAACCTGACTGCCCACGCTGTGAAGAACCATTTTCATTTCTTCAAGTGAAAGTTTGGTTCCTCAAGTCTAAAGGACTGTCAGTTCCTTTGCTATCTGTCTATAATGTCCTCTAATGTACCTGTGAAGTGTAATCATGTCCCCTCGTAAGCTGTCTATTGTCCAGAGAAAACAACCCCAACCATTCTAGCTTTACTTATATTTATATTCTTCCATTCTGTTTGTCAGTTTAGTTGCACTCTTTCCATCTCATTAGGTAAAATAACATAATGGCAAGTTATAGGTTAAAGGGTGTGTTCGGATATCCTTAAAGGGGGATCCGTCACCCCAAAAAATTATTCCAAATCCTATAGTTAGTCAAGCAAAATGAACTTTAATTACACTATAAATAATTATTTGAATCTTGTTTCCTTCCATCTGGGAATTCAGCAAGCAGGCAGGAGCCATTTTGTGGACATTGTTATTAAGGAAAGCTTTGCATCATCTCAAAGTCTTGTTTGTGAACAAGAATGGGGGACCTGATGTCCTTTCCAGTGCACTGGTTACACAATTAAATGGTTAAGATAACGGGGTTGGGGATTGTGGGGAGATTGTGGGGAGAGCAGTTACATCTAGGAAGTGTTGAATGGAAACTGAACGTAATTGCCTGCCCCACATCTATGCGGCAGGCAATATTTGATTGACAGCTGAGATTAAATTGAAAAAATTTGGGATTTCATGTTTAATTTGAAAAGGACTTATTTTACAGCTTTTTATGTCTGGGTGACAGGTCCCCTTCCAACACTTTTTTCAAGTTCAGCTGGTTTCAGATAATTCATCAGAAATAGGTAATTTCCATTTTATATTTGTGACTTTTTTTTCTGATATTGAAGGGTAAATTTTAATTTTTCACATTCTTAAGGGCTCATACTCACAAGCGTTTTTCCCTGCGCTCCCCTGCTTTCTGTTTTGCTGTGTTGAGCTGCAGGGGAGTGCAGGAATAGATACAAGCAATTCTTTTCAATGGGGCTATACTCACACAAGGGCATGTAGGGGGCGAACACAGGAAAAATGCAGCATGTTGCGTCTCACTCTGCCTGCGTTCAGCAGTCTGTTCAGTCTATTCCTGCGCTCCCCTGCAGCTGAACGCAGAAAAACAAAATGCAGGGGAGCGCACGGCAAAACTCTTGCGAGTAAGAGCCCTAAGTCTTTCTGAAGCTGCTCTGGGAGGTTGGGCTTCACCTACTCTACAAACAGATCTAAATGATACTTTATTTGATACAGCTGTTAGAATTGATACAATAGTTGCTAATATTCCACAGATGCTGCTGAGAAATGTATCAACTAAATGTAGCAATTTATAACCGTTCAGAGTCTACACCTGAAATACTAACCATTCATTGATTTGAATAAGAGTTTGGAATGTGAATAGGAGAGGGTCTGATTAGAAACACAAGTAAATAAAAAGTAGCAGTAGTAGTAGTAGTTTTTAGGTGGTGAGTGACCATTTGAAAGCTGGAAAGATCAAGCAGAAGAAGGCAAATCATTTGAAAAAAAATAATAAAAATGACAACAAACAATTTAAAAAGTTGCTTAGAATTGGCCATTCCATAACATGCTAAAAGTCAACTTAAAGGTTAACTACCCCTTTAAAATTTACATTTTTGAAAACCAGTCAACAATAAAAGATGGAAAGCAAATAAAAAATGTCTTTATTTCTAGTCAACATTCTGAAACCAATTGAAATTTAAAAAATTTTGGAAGATGACCAACCGCTTTAACTGAGAATGGCTGGTGCTTTTTATGGATAATAAGTTGTATAACTCTAGTCAGTGGCCACTAAAGCAAATAAAGTGGTACTTTATTACTTCTGGTGCATTTTTCTGCTAAGAGACACACCTGCCAGGAGTATCCGGTAAGTGAATACAAACATTGCTTAACTTTTGGCACTGCCCAGTGATTGTGACTTTTTTTTCTCCTTTAAAGGACAAGGAAAGTCTAAAATAGAATAAGGCTAGAAATGCTGTATTTTGTATACTAAACATAAACATGAACTTACTGCACCACAAGCCTAATCAAACAAATGATTTATGCTTTCAAAGTTGGCCACAGGGGGCTGTCATCTTGTAACTTTGTTATAAATCTTTGCAAGACTAGACTACTTACACATGCTCAGTGTGGTCTGGGCTTCTTATGGATCGTCCTAAATGATCAAAAAACAAAGCTGCTTGAGTTCTGCATGGCTGGTAAGTAAGGCAGGGGCTCCCCCTGCTGTTCATAAGTATGATTGTTTCCCTGCCAGAAGTTAGGGACCTCTGATAATTCCTATCCACAGCACTAAACGAAGGGAGAATTTCACTGCATACAGTCAGGTTTCTTAAAAAAAACGGTACACATTTTTTAAATAAAGTATATTGGAGATAGATTTCTTTTTCATTAAAGTAAGTAAAAAATGGGATTTTATTTCTTTGCCTTTCCTTGCCCTTTAAGGCAAAGTTATGTTTTCATCTATTGAGTTAGTGTCCTTTTTGTAAGCACGACTACCACATACTACCATTTAGTCTATAGCTCATAGTTATTTCCAGAGTGCATACCCTTGCATTTATCAACACTGAGCCACATTTGCCAGTTTGCTGTCCAATTCTGCAATTTAGTTAAGTTTCTCTGCAAAGTGACAGCATCCTGTATGGAACGTGCAGTTTAAGTTGATCCATGGACCATTTTAAGGGGAAATGGAGATGGTTTCAGGTGGGTTCTTTTTGCCACCTTAAAGGAATTGTTCAGTATAAAAGTAAAAAGTGGGTAAATAGATAGGCTGTGCAAAATAAAACATGTTTCCAATATAATTAGTTAGGCAAAAATGTAATGTATAAAGGCTGGAGTGAATGTAAGTCTAACAGAACAGAACACTACTTCTTGCTTTTCAACTATCTTTTGTTTACACTGACTGGTTACCCTGGTTAAGTTCCCGCAATGGACAGCACCAATACCAATGTAATCTTCTTAAAATGCCTTTATTTAGACATGGGCACCGACCCAGAAAAAACACAACGTTTCAGACCCACATTGGTCTTTTTTCAAGCCACTTGAGCAGCACCTGTGCACACTTATTTATACATTGCAACATAGTGACCCCTACTGGTGTATTGTAACAAATGTAACAAACAATATATCCATTTTGTGAATCACCTTAATTGTTTAAAACTCAGTCCAAAAACATATACAAACAATTAATATCTGTGTATTTAAAAATCCTCAAAACAGGCTACACTGACCTACAATAACATCCCACCTTAATTAATTCAGTTTAAAACAATGTTAAAAAATCAGCGATAAATTTTACTGAAGTCATATTCTCTGTTCAGGCCATGGGGGACTAAAGTTTCTCACTTACGAATCCACCATGCTTCTTTTTTAAGCAACATTTTTATACGGTCCCCTCCTCTCCGCAACTTGGGGACACTATCAACTACTTGATACTTTAATTCTTGTACCCCATGGCCTGCACTGAGAAAATGACTTGCAACTGCTTGATCAAATTTTTTTGTGTTTCCTTGGGTGATATATCACCTCACCTTTTTGACAGTTGGAACAATTTTAGATAAAAAATCTCCAGTATCTCTTACATAAGAGTGATGCTGTGTCACATAAGGATTAATGATTTATCCACAAAAATTGACAAAGGAGATAACATTGACTCCATACAGGAAACAATAGGTCGCCCTGGTGGATTCTCCAACCTTTTATGGATCTAAGGCAAAATATGTGACACAGCATCACTCTTATGTAAGAGATACTGGAGATTTTTTTATCTAAAATTAAAAAGTACAATAACTTACCTGTAAACGTTAGCCACATTCGACGTGGAGAGCCTGTACACCTCCATCCCTCATGATGGGTTTCTAGAGGCAATCCGCGTCGAGTTGGAGCGTGACGAATCCCTCGATGGTTCACAAAAAGAATTTGTCTTAGGCTGGGGACAGACAGGGAGATTCGGGGAGATTCTGTCACCTGGCGTTTAATAGCAGGCGACAATCTCCCCGAACGTCCTTCTCCCTGTCCGTCGCTAGTTTAAATGACAAAGCGTCAGCGCTGTGCACACGCAGCGCGGCGATTTCCAGAATCGCCCGAAGTTTCCTCACAAAGTAACTTCGGGCGATTCCGGAAATCGCTGCGACGCGTGTGCACAGCGCTGGCGCTTTGTCATTTAAACCAACGACGGACAGGGAGAAGGTCGTTCGGGGAGATTGTTGCCTGCTATTAAACGCCAGGCGACAGAATCTCCCCGAATCTCCCTGTCTGTCCCCAGCCTTAACCTGTTTACAAATGGTGTTGTACAATAATTTCTTCATGTTCAGAGATCAGTTCTTTTTACAAATAAGGGGAACAGCCATGGGGTCCAATGTGGCCCCGTCATATGCAAATATTTACATGAATGCATTTGAGGAAACTTTTGTACATAACAATGAACTATATAAAGCGTATTGCTTAGGTTGGTACAGATTTATCGATGATATTTTTGTAATATGGTTGGGGCCACAAGGGACCTTGGAACAATTCCATAATCAGATTAATTGTACCCGAACAAAGTTAAAGTTTACTTTAAATAGTGATGAAAATAGCATTTCGTTTTTAGATACTACCATCAGTCTAGTGGAAAATGCACTAACTTCGGACTTGTACATTAAACCTACGGATAAAAATACTTTGTTGCATTACAACTCTTTTTATCCCATTCAAATTAAAAAATCAGTACCAAAATCGCAATTCAGTAGAGTGATTAGAATAGTGTCCGAGAGTGGTGCATTAGAAACCCGACTTGATCAAATGCAAAGTTTGAAGAGAGAGGATATCCGGTGGGTCTTTTAAAAAAAACAACGCTATGAGGCACAAAAAGGTGAAAATAAGACTCATAGAAATCAACTAGAAAGGATACCTTTTGTATCCCGATGCAGCACACAGGCCCGGATTTACAAATTTGCCGCCCCTAGGCCAGCTCTAGTCATCAGCCCCGCTCCCCTATCGGTGCCGTCCCCCTCGCTTCCGCCTGTCTAGCACTGTCAACTCCACTTCCGGGTTTCCCCATGTCTCCTCCCCATCTGGGTGCCGTCCTCTTCCACTTCCTGTGCGTGCGCATGCGCACGCCTTAACAGTCGGGAACAGCACTGTGCCATCCCCTTCGCTTCCCCCGTCCAGCACTGTCACCTCCACTTCTGCTTCCCCCTGTCCAGAGATGTCCCCTCCCCTTCCAGGTGCCATCCTCTTCCCCTGCACCGCGGGTGCGCGCACGTGCGTGCGAACATCTTAACACTTAGGAACAGCACTGGAGACTGACTTGAGTCTCCATCCAGTGCTAGTTACTGATGCGGCTGGGCGGCATGCCGCCCCTGACATTGTGCCTTGCCACAAATCCGGGCCTGACAGCACAGTTAGCACACATGTGGAAAAAGCAATTAAAAAATTTTGGTCATTGTTAAGGGAGGGGGTGCCGGAAATTCCAGGCTTTAAAAATCCCCCAATTATCTCATATAAAAAATCTAAATCTATAGGATCAATGGTGACATGTGCTGACATGGGTGGTTCCACTCTCCAAGAGCGACCATTAGTGCCAAGGAAGAATGGGACACACCCATGTTTGGAGTGCTCTGAGGCCATGTCAGACCTTGCGAAGTTCAAAACAATAGACAGGAGTTTGATAAAAAAAAACTTGAAATTTTTTCTAAGTCCCAAAAAACACTGGCGTCTTTTACCCATTGTTGGGTGATGATCTGAAAAAGAGCGATTTTTTTTGGGTTACCCTTATTACCCCCTCATTTCCTAACATATGGCAACTCAGCTATACAGTGGACACATGTTTAGGGCAATAGGACAACTTTATTTTATTTATTAAAGGTTTCCTGGGCTTGTGTAGTGTAATGTAGTGGCTGTAACATACACCTCTATTATACACTTAAGTTTGTGCCATATGCAAATTAGGCATCGCTAGGGTAAATGTGCTTTGCCTGGCAAAGTAACAGTAGCTCAACTTCGCTACCATTCGCTGCCCTGAGTGCAAATTCGCATCTTAGTGAATTTGCGTAGCACTTGTGAAAATTTGCCTGGCGAAGTGCGGCGAACTTCGGCGAAGGCAATGCTAGCGCTTTTTCGCGCTTTAGTGAATTTGCCCCAAGTGCTTTAATACATGTCATAGTATTCCAATATGACTAATAGCCTTATATTTTACAACCCCCAAAGCTGAGTTTTATTGCACCGAGCCCAACCCCACTGATATCAGGGGTCTCCTGTACAGTATCTCTATACTGTATGTGGAGCAAAAGCATTGTTGGCTGCCATCTTTGGCTGCAACCCATCCAGTTCTATGCTCCCTGGTGGTGGGAGATTGGCTTCAGGTCTGGACTGAGGTTCAAAATAGGCCCTGGAATTTCAGGTACACAGAGGCTCAAACAGGGCACACAGCAGTGCAAACAGCCCCCATCAGCCCAATATATAGTAACTGTCTATGGAAACTTACAGCAGCCCCTCATGCATTTGCCAGAACCACAGATTGCCAGTCTGGGCCTGTTTGGTTTCCATTGCACATGCTGATGGCTATACTGGATGTGACACGGCTGATGATGGTTACCTCCAACCCTGCTGTGCAACTCTTCATGTATAGTGATGGGCGAAACTCCCGCGTTTCGCTTCGCCAAAAAATTCGCAAATTTCCAGAGAAATCGCGTCGCGTCGTTTTCGGCGTGCGTCGTTTTCCTCGTGTCGCGTCAAAAGCGACGCACGACTCGTTTTTGTTGGCGAATTTTTCGGCGGCGAATTTTTGCTGCCGTTTCACGAATTTATTTGCCAGTGGCGAATGGCGGGAATTCGCCCCTGGCGAATAAATTCGCCCATCACTATTCATGTATAGATATTTTTTTTTTATGTTCGGTCAGTGTTCAGTCAAGAGATTGTTTTCAAATGTTAAACTATTTTGTAAACTGTAACGTTGTTCAGACAGTTTAACATTCCACCTCTGTTCTTTTATGTGAAGCTTCTGGCACTATATAGTGATATAGGCACAGTGTTGGCTTAAAGGAACAGTTCAGTGTAAAAATAAAAACTGGGTAAATAGATAGGCTGTGCAAAATAAAAAATGTTTCTAATATAGTTAGTTAGCCAAAAATGTAATGCATAAAGCTGGAGTGACTGGATGTCAAACATAATAGCCAGAACACTTCCTGCTTTGCAGCTCTCTTGGTTTCCACTGATTGGTTACAAGGCAGTAACCAATCAGTGACTTGAGGGGGGGCACATGAGTCATAGCTGTTGCTTTTGAATCCGAGCTGCTTTCTAAGGATCAATTGCAAACTCACTGAACAGTTTTGTCCCATGTGCCCCCCCTTCAAGTCACTGACCAACTCAGAGTTAGAGAGCTGCAAAGCAGGAAGTTGGATTCTGGCTATTATGTTAAGACATCCAGTCACTCCAGCCTTTATACATTAAATTTTTGGCTAATTAACTATAGTAGAAACATTTTTTGCACAGCCTATCTATTTACCCAGTTTTATTTTTACATTGAACTGTTCCTTTAATGCAAAGTTGATAAATGACCTCCTGTCCAAGTGTGATTTTTGGATGAGCTGTAAACTACATCCTTTTTGAGCTGTGAAAATTGCTTTCCTGCTTAATGGCCAGGGCTAATTAAAAGCGGGATCAATACTGGTGCATAATTATAAAGTAGGAATTACAGCCTTCCATCGTGTTGCAGTGCTTAGACAGGAGGGGTCAGGAATCAGCCTCCAGGAATTCTGCATCTTTGCTTCTGTGTCTTTACTACAGCAAGTTTTCCTGTCAGTGTAGGAGGAACAGATCTGCACAGGTACAGCTAAGCCCCTTCTGTGCTGGGATCAAGTGGCGTAACTACCAGGGGTGCAGGGGGTGCAATTGCACCAGGGCCCCATCCCCTTGGAGCCCATCGGAGCCACAAAAATGGTTATGGCAGGCAGTTATCTAGGGGGAGATTATACATCACACATGCCATCAACA
Organism: Xenopus borealis; assembly: GCA_024363595.1. Classification (NCBI taxonomy): domain Eukaryota; kingdom Metazoa; phylum Chordata; class Amphibia; order Anura; family Pipidae; genus Xenopus; species Xenopus borealis. Next base: position 26,792,309 of record CM044436.1, on the reverse strand, counting down.
CTCCAGCATGTGATTTATAGAGGTAAGGGCCCCACCAGGAAGTACTTACGCCACTGCTGGGATCCTATGTCTGGTCATTTGCTTTTCTTAACCACTTGATTGATTAAATTGCAGCTAGTTTTTATCCCATCTGCCTTGATCCCATTAGGTGGACCCAGGCAAAGCCCTGTATAATAAATAAATATATGTGTGTGTGTTTTTTTTTACAAATGTCTTTGTTTTGCATTGTATGTTCTTAAACTGCTGCATTATAAATTGATTGAGAAGTCAAGGAGATATTTCCAAGTTCTAAGGGCCCTTACACACGGGCGATTTGGACCTGCGCTCCCCTGCGTTGCGTTTAGCTGCGTTCAGCCGCAGGGGAGCGCAGGTCTAGATGCACCTCATTCTTTTCAATGAGTACCTACGAGACGCGTGTAAGCGCCGAACGCAGGTTCAGACCAAACATGCTGCGTTTTTCCTGCGTTCGGCGCCTACATGCGTTCGTGTGAGTACAGCCCCAATGAAAATAATTGAGTGCGTCTATACCTGTGCTCCCCTGCGGCTGAACGTAGCCAAACGCAACGCAGGGGAGCGCAAGTAAAAACGCCCGTGTGTAAGGGCCCTAAGTCTCATTAACCTGTGTTGCCTCTGCTTTACAACATGATAATGAAGATCGTTCAGATTGATACTGGGACTTGCTGAGTGGTTCCAATGCTTTTTTATTAGAAATATATTTTCCCCCCTTTATTTCAGAACCAACGATGACCTTCCAGCTGTTGTTGATCTGCAGTTTGCAGTAGGATTCTGGGAGTTGTAGTTCAATGGATAATGTGGGGCTGGACTTAAACATAACTGTTTTGGTGTAGACTTGATGCACTTTATTGTCTTGTACAGCTAGAAATTGTAATTGTTATTTATGGTTTCTTTGAGAGGTGTGGTTCACACAGGCTGAGGGTATCCCTTTCACTGTGATGCTATTATTCTGACAGTAAAAATCAAGGTTATTCTATAATGCCTGTCAATTACCTTAATTGTCCAGAATAAATGTACATCTTTTATGTGTACAGCAGTCCCATTTACCAGGCCTTCAACTGATGCTTAGACTTGTATGTGCAATTATAATTTCATTCCAGCGGCAGGCAGTCAAGCTTTTGCTTGGGCTTTGGCTTCCTTTCATTCTATACAAAATATAGGGAGGAACAATGCTACATCACTCAGTACATGCACCAGGAAATGTGCAAAATAGGTTTGTGCCCCCATCGCTACTCACTGCTTTGCTTGCAATGTCCCCTTTTTTACATTCCTGTTACTATGTTACTATGTTACTATGTATAAGGAACTTGCTTTTTCACATCCTGCAAACTGCATTGTGCCATTGTCACACCCTAGTCACTAGAAAGTGTCTTCACTTAGACATTTTACTGCACATATATTGAGAGGTGATTGTAACGGGTGCTTGACACTTGAGAGCAGTTTAAACTCGTTTTTTAGGAACTTTTGCCTATGTATTAATGACAGTGATTTATAAGTATTACAGCATCCCTTCTGTTTTGGGTTAGAAGTGGCTTCTTGTGCTTATGATTAAGGGAAGCTGTGCCCGAAACGCATCAAGCTAGCCATGCAGCGTATTTTTTAACATGGATCAAATAAAAATTTCTGGCTTTTAAACAAGCAGCCCGGTGTGCGGAACTCTACCATTTTCTTCTCTATAGAAGCAGCTTCTAACACTGTTTCTAAACAAACATGAGGTTAAAATAAGCATAATTAATACTAATGGGATTTGTTATCTATTTCTCATGCAGGCAAGACCCATGGCAAGCCTGTGAGAAGAGAAGGAAATTCAGCATACGCTTAATGGAGTGCTTCTGGTGTGTGTGTGTGTGTGTGTGTGTCAGTGTGTGTGTGTGTGTGTGTGTGTGTGTGTGTAAAAGCCTGAATTATTAAAGCTGCCTTTGTTTATTACATTCTTTTCCAGGCGCTGGTAGCATGTACAGCTATACAGAGAGGAATGTACTGTCTTCATTAGAGACTCTGGCTAATCATTAGTCTGCCTCATCAAGAAAGACGTAGCAAGCAAATGAAAGCCTAGGCAGCTGCACTATGATACAAGTTGCACATTTCTCTCTCTGTTATGCACTCCTCTCAATATATGGTTCTGTGTGAGTGCACCTCTGCCCCTTTCAGAGAAATGAGTATTGATTCATCAACTTGTACTATGAGCTATCATCCATAACCCTGTATTCCCTTACTTGCTAAAAACCCATCCAACCCCTTCTTAAAGGGGTTGTTCACCTTTGAAGTAACTTTTAATATGGTATAGAATGCCCAATTCATAGCTAATTTGCTATTGGTTTTCATTATTTATATATTATACTTTTTGAGTTATTTGCCTTTTTATTCTGATCCTTTCCATCTTTCAAATGGGGGTCACTGGCCCCATCTAAAAACAAATGCTCTGTAAGACTACAGATATATTGATATATTGCCGTCTCCTATTCATATTCCAGTCTCTTATTTAAATCAGTGCATGGTTGCTAAGGTAACTTGGACCCTACCAACCAGATTGCAAACTGTACAACTGCTGAATAAATGCCACAAATAATAAAAAAAATGAAAACCAATTGCAAATTGTCTCAGAATATCACTATCTACATTATACTAAAAATTAATTTAAAGGTGAACAACCCCTTTAAAGCTATCTAATGTATCAGCCTCTACGACTTCAGGGAGAGAATTCCACATCTTCCCAGCTCTCACTGTAAAAAACTCCTTGCGAATATTTAGGTGGAACCTCTTTTCTTCTAAAGCAGGGGTCCCCAACCTTTTTTACCCGTGAGCCACATTCAAATGTAAAAAGAGTTGGGGAGCAACACAAGCATGAAAACGTCCCTGGAGTTGCCAAATAAGGGCTGTGATTGGCTATTTGGTAGCCCCTTTGGGACTGGCAGCCTACAGGAGGCTCTGCTTGGTACTATACTTAGTTTTTATGCAATTAAAACTTGCTTCCAATCCTGGAATTCAAAAATAAGCACCTGCTATGAGGACACTGAGAGCAACATCCAAGGGGTTGGAGAGAAACATGTTGCTCACGAGCTACTGGTTGGGGATCACTGATCTAAAGGAATGGGTGACCTTGTGTCATCTGGAAAGACCTACATGTAAATAAAACATTAGAGAGATTATTATATGATCCCCTTATTTATACATAGTTATCATATCACCCCTTAAGCGCCTCTTCTCCAGCGTGAACATCCCCAATTTGTCCAGTCTTTCCTCATAGCTAAGATTTTCCATACCTTTTACCAGCTTAGTTGCCCTTCTCTGTACCCTCTCTAAAACAATAATGTCCTGTTTCAGGGCTGGAGACCAAAACTGTACGGTATATTCTAGATGTGGCCTTAAAAGTGCTCTATAAAGTGGAAGAATGACCCCCTCCTCCCGTGACTCTATGTCCCTTTTAATACAGCTCAAGACCTTATTTGCCCTTGATGTTGCTGACTGGCACCGATTGCTACAGACAAGTTTATCATCTACAAGGACTCCAAGGTCCTTTTCCATAATGGATTTGCCTAGTGCAGTCCCATTAAGGGAATAAGTGGCTTTTATATTTTTGAATCCCAGGAGCATGACTTTACATTTATCAAAATTTTATCTCATCTGACAGCTGCCCAGATTGCCAGGTTATCAAGATCATGTTACAAGGATGCCACATCCTGGATAGAATGAATTGAGCTGCATAATTTTGTGTCATCTGCAAACACTGATACATTCATAACAATACCCTAAATTATTACTTACAATACCCTCCCCAGTTCAGACGTCAGTGGATTTTGATTGGACAGGTTTAAAATTCTTGTCAAGACAACGACCACATTGATTCATTGATACAGTCTTCTAAACACAGTATAGAAAAAATCAGATGGCACTCACTCCAGCATATGTGCAAAAAACTTAAGTGGTTTATTCGGATCTCCACACAACGTTTCGGAGGTACAACCTCCTTTATCAAGTGCTCTCAAACTTGTAATACAAATACACAGGTATATAAAGGTCAGGGAGTGACTAACTCCTCCCCTATAATTAAGTGACATCATACCATCCATTAGAGTGTTACATCTCACTCAGTGATACATAGTGTAACATTTTTCATGTTGCTTTTAGTGATTTATAACAAATTTACAAATACCTGTCTGGTGACGATACAAACGTATACTGTGACATAGTTGCATATTAATCTTACTATTGTTCGTGCCTTCTGTATGTTTCAATGTGACTGTGAAATAAAAAATAAAATAAAATGCAGTGTTAATTCTTTCAAATTTAACCTTATACAACAGATTTTCTGTTGCACCAAAAATCGTCACTCTTGATCTAATTACATAAGGGAAGGGTGAAATCAAAAATAACAAGAGTAGTTCATATCCTCATTCAATCCCATTGGGGCTAAAGTGTTTAATCTATCTATCCACATTATCTCTTTTTGTAGTAGTAGACGGTTATAATCCCCACCCCTAGGGGGTACATTTACTACTTGTAGAACCAACCATCTCAGCTGGCTACTGTTATGACCTTGTTCGCAAAAGTGTCTGCTAACTGGTGTAACATATTTATCCTTTTGTAAATCACAATTACTTATAGTTCTCTTATGCTCTCCAATTCTAGTTCTGATCTCCCGTTTAGTTTTGCCTACATATGCTTTACCACAAGGGCATTTGAGCATATAAATCACCCCCATTGTGGTACATGTGGCAAAATGGTGTAATTTAATTGCATGGCCCTTCGAAGGGTGTGTTACATTGTCACCTTTAATAATACTATTACAGCACCCACATGATAAACAAGGAAATGTCCCCATTTTAGGCTTACCAAAGATCAAGAGTGACGATTTTTGGTGCAACAGAAAATCTGTTGTATAAGGTTAAATTTGAAAGAATTAACACTGCATTTTATTTTATTTTTTATTTCACAGTCACATTGAAACATACAGAAGGCACGAACAATAGTAAGATTAATATGCAACTATGTCACAGTATACGTTTGTATCGTCACCAGACAGGTATTTGTAAATTTGTTATAAATCACTAAAAGCAACATGAAAAATGTTACACTATGTATCACTGAGTGAGATGTAACACTCTAATGGATGGTATGATGTCACTTAATTATAGGGGAGGAGTTAGTCACTCCCTGACCTTTATATACCTGTGTATTTGTATTACAAGTTTGAGAGCACTTGATAAAGGAGGTTGTACCTCCGAAACGTTGTGTGGAGATCCGAATAAACCACTTAAGTTTTTTGCACATATGCTGGAGTGAGTGCCATCTGATTTTTTCTATACTGTGGATTGATGAACCTTGCAGCGAGTTAGCAGATAGAGCACCACCGTAAGTAAGCTGTGGACTGTTGAAACTGTTGAATTCACACAGTCCTCTAAACAGCCTGTATTCCTATCATTGTGATCTGTTCATTTTGCCCTAGGGCCAAATGATTGGATCAGCCCAATATCACTCACCTCAAGGTGGACATATCAGGGAAAGATTTGCTCGTTTGGTGACCTTGCCAAAGAAGCAGATCTTTCGATGTATGACCAGCCATTGATGTGGCTTTATATTTGCCCAAACTTACTGACAGGTTATCCATCTTTAGTCCAGTGAATGGCAAGCAGCTAGGTGTTTGGACTTTTCTGCTTTCTGGAGCCATAACAAGTTCAAGTTCTGCATTCAATTGTTTTCCCCTGTCAAGAATCCAGGGCAGCAATTTTTCAATGGCTGCGCCTCCTCAGCATTGCCTAGGGACCCAGCATATAATATTAATGTGGCAGTAGAATGAATGTATGTCCTCAATGCCTAGTTTCAACATATATAACAGCAGGTGAAATGCTATATTTCCATCTAAGAGTGACAGGCTGAAGATGCTATCTTTGTTTCTTTTTCTATGGACAGTCTCTGTTTTTTTGTGTTGTTTTTTTTTTTGGGAGGGGGGCTTTTGCATTGAAGCCTTGTGTCACTAGAAATGTTAAGCAGCTTTGCAATCTGTTCAAGGCAAAATAAACCCAGCTTATAAATAGTGTTTTCCCAGCATTGCCATCTGCTAAATGGCAACAGAAAAGCATTAGATCTTGGGCAAAACATAACTTCCTGGGAATACATCATCTACAAATACCAGTGAATCATTTTGACATTTCATGGTGATTTATGCAGATGCAATTTGCCAAATCAGCAGTGTATTGACCCTTGTACTAGGGGCTACATAATGGTGGTCAATTTTGAAAATCCAAAACACTCATCTGATGAATTGAGAAGTAAACCCTTTCGGCCCCAAATGCCTCGTGACCTTCAGGCGCATTCGCAGTAGATCGGGAACTGGCAAACTCAGACATTTGGGGCCCGACAGGGTTTACTTCTCCTTTAAAGGGGACCTGTCATCCAGACACTAAAAGCTTTACAATAAAAGTGATTTTCAAATTATACATGAAACACAAATTATTATTTTTTTTTTATAAACACATCCATACCCATTATAAAACTTTTAAAAATCTCAGCTCTCACTCAAAAATGGGGGGGGGGGCAGACAATTACTTTCACTTTCCATTCAGCCCTTCCTAGAGGTCACTGCACTCCCCATATACCCCCTCCCTTCTCTCCATCTAATTGTGTAGCCAGTAGTGATGGCGGAATTTTTTTGGCAAGTTTATCATATATTAAACTGGGGACTTGCCCATTAAACACTTTCCTGACTAACTTACACCCCCCAAGCCCCCCCCCTCCCCAGAAAACTCACCTCTGCCCTCTCCCGTCCCCCTGGCAGTGCATACCTATGGGGCACTCATCTGTGGGTGGGGCAAGTGGGGTGGGTGGGGCAAGTGGGCAGGACAAGAGGCAGAGTGGGTAAGGCAAGAGGCATAGTTGGTGGAGTAAGAGGTGGAGATGAGCAACACGCGGACATCAGGAGCAGAGGGGGTCTCACTCTGGGCCAGCTAGCCCCATCGAGTGTCCCGGTGGCCCAGTCCATCACTGTATGGCCTGCAGGCTGGATATGGCCCTCCAAGGTTGTTTACCCAGCCCCCCACTGCAGCCGTGTTCAGTTTATTAGTGTCAGCTGGGGGTAGGGTATTTTACCGGCCTGGCCGGTATTTTTGATGGTTGATCCCAATGTTATTAATTGGAAAAAAGATAAATATATAGGAAGGCCGGTATTTTTTTCAAGAAAAGGTGGCAAACCTAGCTGGGGGTAACATTTTTTTTCCAAACTATAGTCTGCCCCCCCACGACAGTCTGAGGCAATGTATACTGGCCCCCTGTTTAAAAAGTTTGAGGTGCCCTGAGTTAAACACATTCATTTCAACAAAAGTGCTAGTGTTGTTTATGAGCTGCCCTCCGCTTTAACTCCCATCTGAAACTTCCAAGTAGAAGTTTCAAGTTTCATAGTAGCATATAGGTTGCATGAAGTTCTCTACCCCTCTTATTATTTAAAGATATCCTAGATGATGGGAGGGGTATACTGCCAGCTGGGTTTGGACACTATGGCGCAAATTTATTAAGGGTCAAATTGAAAATTCGAATTTTCGAAATGTTTAATGGTCAAAACTGTCAAATTCAAATTGTGAATAATTCAGACTCCATTAGAATTTTAATTCAAATTTCCAGATTTATCACACCTTAGCCCTTTAAAAACTTGAATTCGACTATTCGCCACCTAAAACCTGCAGAGTTCATAGATAAGTCAATGGGAGAGGTATGGGACCAATTTGAACATGTTACTAGCCTTCCTGACATTCGAGTTTATTTCAGAGAAAAAACTTGATTTGAAATAGCCCCAAATTGAATTTTGAGTTTTTCTAATTTATTAGAACAGATAGGGTGATGCTAGTTTTGTACACCACCGGAGGGGAGCAGGAGTCCTGGTGCATGGCCATGGTCACATGGTAAGTATTCAGTTGCAGTGTCGGACTGGGACACCAGGGGCCCACCCAAAAACCTTAGACGAGGGGCCCACCATAAAACCTTAGACCAGGGGCCCACTCTCAGTACTAATATTCTTCATCTCCTCAATCATCCTCTATTCTCCTAGTTTGTTTTCTTTACATACTATAATCAATTATTCCATTTATTTAGCCTCTTTGTACTCATAGAAATAGGGAATGGCCATGAAATAAGCCAAAAGTTTAGCAGCATGAGGGTCCACTGACACCTTGGCCCACCGGGCGTTTTCCTGGTATTCTGGTGGGCCAGTCCGACACTGTTCAGTTGTGAGGATGGTCTGGTGGAAAAGGTATGAATGAATCTTCACCCTTCAGCTATGTAAGTTGCACCTGCTCCTTTGTTAGGTTGCAGTACCACAGGCAGGCAGTACAGTTTAAATCACTGTTGTAGAATTTCAATGGCCGCCTGAGACTGCTTTGCCAATATGCTCACTTTAGGGCTCTTACACACGAGCGTCTGAAGCTGTGCTCCCCTCCCCCTACGCAGGGAAGCACAGCTTCAGACTCTCGTGTGTAAGAGCCTTTACAGGAGATCAATCAGCCCTGTTTTGGTAAGCGATGTAAAGAGTCAATCTCTTCCAGTAATAAATGTAAATATTTTTCTATTTCAAATTAATGGCTGAATGCAAAACGGCTGCCTTTTTCCACTCTGTGAAAGATGTAATCATTCGAGTAATGATTGGGTGTAACATTGGCCTGCCCTTATTGCTTGGCCAGCTCATTAGATTGAAGGATGTATTGTCTCTGGCTCTTGCCTTTTTTTTATTTTTTGGTGATTTTGGGGAAGCTAACATAAAGACCAAATAAAGAAAACTGACAAGACATGCTGACATTCTATCTGAATTGTACAAAAGTTAGTATGTCCTCCTGAGAACATTTATTTATTTTTGTTTGATTTGTTAATTACATTTTTTTTGCTAGTATCAATATTTTGGCTTTGAGCACCATTACATGTTTGTAATTTCTGTTCTTTTGTGGCCAACATTTCCCTACCATGAGAACATAAATGTGCACAAATATAGTAGCTAAAGTGGCTGTACACCTTAAAATAAATTTTTAGGGGCAGATATATCAAAGGTTGAATTTTGAAAGTTATGCGATTTTTTTTTTTTTTACCCTAATAAATTAAAATTTACTCACAACTCGAATGGGAGGTTATTCATGAAAAAAACTTGAATGTCTAATATTCAATCGATTACGAACTACCCTAAAACTGAAATCTAATTTCCTAAGGAAATTCCTCAGGGAGGCAATCGAAATATTCAAATGGTTCAACGGACCTCTGACATTAAATGAACTTGGTGACGAATATTTGAATTAGAACTGTTTCCAGGGTCGAGGTGTGATAAATCTCACATTCGAGTTTTCACCATTTGCAATTCTATTTTAATTTATAGTATATAATCCTTTCAAGTGAAGCTCCTGAATCAGTAAAGCAAGAAATGTCGCTCCAGTTCAAAGCATATAATACTGCTCTGTCTGAAAGAAAATGATGTTGCGTAACGGTTTCCTTTGACTCCATTTTTCCCATCTGTTATTGATATGATTTTGACACTGTTATTAGTTGGAATTATCTTTGTCAACTATCTTGGGAAAGCTAAGAGCCATAAAACTGCTTGAAGGGGACACATCTGGTGCCTGGACATCTAGATAGATAGTCCTATCATATATTGTTTTTATAAATTGTGTTGCCACAGCAGGCAATGCACCTTCTAATTTATTTTAATTCATTGTATGAACAAGTTATCTTTTGTGCATGCTTTTCCGAAATTGGCTGCGTAAAGATATGGTGACTTTGAACCAATGCTGAATTGCGTGTGTGTGTGCATACAGAGTGTTTTGTTCTCGGCACAGTTGTATTCTCTGGCATTTATAATGTGTATGTGTGCATGAACACACAGCTTAGAAGGAAAATTGCATGTAGGCATAAGCAAGTGTAGACGCATGATCACGCATCCATTGTGCAGGCTTTATATGTGTTGCATAAATGTGATGGAAGCTACTCAAACTAAATTGCAACACTGAATTCTTGACGAATGTATACATTTAGGATGTGTAGTTAGTTATTAGCTCACAGCAAATGTGATACTTATTCCTGCACACACATCTTCTGCATGTTCTCCAGTAGATATGTGTTTGTTGGCTGTCACCAGCTCTGAGAGGCTGGAGGAACTATGAAAGCTGAGTACATCTCCCTGAAGGTTGCCCCCCCCCAACACCATGAAAACTCACTCCTAAAGAAGAAATATGGAGGCCTATAGCTCATTGGGCAGATTATACCAACTGTGCTATTGAAAATACAGACATTTATTGACAGGGTCAGTTGTACATCTACCCCCGGCTGCTTTATAAAATGCCCACTTGACGGCTCCTTGCACAGAATCGTGTGTTACTCAACTGAAGTGTACAGACGTGAATTGGTGTGGCACGCCAAATACTCCAGAAAACAGGCCAAAGTGTAAAGTAAAGTAATTCTTTCTTATTATTCATTTAACACAAGAATACTTCATTTTTAGGCTAAACAATTTTACATTTGCTTTATATGGGCATGTGCACCTGGACGGGACCTCTACTCACATTAGTGAGTTTACTCGTATCATTATGTATAACTGGATTGTGCTTTTATGTATTGATTATAACAGTAGGAAGATATTTAAGGACAAAGTGCCCATTGGGGAACACAAATATTATTAACCAATAGGAGAGGTGAAGAAAAAAACATGTCCCCACTGGCTGATTTGCCCTTAAAGGAGATGGAAACCCTGTAGAAAAAAAACTTGTACCCCCCACCCCATGTAGATCCCTCCTCCCCCCAGGGAAATGCCCCATACTCTATTCTTACCCCTTGTCACACATTCTGGCAGAGGACTTGACAGCATCCATCTTCCGTGTCCTCAGTAAGCTGACTGGGAGATCGTCAATATTCGTCAATTTCGCGTATGCAAAGTTTTCGAAAACCGGCAAATTGCTCCAACTACACATGCGCTGCCACACCGATCTCCCAGTCCGCTTACCTTGGACACAGAAGATGGATGCCGTCAAGTCCTCTGCCAGAACCTGTAACAGGGCTTTAGAATAGAGTATGGGGCATTTCCCCGGGGGACAGTTAGCCTGGGGGGAGGAGTGAGGGGGTTTATGTGGGGTGGGGGGTACGGAAATTTTTCTACAGGGTTTCCTTCTCCTTCTCCTTTCTGTTTGTAATGGTGATTAGTCTATTATAAAGACACGTAAGACATCTTGTGGACATGTTAACTGAATAAAAAAAAACCTTTACATTTTTATCCTGTGCCCTAATTTTGGAGTTCCAGTCAAATTCAAGTCTCTACAGGGTACAATACCCCACCCCTAGTTTAAGGTATTTGGATTGGCACCTAAATGTCTCTACTTTCAAACATATCATAGGTTCCCTGCCTGTATGATTATTTAGCTGGTGTTTGCTTGGTTCTGTGTAAGAAGTGATACTTGTACATATGGATCTGCTCCTGTAACGTTCATTCCTAAATCTCTGTATCAGGGACAAACCAGGGACACTGAAAGCTGTGATCATTTTGCAAAATATGGGAGACACATTAAAAGGAGTCCGGAAGGTATTTTTTTTAAGGGTGGGATATTGCCAGTGAATTGTGAGAATAATGTAGCTATCAATGAGCCTTTGTTAAAATAGATTTGTCTATGTCTAGAGCCCCCTTTAAGGGTATTAATTTCTCTTTACAACAGAGTGGTTTGCCAGAAGTCAAATGGACAAAACGCAAACAAAATTTATTTATTTTATGCCACTTTGACTTGGTAGTTCTGTGAATCTTAAACAGATCACCTGCCTAGATCCTGCTTTACCCACCAGAGGTAGCAGGGATTGAGCTGTGTCCTCTGTGCTTGGAAAAGGGAAGATAGACGGACACCGGGAGCACAATGATTACCCAGCGGGTGTGATTGTAACAAGTGTCATGCATGACTGTTGATTATATATCTCTGAGCAGTCAGGGAGAAAATTCCCAGAGGATCACAGGATGTCTCCAGCATATCATCTCTGCATTAGTCTCTCCCTGCTGAAAAGTGCTTTGGCATCTCTGCTGCAATTACTTCGGTCCTGCGTCGCATTGTTATATAAACACCTGTGCTTTGGAATAAATGCTTAACTCTATGGGATCTATTTAGCCCCCTACTGAAAGGAAATAGCTAACCCATTAATTCTTCTTGTTAAACATTTCTTTTTTTTTAAGGGATACTGTACCTATTGATTATAAGTGGCAGTTTGACAATATGGTGGTTAAGTAAAACAGATGCAGTAGAATCCAGTCACATGTAACTGTTGAATTTTTCACCAACATATTCAAAACAGGAATACTCTTATCATGCCAAAGTGATATCAGTGACTTAGCAGCAGTATTGCACTATTTATAAAAAAATTTATTGCACTGTAGGTTTAATATATCTGGTATAACTACATACATCTGTTAGAAACTTGGAAGTACACCTAGATATGCGAGTGTGCTATAACTGACTATATTTAAATATATATATTTATATATGCTGCACAATGAATTAATATGGGGCAGTGAACAATATTGCCATGCCTCACTCCTACTCACAGAAAGAACTGGGAATGTGTGTGTGGGTTTGGGATGCTGGGAAATCTGCTATGGAAAATGCCATTGGCATGAATAGCTCCTGTTTTTCCATAGCTTTCTTTCTGTAAAAACAGAGCACTATGGGCAAAAACAACACTGGGTCTGTACACCTGTATTGCTGGTTTACTGTGACTTTAGTGATATGTCCAAATTAAGCTGCTGTGTAGCAATGGGGGCAGCCATTCAAAGCAAAAAAATGCAGAAGTCACACAGCAGATAAGCTCTTTGGAACATAATGGTGTGCTCCATTATACACAATTTAACCTGTGCCATATAGCCTTTTTTCAATTTCCACCACTGCCACACAGCAGCTTATAGTAGTGTTTTTGAAGCAAACAGATCAGTTTTACCAGTGCAGGTGTCACGAACCGGCACCTAAAATCCTGGTCTCAGCTCTTGCTTCCGCCTATAACAGCTGCCTTTCACCTCGGGAGGAGCCATTGGCTAATTGGATGTCGCCTGGTCTTATTAAAGAGATAGGGCCGGATTTACATAGCGCACGCCCCTAGGCACGCTGTCGTTTGTTGCTAGGGTCGCCACCCAGCCAGTATTTTACCGGCCTACCCGGTAAAACACCGGCCAAGGCCGGGGCCGGTATTACAAATTTACCGGCAATGTATCTGCCGGTAAATTTGTAATACCCCTTAAAAAATTCCCTTGCCTCGCCTTAAATCCAACGAAAACTTACCTTTCTCGCGTCTTCAGACGATCGCTCGCCGTGGCTCGGCCCCTTTTTTACGTCATGACCCGCCCCTTTTACATCACGTCTGCCCCTTTTTGGCCCCGCCCCCGCCGGTAATACATTTTGCAAAAGGTGGCAACCCTATTTGTTGCCCCTGTCCCCTCCCTTTTATTTGTTCAAATTTTCATCATCAGGACAGAGCAATGGGAACTGGCACACAGAAAATTTAAATTTCTGAACCAATGTGGGTGTGGTTGGGCAGCATGCCACCCTCTAAAATCCTGCAGCCCTAGGCCCAGGCCTAGGTGGCCTCTCCACAAATCTGGGCCTGTACAGAGAGGGGCAAAGCTAAAGGTTCTGGGCGAGCAGGGGGGCACGATCGTTAGCAAAGTCTTTTTGAGCAGAAGATCACAGGTCAGGGAAAAGACAGAAAGCGTAGTCAAAAACAGGCTGGATCTGTGCAGGCAGAATACAAACTGAGTCAAACAGGCAGAGGTTAAAGCCGGGACGTCAATTCAAGAAGAGTCAAACAAGCACAGATCGGATTATGGATTTCAGAATAGTCAAATTACCAGGCAGGGGTCAGGATCACAGAAGTAAGGTTAGTCAGGCAGGCAGGGGTCAAATACAGGAACAGACAAAATCACACCCAGAAAGCTAACAAAGTAGAACCTACAAGGGGCAAAGATTAAACTACAAAGTCCCTTTAAATACCTATTTGAATTTGGCGCCAGTGTGTGATGACGTAATGACGCCGGTAACATTGCGCATAAAACCAGGAAGTGTCTCCGGATACATTTGGAGCCAATTAGTATGTGGGAAGCACACTTCCCAGTTATGTTTTTCCCTTCCAAGTGGGTCTACCATCTCTAGCTAACCATTCTCCTCCGGGAACAGATAGTGATTTAATGAGCTGCTGCTGTGCGCCAGTGTAGCTTCATATTGTTTTCAGCTGAAGGAATTTAGCACATGTCCCATAGGAACATCATGCCCAGCACCATTGTGGAAGAAGCCCTAGATTTTAAACCTTTAACTCACTTGAAGGTCTAGATAGATTTTTCCCCGATAGCTATTGTGGTGCTGACTATTCTTTGTTCCTTGTAGTATCAGGCCAGCCATGATAATAAGCAACATTGGGCTGTGGAAAGAGATCATTGCATGATTTAGTCTCTTTATCTATGATGTGTTTCAATTTCTTAAACTTAGGAGATGCCCCCAGCTTGCTTGGCATCTCTTTGATATTGGAAGTAGGCTGGAAAACCAGTAGACCTTCACTAGACTCAACCTCCCACCACAGGTCCATAGGGAGCTGTAGTTTACCAGTAGAGGATCACAAGTTCTATTGATCGTATGTGCGTTTTAATATTCATATTAAAAGAAAAGTCTTCCATTTTCTCAAACAGCACAGTTACGAAGACATTGTATCTGGCAATAATTAAGGCAGATCCAAGTTAAGCTTTACCACTTTCTGATTTCTTCTGTGCAAGCATTTAAAATTTAATTAGATGCAACTAATAAGAACTGTACAGTTTAATGAAGGAAGAATTGTATAAGAAATCATGTTATACAATATTTAAAAATTGCCTGTTTAACCACAGAGATACTGATTTAGTTAAGTCAGTAGCATTTGTATTTCCTCTCATTTGCTCGTCCCTGCCTAACTCTGCTTTTCTCCTCTCTAGGTATGGTTTGAAGATGCGTTGCTTGGCAGCCAGAGTCAACTATAAGACTCTCATCTTTATCTGTTCTCTTTTCACCCTCGTAACATTCTTGCTATGGAATAAATGTTCTTGGAATGACCATACTTCAAATCTGCCATGGGATCCTCAGGGGGGTCCCAGAGTCGACATCTTTGATAAGCAGGCAGCAGCTTCAGAGAGCAATGGTCCACATAACTCTGAGGAGGCATCTCCTCAGGAACAGCAGAAGGCTCCACCTTTGGTGGGAAGTAAAGGGACAGCGCAGAAGTATGAGGAGATAGAGTGTATGATTAATGAAGAGCAAACCTTACAATGCAGAAAAGAAGGGGCGGAGGTTTACATGCCCTTCTCCTGGGTGGAAAAGTACTTTGAGGTTTATGGGAAAATCACTCAGTATGATGGCTTTGAAAGATTTGAGTTTTCCCATAGCTACTCTAAAGTATATGCACAACGTGGACCATACCATTCTGATGGGGTTTTTATGTCATTTGAAGGATACAACGTGGAGGTCCGAGACCGGGTAAAGTGCATCAGTGGAGTAGAAGGTAAAGCAAAGTTTTAAAGTGCAAAATATGTCCTAAATATGAAAATGGTTATTGTGTGAAGTTATACTCAATGGATAGCTTTCTATTTCTACTTTAATATACATTCATTTTTATTTTATAAGGCTCAAATATGTATTCTCTAATACCTAGGAAAGATTGATCAAAATCTGAGAATAATTAATTATTAATTATAATATTTTTTTTTTCCACATGACCTTGCCAGTAAAAAATGTCATGTTTTCTCTAGAATTATTTTACTAACCAGATTCTGGAAAAAGTTACCTGTACAGTTATTTTACTAGGGGGAAAAAAGCCTGTTGTGCCCATCAAGGGAGATTTGTCACCTGTATTTAAATTTTCACTATTGTGGGTGACAGATTTTCTTGAAATGCTTTCCCACTTGTAATAATGTAAATTGCTGGTGGGAGAATAAACAAGGTGCTTCATTTGTTTTCTCACCAGCCTTCTACTTCTATTGCCAGTGGAAAATCATTACAGGAATATCTGTCACCCACAGTAGCGAAAATGTAAATGCTGACTAATCCCCCCTTGTGGCAGTAGCCTTCGATTCATCCTTGCCAGCTCTGAACTCCTAAATCATTTAGATGAGAAAGTTGCTAAATAGATAAAAAATGGATTGAGATGAAGCTGAGAGGAGTGAACTTCTTGACTATTCATAAATCTGTCATCTTAAATAAGTATAAAAAGTCTCTCATACAGTGTCGGACTGGCCCACCAGAATACCAGGAAAACTCCCGGTGGGCCAAGGTGTCAGTGGGCCCTCATGCTGCTAAACTTTTGGCCTATTTCATGGCCTTTCCCTATTTTTATGAGAACAAAGAGGCTAAATAGATGGAATAATTGATTATAGTATGTAAAGAAAACAAACTATGAGAATAGAGGTTGATTGAGGAGAATATTAGTACTGAGTGGCCCCCTGGTCTAAGGTTTTATGGTGGGGCCCCTGCTCTAAGGTTTTTGGGTGGGCCCCTGGTGTCCCAGTCCGACACTGCTCTCATAACACATTCCAGGGCCACCACACAGCTTAAAGGAGGTAAGAAGGTGTTCATGGTTACATTTGTCAGTGTGGGCCACAGGCCCAGCACAGATATTCTGTTTCTTTTTAGAAAGTAGTAATGTCGTTTCTCTTCTCTGCAGTACCATACAAATGGCTCCTATTCCCATAGGGCCGCAATAGACCAGCTGCAAATCTGCTGAAGGTTGGAAATGTAATACATTTTGAATAACCTTCATTTGTCTGTCACTGGCCTTAATGGTCTGTTATTAGAGATGAACCAGATCTCATCTGCCTTTGAAGGTAGGATTGCCTGGCCTGTATTTTGATGGTTGATCCCAATGTTAGTAATAGGAAAAAAAGATAAATATATAGGAAGGCCAGTATTTTTTTCAAGAAAAGGTGGCAACCCTATTTGAAGGTCATAATATTCATTCACAGCAATAAGTACATGATTAACAAATGGTTTTGTTATCACAATGATTAAAGAACAAAGTCACATTCACATTCCATATCAGATGTGGTTCACACTTTATTTCTTTTGGCCAACATCCACTAAAAACATTTCCATTTCCCTCTCTCTGGGAGTCAAGCTGCTGGAGAAGCAATACAGCACAAAACTTACACACAAAGCCAGGTTAGTGCTAGCGATAACACTAACAGAGCAAAATTAAAAAGCTAGGACAGTGATACTAATGGTAGCTAATGGACAAAGCAAACCATGCCTGCATTGCTAGGTGATGGCCCGTTGCATTTTGCGTCTAGATCGTCTTAAAGGATATGTAAAGCCTAAATTTTCCTCCCATGTATATAAGTTGGGCAAATTTTCCCCACCCAAGCAACATCATTTCTACTGCATATCTCCCTGCTGAGGTTGAGCACTGTAACAGTTAAAGGAATTGTTCAGTATAAAAATAAAAACTGGGTAAATAGATAGACTGGGCAAAATCAGCAATGTTCCTAATATAGTTAGTTAGCCAAAAATGTAATGTATAAAGGCAGGAGTGACTGGATGTCTAACATAACAGAAAAGAACACTACTTCCTGCTTTGCAGCTTTCTTAGCTTCCACAGACTGGTTACCCTGCTGACCAGGCAGTAACCAATCAGTGACTTTAGGGGGGCACATGGGTCATAACTGTTACTTTTGAATCTGAGCTGAATGCGGAGGATCAATTGCAAATTCACTGAACAGTTATGTCCCATGGGGCCCCCCTTAAAGTTGCTGACTAACTTAGAGTTAGAGAGCTAAAAAGCAGGAAGTTGGATTCTAGCTATTATATTAGACATCCAGTCACTCCAGCCTATTTATTCAGTTAGTATTTTTACACTGAACTGTTCCTTTAAGCTGAGCTCAGGAGAAGAGGTTAGGAGAAAAAAATCGGATCAGACAGCTACAGCAGAATTTCTTTGGGAACCAGCAAAGCAATTTCGTCATTGGCTGTTAAACTGGAGGGTGTGTTTAATACTCTAGGCTGAGAAGAACTGAGCATGCTCCTAAGTCAACTGCCAAATCAAATTGCTGAGGGAGGGGGCTGAGGGGGATAGAGGAGGAGAAGGATTTCTAAGTGATTAAGGGGATGATGCAGCCTTACTGTTGACCAATTAACAGCCAGAGTGGCAGTTATCTAAAGATTCAAAGAGACTTTTTACTTATTACATTTTTGTGGAGGGGATTTACATGTACTTTAAGACTTGCAGATTCGCTTCACATTAAACTGTGAATTTCTTAAATAAGTATAACACAGGCCCAATGAAATTTAGAAAAAATACCTATACTGTTCTGTATTAAATATATTCTAATACACAGTGAAGAATCTGTATGCAGTAAGCTGTATCACAATGTTTTTAAAGAAACAGTAATGCTTAAAAAAAAGTTAAAATGTTTTAAAGGAATGACAATATAATATAGTGTTGCCCTGCACTGGTAAAATGGATGCATTTACTTCAGAAACACAACTATAGTTTATATAAACAAACTACTGTGTAGCCATGGGTGCAGCCATTCAAACACAGGATACACAGAAGATAACCGATAAGCCCTGTAGTATACAATGGGATTCTTCAGAACTTCTTTTTCGTTTTCTGCTGTGTATCCTGTTCCTTTTCTCCTCTGCCCCATGGCTACACAGCAGCTTGTTTATATAAACAAAAGTAGTGTTATTGAAGCAAACCATGCAAACCATTTTAAACAAGTGCTGGGCAACATGACGTTATCATTTTATTATTTTAAAGCACTTTTTTTGGCACTACTGTTACTAAAACATTTATAGAGAATTAGTCAAACCCCATACAAATATAATTTTCTATTTTAATATCAGTATATTTTGCAGAGCTGTACAAGAATAGAACCTGTTCAGAAAAGCATACAGATGTAAGCCCTTGCTTACTCTAAGGATGGGAGGCTAATCCTATATTGGGCACAGAATGCATTAGTACATGTTATTTAAATAAAAAAATGTTTTACTCGTATACTTTTGGCCTGTACATTTGAGTGCAAGTCATTGTGTTATTATGGTGTTTTGCTGCCTTTGGCTAATGGTTTGGGGCTTGGCACCCAAACCCAATCATTCTGCTGGTGAGACTATTTTTCTCAATTCTGTTTATTAAAATGTACAGATGTATGGTAGTACATTGTTAGTGTAGATTTTTTTTTTTAAAAAACTTAATCAGCCATAAACTTGACTGAGTAGATTTCAGAGATGGTATGGAGTGTAATTTTTTTTTATTACAAATGTATTTACATCACAACTGTGTTACTAGGGTAATGATTTGAGAAGATTGGGGTATGGGGCTTGCTGGTGAGATTTTACTTATCTATCTTCGATTTCTGGTTTTGACAAATAGTCATTGTATAAAATAATGTTTTGGGACCTAAGTGATATTTATCTTAAAGGGTTTGTTCTCCTTTCAAACACTCTTTTCAGTTCAGTTCTTTTCAGATTGCTCTCCATAAACAAAGCCTTTTTTAGTTGCTTTCCATCTTTTATTTTTTTACTGTTTTCCCAAAATATAAGGTTATGTTTGTGTCTAGTGTTTCATTCTGGCAGCTCAGTGATCCAGGAGCATCTAAACTGCCATAATTTGTTACATTTAGTTGATAAAATTAGTTGATACTTTACTCAGTAGGATCTGTAGAATATAAGCTACTATTGTCTATTGTATCAAATCTAACAGCAGGGGCGTTTCAGGGGCTGCTGCTGAAACCCCCCCCCCCCCCCCCCCCCCCCCCCCCCCCGTTCCGCACTTCTAACTTCTAGCGTCGGAGCGGGTGGAGGAGGGGCCGCATTGCTAGTGCAGCAAGCGCTGTTGCGCTCGCTGCACTAGAAGAGCTTTTTGCCGCCCCTGGTAACAGGCCGATCTGTGCCGCCTGAGTCAGGATTCTCACCTTGCCTCATGGCCGGAGCGGCCCTGTCTAACAGCTGCCTTTGATGAAACTCAGGGATTCTGCTCAGCAGGGACAAAGATAAGAAATATATCAACTAAATGTATCAATTAGAACAGCTAATGAGTCTGCGATCCCCTCTCTTAGAATGGTGAAATATGAAACTTTACAGTTCAATTTTAGAAAAACAGTCACAGACAGAAAATATTAAGTCTTTATTTCTGGTGAGCTGAAATCAAGTCAACTGAAAAATGTTTTTGAAGGTGATCAACCCCTTTAAGTATGTTGGTGTCTTGCAGTCAAATTATAGGACACTTGCTCATGGTCTCTACAACCTGCTTTTACTGTGAATCTTTTTTTCTTCTTCTTAGGAGTCCCATTATCCACCCAGTGGGGTCCACAGGGATATTTCTACCCAATTCAGATTGCACAGTATGGTCTAAGCCACTATAGTAAAAATCTGACTGAGAAGCCCCCCCATGTGGAAGTATATGAGATGGCTGATGAAAGGAGCGGAGTGACAGGAGTTTGGAACATCCCCAAAGGAGCCTCAGTCACCACCGTGTTTGACAATGTCAAGAATAGCCACGTCAAGCATTTTGTGGTTCCAGGTAAGTAATCAATGATTAAACCTGTGCTGTGTAACATCAAAAAATGTATATAAACTCCTATAAACTAAATGTTCTCATACAATTTCTGTTTTTTATAGGGTTCTGACATCTTTGCAGTTTTAGACTGCACATCACCAGGCTTTCTACTCTACCCTAGGGCTACATGATACATGCTCAGGTAGACATGCTGAAGCATTCTCTTTAAGAGAATTATTGATCAGAAAGCCAGACCAAAACAGATTTTCCTGTAAAGGTGGACACATTCAAAGTGATGCACTTCTCATGCTGTCTTGTTGCTCCAGCACCACTGGAGGGTGAATTTTGTCATTATGCCACAGGGGCATACTTTGGGCTTTTAGATCATTCTCTTTTCAAGGGGCTGGCAAGACATGCTATATAATACATACAATTTGAGTATATAAGGACAATGAAACAAGATACTTATGGGAAAAACAAAAATATATGGGATCCATGGACATGATTCAAAGCCAACCTGACCCATGGCAATACCTCAACTAAGCAGAACTGAGCATAACAATCTAACAAACCCTACCCCCTCCCACTAAAAGGTTCCTGTACACAAACTGTTCCCCTATTCTTCATAGGGAGATATTACACGCTGAAGTACGGACTGAACAAATTTATGTATGTGGCATATGAGATTTAAGATACTTACTTTTGTACCCTCCCTTTTTTCTGTACCCCCTTTATCTTGAAAACGAATAAATAAAGAATTGTAAAAAAAGATTGGGGTAACTTTGATGCAAAGTTATATTATAAAAGTAAGGAATTCCAATGATTTCTATAATAGACATCCGAGTTCTGGTCTCTTCATGTTACCTTTCTCTGTTTCCTTCTCTCTTGCCCTGACCATGTGAGAAATTGTATCATTCAGTAACAATGTTATGGAAAAAAAGTCAGCAGCACACTGAAAGTCTGAAAAAGATTATTGAACCCAAAACATACAGCAGAAAGGCAATTTTTTGGGCCCTTTATCAAGTCTAGTGTTACACTCCAAAAACCACATTTAAAGGGTGAGGAAGTGGTGTGGAAATAAGATCCCACCTCTTCCTATGATATCATGAAACGGATTACAGTGTTTGTATATTATCCAGTCCGTGAAGGTGAAGTCCAGAGAAAAGTTCATGTAAAGTCAATTGTGCCATGTCCAACTATTATAAGTGCTCAGCATATTGCACATTGTATATTCCATGATGAATATTATCATTTAGTGATTTTAAAAAATGAAAAATTGAAAAAAATTTAAAATAAAGACCAATTGCAAGAAAAGTATTTGAAAGACAACATTTTTTGAAAGAAAATTTTCTTAAAATAGAAAAATCTGAAAAGATTTAAGAAGATTTTTGGGATCTCTTAAAAAAAAGTTGAAGAGGTGTTCCTTTATACATAAGATCGCATGATCAATATTACACAATACATTTTGACTTATACCCTTTTTTTTTGGCTTATACTTTTCGATTCAGACGCATATTCATATCAGTAACAATGTTGACTGTACTGATCTTTTAGCTTCCATGCTTCTCACTTTGTCCACCTCTGTTTTAGAGAATTCAGAAGGGGCTTCACTGATGTTGGGAAACACAAAGGACTTCATTTTATCTCTGGATGTCAAGTTTACAACTAATGGCAGCATTTCAGTGGTGATGGAGACTACAGAGAAGAACCAAGTTTTTACCCTACACTACATCACCAATACACAGCTTATTGCATTCCATGACCATGATGTCTTTTATGGGGTGGGAGCCCGGACCGCCTGGAGCACGCTGACCCGAGATCTAGTGACAGACCTCAAAAAGGGTGTAGGACTGTCCAACACAAAGGCTGTGAAGCAGACCAAGATCATGCCTAAGAATGTGGTTCAGATTGTGGTGAAGGGCAGTGGCTTTTTAGACAATGTCACCATATCAACCACTGCTCACACCGCTGCCTTTTTTGCTGCCAGTGATTGGCTGGTGAGAAATCAGGACGCCAAAGGCGGCTGGCCAATAATGGTGACTCGAAAGCTAGGAGAGGGATTTAAGGCATTGGAGCCAGGTTGGTACTCTGCTATGGCTCAAGGGCAGGCAATATCCACATTGGTCCGTGCCTACCTTCTTACCAAGGAACAGTTCTATCTGGACTCTGCACTCAGAGCCACTTCTCCATTTAAACAGCCTTCAGAAAAGCATGGTGTAAAAGCAGTGTTCATGAACAAATATGATTGGTATGAAGAGTACCCCACCACCCCAAGCTCGTTTGTACTGAACGGCTTCATTTATGCTTTGCTTGGTCTGTATGACCTAAAGGAAACAGCAGAAGAGAAGCAGGGTAAGGAGGCAAGGCTCCTGTATGAACGAGGGATGGAGTCCCTCCGTGCCATGTTGCCTCTATATGATACAGGATCTGGGAGTATCTATGATTTACGACACTTTATGCTAGGCACAGCCCCAAACCTTGCTCGCTGGGACTATCACACCACTCACATTAACCAGCTGCAGTTACTTGCAAGTATGGATGGGTCTCCAATATTTAGAGACTTTGTCCGACGCTGGAAAAGCTACCTGAAAGGGGTCAGAGCCAAGCACAACTAGAAAGGAGGGATAAAAAATCACTTTAGAAACCAAAAGCTGCAATGATTGTGGCCAGATGTGCGTGGCCTGGAACCATCCCTCTCTCTGTCTCCCACACCTGGAGATCTTGAAACACACCTTAAACAAGAGGAGTGTTAAAGAGCTAGTGTTTAATATTAGATTGGCAAGTGGAAAGCTGGAAACAGATGAGGATTTTTATATAAATTCCAAAGAGCAGTTATTTTTTTATTCTTTAAACATGACCTCTCTGTGATGCTATTGAATATATGACTATAGGGAACTGACGGGATTAATGAAAAAGATTCAAGGTGTAGGTATATTGTGCTGACAATCATATAAACTCGCTAATAAAACAATCATTGGCATCATAGACTGGACATAAATCAGAATAATTCTACATATACGAACTCTCTTTGGACTTTCCATTCTGTAACTAATATGTAAGAGTAAATATACCGTGTGCATTATGTAGAGTTTTTCTTCCATTTCTTTTCCCTTTTTAGAAACAATAGCATCTGCCAGCACAAAGCACAGTTGGACAGATTATTTCAACATATCTTCCTTTGTACAAGTGCCAGCTGTCTCATCACTTTAGCAGGCCCAGACATTCTCCATAAACTGCCATTTGGAACTAGTGGTTATCTATAGTCATGATGACCCACTCCCTTACCATAAGGCAAATCCTATGCACTTGTCAAAGAGGAATTTTCTATATTTAGCTCATCAAGTTGTTCTTTTCTGTGTAATCAGCAGCAAACCAATGGAAGAGAAACCCTATTTATATATATATATATTTATATATATATATAT
>CM044436.1:26741980-26767609 GCA_024363595.1 Xenopus borealis | reverse complement strand
GAATCCTGTGTAATGCACTTTAACAGCTGACCTGTTACTATGTGAATACATATCAGTTAGATTTCTGGCTTCCAAAGATTGTGCCCCAGAGTGTATAGTCTATAGTAAATTAATGCTGTGTGTGTCCCTGGCAAGCTACTGTGGATCACATTTTCAAATGCTTCCTTTTCTACATTTTTGAGAAAATAGAGAACTGAAGAGACATTTTTAAGTTTTAAAGTTTACAGAGTGAGCATTATCTATAAACACTGTCCTGAAATCCCTTGATCTCTGCTTTATTATTTACTTATTCGTTGGATTCCCATGTGATCACTGTGAGAATACATGCTGAGCAAGTATTTTTTTTTTACTAATTTATGGATATTACCTTAA
Source organism: Xenopus borealis (assembly GCA_024363595.1). Lineage (NCBI taxonomy): Eukaryota > Metazoa > Chordata > Amphibia > Anura > Pipidae > Xenopus > Xenopus borealis. The sequence goes on along the minus strand of CM044436.1, from coordinate 26,767,237 downwards.
TTGCATTGTCCTTTCTGGTTATATTTGTTCCGAATCTGTGCAAAGCCTTAATGCAGCCAAATCCTGTGCTTCACAGCAGTGCTATGAGTGATTGTTTCCTGGCTTGGAGTTGGTCATCAAATATCTGCTGCCAGCTGGATGAGGGGAAACCTACAACAGGTCAGCTGAAGATGCTCTGGTTCAGATTGCTATTAGTGATGGGCGAATTTATTCGCCAGGGGCGAATTCCCGCGATTCGCCGCTGGTGAATAAATTTGCAAAACGCCAGCGAAAAAACGACGCAACACGCGTCAAAAGCGTGCCGCAACTCGTTTCGCGAATTTTTCGGAGAAGTGAAACTGGGGAGATTCGCCCATCACTAATTGCTATCCCATACAAGCATACCAGTCACAATCATGCCCTGTGTTTGTTGGCATTGTGCATCTCTGTGGCTCTTACACTTTAATCAAAGAGGTTGTTTACCTTTGAGTTAACTTCTAGTAAGATGTAGGAAGCAATATTCTGAGACAATTTGCAATTGGTTTAAATTTTTTTATAATGTGTGGTATTAGGAGTTACTTCGCTTTATATTTAGCAGCTATCCAGTTTTCAGTTTCAGCAATTTTGTTTCTGGGGTCCAAATTATCCTAGCAACCATTCATTGATTTGAAGAAAGCAATGGAATATGAATAGGAGAGGGACTGAATAGAGAGATGTATAATAAAAAGTAGCAATAACAATACATTTGTAGCCTTACAGAGCATTTGACCCCCATTGGAAAGTGTCAGAAGAAGAAGGCAAATCATTTTTAAAAAAAACTATAAAAATTAAATAATAAGTTCCTTAGAATTGAGCATTCTATAACATACTAAAAGTTAGCTTAAAGGGATACTGTCATGGGAGCATGTTTTTTTCCAAAATAAATTAGCTAATAGTGCTGTTCCAGCAGACTTCTGCACTGAAATCAATTTCTCAAAAGAGCAAACAGATTTTTTTTATATTTAATTTTGAATATGACATGGGGATAGACATATTTTGAGTTTCCCAGGTGCCCCCAGTCATGTGACTTGTGCCAGCACTTTATGAGGGAACTGCTTTATTTAATGTATGTGTCTCAGTGGGACTTGGGTTTTATTTAAGGTGGCCATACACAGGACGATAAAAGCTGCAGACAGCTTATTGGCCCGTGTATGGTGCCCTCTGATGGGCTTCCCCCGATCTATATCTGGCCGAAAGTAGGCCAGATGTTGATCGGACAGGACAAAAAATCCAGTCGGATATTGGCCACATCTGTTTATTGATGCAGTCCCATGATCCGACCGTTTCTCCTCCATTGTAATCCGATCGTTGGGCCCTAGGGCCCACGATCAGATCAGCCAGGTATCGCCTGCCTCAAGGTAGGCATATTGGGGAGAGATCCGCTCTTTTGGCAACATCGCTAATCGAGCGGATGTCCCAGTGTATGCCCACCTTAGATCTAACAGAGAGCTATTATCTTATGTTAGGGAGCTGCTATCTGGTTACCTTCCCTATGTTCTTTTGTTAGGCTGCTGGGGGGGGGGGTTAAAGGGAGGGGGGGATATCACTCCAACTTGCAGTACAGCAGTAAAGAGTGACTGAAGTTTATCAGAGCAAATGACTGGGGGCACCTGGGAAGTTGACAATATGTCTAGCCCCATGTCAGATTTCAAAATTAAATATAAAAAAAATCTGTTTGCTCTTTTGAAAAATTGATTTCAGTGCAGAATTCTTCTGGAGCAGCACTATTAACTGTGTTTTTCCATTATAGTATCCCTTTAATAGCAGTATCCAATAACATGGCTGTGGTAAGGCACATTTAATCTTTCCTACATGGACAGAAAACAATACCAATGATTCTAGATAGCCTGAGATCCTAAATCATGCTCTGTTGAGTATAAATATAAACTGCTTTATATTAAAGCAAGATTTTGATGATTATGTGTAAGAAATAGTATTTATGTGTAGGAAGTAGTAAATGGTTTTCACTAAATGACTCAAAAAAGCCGACAGAATAAAATACCTTCCACCGATTTTTTTCTTTACAAGTATTCCTTCTCTCTCTCTCCAACTGTGAAGACCTCACAGAGGTGACTACTGCACATGCCTGATTGATTTCCATTTGAGCAGAGGCAGCAAGCATGCCCAGTAGGCACCAATTTGAGGTTTTCAAAGTCAGAGCGAGCAAGAGTGCTAACAGGGGAGACAGTTCAGTGTTAAAATAAAAACTTGTTAAATAGATAGTATGTGCAAAATAAAAAATGTTTCTAATAGTTAGCCAAACTTGTAATGTATAAAGGATGTGGAGTGACTGGATGTCTAACATAACAGAACACTACTTCCTGCTTTTCATCAACTCTGAGTAAGTCAGCACTTGAAGGGATGGTCACATGGGACATAACTGTTCAGTGAGTTTGCAGTTGATCCTCAGCATTCGGCTCAGATTGAAAAGTTATGACCCATGTCCCCTGAGGCAAATTTTTCAACTTTCCTTATGGCAGCAGTGCCCCTGAGTAATAAGAAAGCAAAAGGGAGCTGCAGCTTTACACTAGACTAGGCAGTAACTTAAAGAGCTGAGTCGAACTGGCTGTAATAGAGAAACAAATTAAAATTGAACTGAAGACCATAGACCCAATGTGGCCAGCATATCTTCATGTCCTCCAAAATGTCCAAGACATTCTCAGACCTCTATGTATGACATCATTGTTTTATAATAATCCAGCCCTATATGTGAAATAGTGGGACATTTTAGACCTCTTCAAGCAGTGTAATAATAATGATTGGCTTATGGGATAAGCTCTTTAGTTGCGGCCTGACCTCTGAGTGGTTAGAAATTACACTGCAGCTTCCTCCGGCACTGGGAGGGAGTGAAAGTATTGCTTGATCAACAAGAAACCTGCCAAAGACTAAGGGTTGGGCTGGTACATGATGACAGATGTTTTAGCTTTTATTAGAGGTGTATCTCATTGATGTGTTTAAAAATATATATATATTTTAAATATCTTATTTTATGAACTCAAGGGAATGGTATAGTTTACTGGAGAGACTTTGTAGCTATTTACAGCCTTTGAAATGGGAAATCTGGGACCCATGACTTTGCATATTATCCCAACTGTCCCATGTGTGATTGGTTGTATATATAAATGAGAGCTTGGCAAACTGGTCTTCATTGGTTTCCCATACTGGCCATCAACCATGCTTGCCTTGGGGGTCACATATGGATCTCTGTTTCAGTTTTGGATGGAACTGGCCAAACTAGCCTGTACATTATAATTGGGGGTCAACTTTGGAGATGCATCTCTGAATTATCTGGCCAATACTATGTTTACAACAATGTCTTTTTTTAACTGTGATTACTCGTATCAGTTCTTGTGTCACTTTCTTCAAAAGGAAATGCAGCGACAATCACAAGCAATGTCATTTTTATTAGTTCCAATAACCTCACTGATGGAGACAAGTTTTGTCTATAGTTTTCCAGTATCCATCTCCTTTACCGTGGTTAGAGATTTGCTAAGATGAAGGGACCAATTCACATATTAGGTGCTGGCCAGTGGCATGTCTCTCATATATGCAAATTCTTTGAGTTCATATCCTGATGGCCTTGCTAGCCAAGCTACCAAGTTTCAGCTACAGGTAAGGGATCTGTTATTCAGAAACCTGTTATCCAGAAAGCACTGAATAACGGAAAGGCCATCTCCAGTATAATCTATTTTCTTTTTCATTTTAATATAATAGTACCTAGTACTTGATCCAAACTAAGATATAATTAATTCTTAGTGGAAGCAAAGTCAGATTTATTTAATGTTTTAATAATTTATACTAGATACAAAAAGAAAAAGAGATGACCCTCAAGTCTGCACCTTCCCATAAATATCCGATATGACCGCCAGTATATACAAAAATTAAAACGTAACTTTTATTAATTACACCAAATAAAATAATAACGCAGTCCAGTCTTGTGTGTAAGTGGTTTAAAAATAATGCTAGGTAAGGATCACCGTTGGTGATTCTGGCAGGTAGTAACTGGAAATCAGTCAATTGCCACCTCCAATTACATAAGATTTACTGCACAAACGTCACTGTGCGTGAATATTGGCTAACTAATAGTGAACTCGTGCCTCAGGCACATGCGTTATCTAGTTGCCAGCTATAGTTCGAGTCAAAACCTAAATTGTGCGTGTTGGATAAGTACAATAGCACATGCTGTGTACATAAATAGCCTGCAAGTTCAGGCAGTATTGGTGACCCTTGTGCCTCAGGCACCAATGCCGCTCCGTTATCCGTTGAAGACGGGAGAGCTACGTCCTAATGAATTACAGGTGCCCCCCAGCGGGTCTCATCGTCGGAAGTAGCGCACACAAATTGTATGGATTGTGAGCATACGACGGAAAAAACATATATACTTATATGTAAGTTGCTGCAGGCGTCTGAAATCAGAATATGCCGATGAGTCCACACATATTCCACGGCATATTCTGATTTCAGACGCCTGCAGCAACTTATATATTTATCATTTTTCCCCTATTAATAAAATTGGACTCAACCATAATTTTTACTGGCCAAGCCAGTAAAATACCCGCCAGGAGGCAACCCTAGTTATGATTCATGTGCCAGCCCTTCAAGTCACTGATTGGTTACGGCCAAGAAACCAAGAGAGCTGCAAAGCAGGAAGTAGTGTTCTGGCTATTATGTTAGATATCCAGTCACTCCAGCCTTTATGCATTACATTTTTGGCTAACTATATTAGAAACATGTTTTATTTTGCACAGCTTAGTTGAACAGATTTTATTTTAACACTGCACATTTCCTTTAAGGAAAACTGGAAAACTCCAGGTCCCAGGCATTCTGCATATCAGGTCCTAAACCTGTATTACTATATAGCACAATGGCCATTATGGTTACAAGAAATGTTCATTTAAAAGGTTAACTGCTTGCCGGGAAGTCAGATGTCTCTGAGGGGTTTCCCACGCCTAGCCCTGGCCTCCACATTTGCTGCTTACTGGAATTAATGGGTAGTTAAAATGACATTGAGACTGAGACATAAGCGGCCTGGTTGACTACCAGCTCTCCCTGTAGCAGGTTCTGACAACCAGTCATCTGAAATATCAGAAAGTATCCGCTCTGCACTGCTGTGCCGCCTGCCCTGAATGCTTTGGCTCTAATATTAGCATTGGAGACCTCACCCCTGATCCAACCACAGGATATTTGACTATGACTCAAATGATGGCCCCTGGGTGTTTTAACTGCAGGATAAGATAAATATATAGGACGGCAGGTATTTTTTTCAAGAAAAGGTGGCAACCCTAGTTACAATCTATCCACTAGGGATGCACCAAATCCATTTTTTGAGATTCAGCGAATCCCTAAATCCCTCTTGAAAGATTTGTACAAATACCGAACCAAATTCTAATTTGCATATGCATATTAGGGGTGGGAAAGGAAAAATGGGGAAAGCTGTTTTTAACTTCCTTGTTTTGTGAAAAGGTCACATAATTTCTAGGAATGGGCGAATTTTTTCACCTTGGCAAATTTTTGGCTCAGCATAATGGGTCCAATTCGCCCAACCCTAATGATTTCCCTTTCCACACCTAATTTACATTTGCAGATTCAGTTCGGCCATGCACAAGGATTTGGCCCAATCCGAATCCTGGATTCAATACATCCCTAATAGCCACCCATGACCCAGGACATGTCTGGTTACAAGTCCATAGAATGGAAGCAAAGCTTCCTCTATTAACCTCCTAGTAAAATGATAGGGTTTTTCTTATGTTGTGGTGTTTGCCCTAAACATGTTGGGTATATACCCATGTGTGGCTGTGTACAATCATGGTACTCTGTATACTCGCATATATATATATATATATATATATATATATTTATATATATATATGTGTATGCAATACTGTTTACTGGATCCCTGGGGGTGTGGCAGCAGTCCTATGAAACTCTGTATAGATTTTGCATTTTAAGCACAATGTGCCCATGATCATTTTATATATGTTTTGCAAAAAAAATACCCTGTTTGTATAATCAGAGCCGTGCTTCGTGTAATATTATAAAATAAAGTTTTATCTTTAAAACATTCTCTTCAGTTACAATAATTATAACACTGCTTATATGTATGTATAGTAGAGATATTTGTGTGTATGTATATAAACCTATATACACACAAACAGATTTTATTCAGACAAACACACCCAAACACATTATATATATATATATATATATATAGACAAATACAAGAGGTCCTCTGCACTCAACCCATTATCAATCTATTTAAGACATTGAGACATTTTGTGCATACAGCTACTAAATAATGCCTTACCCTTTAAACAACAGGGATTGTTTGTCCATATATTGCAATATATTTAAGCTGGCCAACTACGTTAAAGCCATCCCATATCTGGCCAGTCCTACGCTGAATTTTCATCTGATTCATTAAGAATTCCACTACTTCATTTACAAAGGGACTAAGTTTTACCTGCAACTTACTTGCTGCTTTCAAAGTAAAACTCCCAATCATGGTTGCCCTTTTATTAGACACTAGTGGGATCACCTGACTATAGCTGGGAAGGGTGGGGGCTACAACAAGGAGCTGGTCACTGCTCCAGTATAACTACAACAAACAACAAAAAGTTGTGCTCACCACTGATTTTTAAAACCATTAGGCGGGGGTGCAATGAGGCTGTGACCACAAAATATATATATATATATATATATATATATGCCTTACCCTTTAAACAAAACTGGGATTGTAAACGGGCAACCAGGTTTGAGAGTTTTAAACTTGAAAGCAGCAAGAAAGTTGCAGGTAAAACTTTGTCCCTGTGTAAAATGTATAATGAAGCAATAGATTTCTTATAGGGGTTGTTCACCTTCCAAACACTTTTTTTAATTCAGTTTTTTTATATTGTTCCCTAGAAATAAAGACTTTTTTCAATTACTTTCCATTATTTATTTTTTTACTGTTTTTACAAAATCTAACTTTAAAGTTGAATGTTTGTGTCTCTGGTGTTTGAGTCTGGCAGCTCAGTAATTCAGGTGCAGACTCTAAAGCTGGCCATAGACTCAAAGATCTGCTCGTTTGGCGATATCGCCAAATGACTGGATCTTTTCCCAATATGCCACTAATGGCATGGCTATATCGGGGGTAATCCAAACTTTTGGCCATATGGTCGCGCAATGATACCAAGGGACTCCCGACGGGAAGGTCGGTAGAAAATCAAACCTTCCCAGTCTATATCGTGTCCAGATATCTGTTGGGAAGACCCGTTAGAAGCCCCCATACACAGGCAGTTAAGCTGTAAAATTTGTTTAAACGACCGATATCAGCAGTTTTATCTGCCCGTGTATCGCCACCTTAAACTAACAATTTTGCAACATTTAGTTGATGCATTTCTCAGCAGTATCTCTGGAGTATTAGCAACTATTGTAGAAATGTAGAAATCAGCTTCCTGTAATGAAACTCAGAGATTCTGCTCCGCAGGGACAAGGATAAGAAATGTATCAACTAAATGTATCAATTCAGAAGAGCTGCTTCAGAAGGTGAAAAATTACACTTTACACTTCAATATTAGAAAAACGGTCACAAATAGAAAATGGAGAGTCATTGGAAAAAGTAGTTATTTCTAGTGAACAACAATTTTTTTGAATAAATCAGGACTGGTCATACTGAGGATGACTGGCGTACAAGTAGTTGGCCAGCTGCAATATATGGACAAACAATCCCTGTTTTGCTTAAAGGGGAAGGCATAAAGCACAACATGTCTCAATGTCTTAAATATACTGTTAATGGGCTAAGTGCAGAGCACTTCTTGTATTTTTTTGCATCCATGCTTAAAGGGACAGTTCAGTGTAAAAATAAAAACAGGGTAAATAGATAGGCTGTGCAAAATACAAATGTTTCTAATATAGTTAGCAAAAAATGTAATGTAGAAAGGCTGGGGTGACTGGATGTCTAACAGAACAGAAAACTACTTCCTTATTTTCAGCTCTCTAACTCTGAGTTAGTCAGTGACTTGAAGGGGGGCCCCATGGAACATAACTGTTCAGTGAGTTTGCAATTGATCCTCAGCATTCAGCTTAGATTCAAAAGCAACAGTTATGACCCATGTGCCCCCCCCCCTTAAGTCACTGATTGGTTACTGCCTGTTTACTAACCAGTGGAAACCAAGAGAGCAAACAGCTCACACTAAGGCCTAAAAAGCCCCCACGAACCCACTAAATAATGACTGTCTGGCACTTTATAGCCCCTCTGGCATTTGTAAGAACCCACAGATTGGCAGTCCGGCCCTGAATGCTACTTATACAGTTGTTTTTGGTTCACTGCCTTCAAAATCCACAAATATATACACATACCCACACACAATAGAATCCACTGGAGAGCATAGGCATACATCTCTAATAAAAGCAACACTTGATAGCACTGACTATCATATATTCTAATGGTCCTTTATTCCACTGAAATGAAGCCTTAAAGTATATAGGATATGTGCTAGTATAGATCTGCTACAGTCCCTCTATGTGTTTCAAATGAAGGGTGGGTGTGTCTTAATGGTCCCTGGCAGAAGCACAGTAGGAGGGGGATAACCAATCATAGCCCAGCAAACACACAAGCAAGGACAGACTTCTGTTCCCTTTCAGGTCAGCCTAGCTGCTAATTGGTTTCTATTCTACAGTGCAGTGTGCTTAGTACTGCCAGCTGTTCTGCACAGCCTGGCAAAGGAGGCAGCGGGAAGTGAAAGAGATGGGCAGGATTAGTAGGGTTTTCTCAAAAACACTCAAGAAATCAGCCTGAAATACTACTTTTTTAACAGAGAATTCAACCCTTAATTTAAAAAGTACATAGACCCCCTGCCTGCTCCCCCCCAAGCCTAGTTGGTACGGTGGGTATATGCCCTTAACTCTACTTACCTCTCGGTTTAGATTCAGGGCATCAGAGTTCACAGGTGCCATCTTCTTCTCATCAGTAACCTTCAGAATGAGAGTGCATGTATCCGCACAGATGAGGCAATCTTCCATTCTTCCATCTTCCACAACTGAAAGTCACGGGAATTACCGAAGTGAAGGAAGAAGACCCAAAGATTACTGAAGTGTCGAAAGATGCCGCCTGTGAACTCCGATGCCCTGAATCTGCACCAAGGGATAAGTTAAGAGTTAAGGTGGTCATACACGGGCCAATAAAAGCTGCAGACAGTCGGCAGCTTATTGGCCTGTGTATGGGGCCCTCCGACAGGCTTCCCCGATTGATATCTGGACGAATGTCCTAAAAATCCTGTCGGATTATGTTGAATAAGAACTCCCAGCATCCCACAGACAGGCTTAATTTGGCAGACTGGGAGTTGTACTTCAGTATCTTCTGGATCTACACATCTTTTCCATCCTTTCCTGACTGGCTCCTCCAATTATTCTAAAGCTGAGAGACACTTATATAGAATCTCTTTTAAGTGCCTTAAAAAGCTCACATGTATAGAACTCACTGAAGATATTGATTTCTTTCTGCAGAGCTATTGGTTAAATCTAAGCGAAGACAAGTAGAATGTAGAGATGCTGCTGTGATTGACGCAGACATTTTTCATCTCAATGTCTTCTGCAGATTTCTGCTTGGGCACAGTAAGGTAGCTATACTAGAAACCAAAAACCTTGCTATTATCCACCAGCAGATGTCCTAGAAAAACTGCACGAAGCTAATGTAAATATAAGGGGGTTGACATAAAATCGTACATTCAGATTTCATGCAGACTTGTGCTTAGGCAAAGGGAATACCAATGCTTCTCTAGTCTTATAATGCTTATCCACACAGGCAACTTCAGGGTATAAATTCACCTGACTATGGCCCTTGCTGTCTTCTTATAATGCAGTAGGACGTCTATTGCCAGCCACCCCTATCAATGATCATATAAAGTATAGGGGGTAAAGCAAAAACACAGTGCTATATATCCACCTCTTAATATGTCCATTGCACAGATACAATGGGAAGATTCCACATGTTCTGTAGTTTTACTCTTTAGGATCCCATGAAGGTTCTTCTTTTATGCTTTACTTTTTGTGCAATTTACTGGTTCCCGTGCTTAGGATTTGTCAAGCCTGGAACAGCAAAACTTACCATTATTAAAATAAATGTAAAATTTCTAGGGTAATTCTGAGCCTTGTATAGGGCTAATACAAAGATTCCCTTGCAGGATCAGATGTGTAATAATAATAGTGGAATTATACTGAGGTCTAACTACTTAATCTGGTGGCTAGGGTCCAAATTACCATATCAACCATCAGGCTAGGACAATATTGGATTCTTTAAAAAAAAAAACCTTTTTTCTAGTAGCGCTGTTCTCACATGCAAATGGCGACATTCACACATGCACGCCACCTTTATGCAAGTGCGCCAGGCAGCGGGGGGGCCAGAGAGGGTCCCTGGAGAGCAGTCATGGTGGGCCCTGGGCCCCTCCAGTCCGACCCTGGCAACCAGACATTGATTTGAATGAGAGACTGAGATCTGAATAGGAGAGAGCCTAAATAGAAAGATGGGTAATAAGAAGCAGCAATAACATTTGTAGCCTTATAAAGCAATTGTTTTTTAGATAGGATCAGTGACCACCTTTTGAAAGAAGATAAACAATTCAAAAACTATTTTTAAAAAAAAGAGAAAATATAAAGGGAAGTTGAAAAGTTGCTTAGAATTGGCCATTCTATAACATACTAAAAGTTAAGTTAATAATGAACCAACATTCAATACATTGGCACCAATACAGCATCAATCAAATTTCTATTACACCCAAGTAATAACAGCCAAATCACAAATACCCCACAAGAACTAGCCTTTCCACTTTTCTTTTTCTTAAAACAAATACACAATATATGTATAAGTGGATCCTTAAAGAATATATAAATTCACAAAATGATTGTAAAACAGCTCAGGTGCTTATGAGCTCTTTTGTAATGTACAGTATTGTTTTATTTTAAAGGTAATAAGCTTATTATTAAATGCTAATAATAATGGATTTTGGAACAACAGCGTCAACTTGCCCGTCAGTTCCTGTACAATCTGAGACAAATGTTCAGAAGGAAAACAGATAACTGTTTTGATGTTACTCTGTGCAAGAGATTAGAAACCTTGAAGTGATACTGTCATGGGAAAACATTTTTTTATTTTCAAAACACATCTGCACTGAAATCTGTTTTGAAATCTAATATTGGCTAAACATATTGTCAGTTTCCCATCTCCCATCCCATCCCAAGTCATGTGACTTGTGCTTTGATAAACTTCAGTCTCTCTTTACTGCTGTACTACAAGTTGGAGTGAAATCATGCCCCTCCCTTCCCCCCAGCAGCCTAACAACAGAAGGTAACAAAATATAAAAGCTGCTTTGTAGATCTAAAAACAGCACTCAATAGCAGGGCTGAACTGGGAGAAAAAAGCATCAGAGAAGCCCATGTATTCACGTGCATGCAAAGCATGATATATATTTCCAACCCCAACGTTAACTAGAACTAGTGTTTATTAATACATATTTTAAGAGTCCATTACCATATAATCCCTAGCAATATTATAACCCTATGTGCTGGAACTGGCCCTTGCAACAAATATCTCCCTCTAGTTTCTATCACAACTATTCTATCAGATGAATTAGTGACCCTATACTTACAGTATATTCTAAATTTTCCTTTGTGTGCCCCCCAGCCAGACCATGCACTCTGGCAGATGCAATTAATGCTACATATCACAGTGTTCCGTATACAGGCTGAAGTGATTGTTCTGAGCATGGATCCTCTGTTGCCAACATACCTATCATAAGAAAAGGGGGAGGGGGAATGGGTCTGCAGGGGACAATGAGGGCCGGGGCCCACGGGTTTTTTTCCCAGTGTCCCGCCGGCCCAGTCCGACACTGTGGCTGACTATTACAGACAGATCATTTGCATTTCTAAAGTGATTGGCTCATTTACATATTAAAGACAGACCTAATTTGCATTTTAGGTGAGCAGCCCATTTACATTTTAAAGCAAGCGGCCCATCGGTCATTTGCCCAAACCCAAAGATTGCCTGTCCGGGCCTGCTCCATAGTATAAGTCAAGTCCCACTGCGTTACATTCAGTTACATTGAATAGGAGAAACAACAGTCTGCCAGAAGGCAATTCCATCCTAAAGTGCATTGCTCTTTGACAGAATTTCTTTAAATAGCCTCTCATCTTTATTTTTAAGCAGAAAAGTGCTTATAAAAGTAGCCTCAGCAATTCATTTTTAATGAACCTTATTAAGCCACTTACTGAATGTCACTTCCCATATCAAAGTTATGACACACCCATGTTCTATTCATTCCTATGGGATTTTAGAATTGCATCAATTTATGCAGAAAATGTAAAGTTTGACGATACCTTTTATTGACTAACTGAATAAAGGTGGCCATTCGTTCATTTGTCGGCCATGTTGTGTATGGCGATGTCGGCCATACACGGTGAGATCCGCTTGAGGTGAGCGATTTCGGGCTGATCCGATCATGGGCCCTATGGCCGAAGGCTTGAGCACAATGGAGGAGGTACGGGTGGTTGGATCACAGGACAGCATCAACGAACAGATGCAGCTGCGATCTGGATCATGGGCAATGAATTAGAAAGCAGGCAGGTGTACCCTTTATTATTATTATTATTATTATTATTTATTAACATGTATTTCTATACCGCCAACATATTTCGCAGCAATATAAGGTAAATGTGATTATACAACTAAATCACATGAATTACATACATAGAACATATGGGGCTACATACATCACAATAAATGCTGGTACAAAAGGTGAAGAAGGCCCTGTGCAGAAAGAGCTTACAATCTAAAGGGAAGGGAATGATACACAAGGTGTGGGAGTGGACAAGGTCAGAGTTAAGTGGGTGAGATCCTTGAGGAACCCCAACAGAAAGAGGTAGGGGAGAAGATGCTACTCCATTGTAGGAGTGGAGGGAGGGTGGTGGAAGCCTAGGATGGTTGAGTAGTGTAATGTCCCTTCTGATAGTGTCAATTTAGTTTTTTGAAGTGCTCAGCATTAGCTTGAGCAGAGACCGATGTGCACGGAGGGGGTGGATAAGGGGAAAGGAGAGTGTTAACGATGGAGAAAAGTTGTGCCGGTTTTTTAGAAAGGGAGTTAATGAGTGAAGTAAAGTATGGTTGTGCCCTTGCCCTTAATGTGATGCTGCTGGGAGTTTCAGCCTTCCCTAAGCTGCCATTGTCTCAGAATGGCTGGTCACAATTTCCTTATCTTATCTGTGAGGTTTGGAGCTGTAAAGCCTAGTGAGAACTTGGGAGATTGGTCATTTGCTTGTGACTCAAGTTGTGCTTGAAACGAAAGCGTTTGACACTGCTCTAGCATAATAATCCCCTTGCAAGAGGTCTTTGGATCTAGAGCAGTGATCCCCAAAAACCCATCGGCTGTTTATTCTAGTGACCTCAAAGCAGTTGATTATTATTAAATACCTGGTTTGGAGTAAAGTTTTTGTTGCATAAAAACCATAAGTACTGCCAATCAGACCCTCCTGAAGGCTACCACTTCACATAGGGGCCAATTGTCTAATCATGGCCCATATGTGGCATACCTAGAAACCTGCATTCTTATGGTGTGCTCCAATTTTTTTTACATTTGACTATGGCTAACGGGTTAAAAAAAAGTTGGGGACTGAGACCTAGAAGCCAAGGTCTAAATCTCATTCTTGTTTCCTCAAGGAATGCCAGATGGTTGCAGAACCCACTATATACTGCCTTCTTTTGCAGGAAACATATTTCGACATATTTTTCAACTATTTTAAGTTGGAAATAGGGACATGTCCATGATAAATCCTCTAGACATTCTGTGTAAATAGATAGGTCGTATTTATAGCACCGTGTTTCGAATATAATTGCCCCGCCCTTAAAGGTCTGTGTTTCATTGTGTGTAAGCTTTACTGGGTTTCCCTAGCTGGGTGTCGCTACAGCCCAAAGTGTGCCAGCATCACCTATTTCATATGCATCTCACCCTGCCAGTTCTTTAAAAGAAAACTATACACCAAAAATGAATACTTTAGCAACATATTAAAGTGGACCCGTCACCCCAAAAAAATATTCAAAATCATATCATATAAGACAAAGAAATGAACATTAATTACACTATATAAATTATTTTAATCTTGTTTTCTGTCTGGGAATTCATAATTCTAGCAAGCAAGCAGGAGCCATTGCATCATCTCAGAATCTTGTTTGTGCACCAGAATGGGGGACCTGATGTCCATCCCCATGCACTGACTACACAATTAAATGGTTAAGAGAACTGGGGGAATGTGTGGGGAGCAGTGACATCTAGGAAGTGCTGAATGGAAAGTGAAAGTAATTATCTGCCCTGCCTCTATGCCTAAAACATAGAGGAGTGGCAGACAATATTTGATTGACAGCTGAGATTTTTAAATGAGCTTGAAACTGCTATGAATGCTTTAATAAAAAAATTTAATTGGATTTCATGTTTAATTTGAAAAGGACTTTTATTATACAGATTTTTGTGTCTGGGTAACGGGTCCACTTTAACAGTTTATATCAAATTAAGTGGCATATTAAAGAATCTTACAAAGTACATCTCTTGCCTTGAACCACCATTTTGTGATGGTCTGTGTGCTGCCTCAGAGATCACCTGACCAGAACTACTACAACTCTAACTGTAACAGAAAGAAGTATGGTTTGTTTGGTATGTTTGTGTGCACCGTGAATCATACAATCCCAGGGGGCAATTTTTGTATTCTAAAATGATTTACATGGAGCAGGGTTTTACGTATGTGCTGTTTTATTCAATATCTTTTTATAGAGACCTACATTGTGTGAGGGGTATAGTTTTCATTTAAAAAGCATGCTACATTACAGGTGGCAGTCCTACTTCCACAATCTACATGTTGCAGCTCCACAAGAAATCATCAGATTTGGGAAATACCAATAAACTCCTATAGCCATGTAATTGTCCAGCATGGAAATCTCCATATGACCCACTATGATGACGGGGCACCAGCGCCGGATTTGCAGGGCTGGCGCTCCCTAGACCGCATACCCGATGCTCCCCATAGAGCGACTGGGCGGCATGCGGCCCCTAAATATTTTCCACCCTAGGCCCAGGCCTATGTGGCCTCGCCACAAATCTGCTGGGCCTGAGGGGCATCCACCCAAATAACAGCAATATGGATGGTAAGTAACAGCTGATTATAAAACGGCAAAAAGCAAAATACATTTTCCTTTAATGTATGACAATAAGGGACAGATTGCTTTTGTTTTAAAATGTTGATTTTTCTGCAGTCTTTGGTTATAAAGCTTTGCACACACTTTGTCATTTTCAGCTTGAGGAACACAAATTAGTGATAAAACACAGGTACGGGATCCCTTATCCGGAAACCCGTTATCCAGAAAGCTCCAGATTACAGAATGGCTGTCTCCCATAGACTCCATTATAATGACATAATCCCAATTTTTAAAAATTGCTTTTTTCTATGTAATAATACAACAGAACCTTGTACTTGATCCCAACTAAGAGATAATTAATCCTTATTGTAAACAAAACCTGTCTATTGGGTTTATTTAATGTTTACATGATTTTCTAGTAGACTTAAGGTAAAGGTAAGGCAAAGCCCAGGTCCTGAGCATTCTGGATAATAAATCCCATACCTGTATGATATTTTTACACAGCTTTAGCTACACACCTCAAGAGTCAGACTTTCTAGATAAACAGAATCAGGGTAGAATACACCCTCTGAACTGAAGCAAAACAAGCAGCCATTTTCTCTCACTACTTCCAGGAACAAGACAATCCAGGAAGTTCAGTCAGCTGACAAGATGGAGGAGGTACCCATGGTGCCTTTCAGTTTCCAGGTAGACAATTACAACCCCAAGGGTATTATTTCATATTTCTGTCTTTTCTTAAATGAATTCAACACACTTATACAGCAATTTGTCACTTTCTCCCTCTCAAATCTCCCTGAAGATGTGTGTAATTGCTGCTTTCACATTTGAGCTTGACATCTCCCCATCAACTGGTGGGCTCAGTGGCTTGGGAGCAGAGCTGCTTATTAACTTCTCAAAGTGATTTATCACCAGCAGCACACAAATGTGAGGAGAAAAGCACATTAGCCCTGCCTGTTGCACTGGTCCTAAAATTGCTTTCACACTGTAACAGGTTTATCGGCCTCTTGGTGATATCACCACAGAAAAATGGAAAAGGGGGGGACAGAATGTCTAAGCCTACAACATATTATCGGGTTAATTCAGACTTCAGCGTCTCACGCAGTGTTTCATAATACAAACTATGCATATTCACTTTGTTTTTCTATAGGAATCAAGTTTCTTTTTCTTTTATTTAATTGTTGTTCCTTTAATCAAGATGTGTACAAGAAAAATTACTATCTGCCATGTAAAAAAAAAAACTTTAAAATCAAAACACTACGGGGTGATTACTAAGCCAGACAGATGCAAGCTGCATCCCCATAATATCTGTATCACCTAATTAGCAATCAACGCCGCAGCATGTGGCAGCTCCATGGGCGAAAAAAAGGTAATTTATATTTAAATGGATTTATTTCTGCCAATAGATCCATTCTGAGAACCTGCAGCTCCTTCAGTCACCAAACTGACCCATACAAAAAACAGGGCGTATTACTTCCAGTTATATATTACTTAAGTGATACTTCTGTCAGTTAAAAAGGGTTTATTTATATCTGAGATGTGTTTTGTGGTTTAAAGCAGCGAGATACTGAATAAAAGAAGCTTTATGTTACTTCTTGAACAGTTACTGGCATTTTTTTGTGCGTGCATCAGGGGGAATTAATTTAGTGAGCATTGTCTTTCTGGCCAAAAACAGCAGTGCTGTATTACTTTATGGCAGGGATTACAGATTTACGACTCTTATACACAAGCATTTCCTCTGCAGTCAATTTTAATGCATTTTATTCTTTTCAATGAGCTACTCGTAAGGGCTCTAACACACGGGTGTTTTTTTGTACGCTCCCCTGCTTTACGCTTTTTTCAGTACAGGTGCAGGGGAGTGCATGAGTAGATGCACTCAATTATTTGTGAAGGGGGCTGTTCTCACACAGACACATGTAAGTGCCATATGAAGGTGGAATGCAACATGCTGTGTCCCGCCTGCGTTTGGCACTTACATGCACCTGTGTGAGTACAACCCCTTTAGGGCCCTTACAGTAATTGAGTGCGTCTACTCCTGCACTCCCCTGCAGCTGAACAGAAGAAAGCACAATGCAAGGGAGTGCAGGAAAAAACAACTGTGTGTAAGAGCCCTATGGGTAGAACTCTTCCACCTGAGTTTGGCACATATTAGTACATATGTGAGTACAGCCTAATTTAAATGAATGAAATGCAGTTCTTGCTGAGCTCCCCTGTGTTCAAACGCATTGCAAGGGAACTGAACAAGAAACACTTGTGTGTATGTAAGAGCCCTAACGGTAAAAACTCCAGCATTTGCATCCGACAGTCGCATTGGAGGGAAATTTTTACATTTAGTTTATGCATCAGATTTTTCTATCAGTTTGCATCTGTATTATGACCCATGACTTGTTGGATGTGTTTTGTTGATCCAATCCCATCCTAAAAAAGAGTTTGTGGAGCTTAGTCTTAAGGGTGACTAGTTAGCAATGTATCAGCCAGGGACTTGATTATAGAGGAAGCAGACCCTGCGACTGCAGTGGGGCCCAGGAGGTATAGGGGCCCCACGAGACCAGAATTCATATACAATTTCAATAAATATTAGTAAAACAAGTCAACCTCTAGGAAGGCCCCAGGAAGGAATATATTACAGTGATTGAGAAGGTACATATTCCTTTAAGAGGTGGGGATTTTTTACATCGGTTAGACACCCGGGAAGCCTTTTGGGTTATAACTTTACACACTCATAGTCCGCATAGCCTAAATACAAGATTCGATATTTCCCACTTTGTTTAAACTGACACATAATCATTTACTTTCAGAACAGTTTATAATGCTGTTTCTATATGTTTTGTGCAACAAGTATCTGTTTTCTTTTGTGCATATGGATACATTGTATGTTGCTTTTCTAATTTAATACCAAGCACTGTAAATGGGTGTCACTGCGTGACCTGACTATTTAAATCGCTGTTTTTACTAATCGTTATGCTTATGATTTAGGGCAGCTGTGCCCGAAACGTGTCAAGCAAGTATGCCATGCGGCATGATTTATAATATGGATTAAATAAAGGATTTTCTACTTTTAACCAGCTGTTTCGGTGTGCGGAATCCACTCTCCCCCTCCTCTTTGCCTTTGTGTACCCCATAACACCTGTATATGAATGGATTTCATATTATATAATTTTACCCTGCACTTAGTGAGAATAACAAAAGGTCACTTTAAGGATCTGCTTTACACCTTCTTCTTATGACATGCAATTATATGCTCTGTTTACTGATCAATGTTTCTTTAAATAATTTTATGTGAGCTATGCTGTATCTAGCATAAAGACATTTTGTTGTTCATTCCATTTATTTGTAGCTTGAGTTAACCCATCCTGACACATGCACATGTTAATATTGCTAGTGTCTCTGTGCTCTAAGCTGATATATATTTCAGGGTAGTTCTCCAGCCGGTATTCATGTTGCTATGTACATGGCCCGAGGGGAGCATTTTTTTTTTGCAATTTTTACATAGCACAAAATAATTCTATGGGGACAGAACTTGAGCTCCGGTGAATAGAAATATGAAATAAACATTTTTTGGGGCTCATTATCAGCCTAAGATGCCATCTGCTGTACAGAGAGAAAAGTACAGTTTGCAAGGCTCCAGTTTTTTGGGAATAATGCCACTTGGTAAACATGGGCATGGCCTTTTTAAAGGAATGTGACAGCCAGAACACACCAGAAGCTGTAACTTTGCAGCGACATGAAATATGTAGATATGCAGACAGAAGTGCATATATAGCATTCTCCAGTGTCTACAGGGGCTGTACAGAACTTCATACTTGGAGCCTAGTCAGGCAGAACTTTCCACCTTCACCCCAAATCGCAGATTAGCATTTATACTTTAATTAAAAAATATTTGGCAGCATAAGTGTTGCCTGGTGAATGTGAAAACATTAACTGTATCCATTCTAAGCTAAAAAATCAGTAGTGTACAATGGTATTGAGTATTGTGTTTTTGCCCTTTAAAGGAACATATTACATATAGAGACTAGGACAAAATTTTTTCATTATAGGGCTATACCTCCCACCCCCTAACTATACTGATAATAGAGAATCCAGCAAACCATCCCCTTTGAAAACAGGCAGGGCCGGGCCAAGGGGTAGGCAGAATAGGCATGAGCCTAGGTCACAAAGCTGGTGGGGGAGCAAGGCATGTACCTGCTCTGTAGCCTACTCAATGTCTAGTCCCCTCACTCCTCCTGTTCTTATTGCGCCTACAAACATGCGCATGGCAATTAGTGCTTCGGCGCATGTGCGCTGGCATCATCTCGTGTGACGGCGTACATGTGTGAGGTGCACAGCCTGTGGAAGCAATGTGACGGACACATGATGTCGCAAATTAAAGGGCCGGTGATGTCGCATAGGTGACATTGCGCCGCCGATGTTGCACTCGGCCTGGACGACGGGTGCGGGGGCCCCCATTGCTCCTAATCGGCCCAATCGGCCTAAGGCCGGGCCTGCTCAGCCGGTGACATCGCCGGCCAGGTTGCCTAGGGTACTTGGCCTGTGTGGCCCGGCTCTGCAAACTAGCATAAATAGAATCCACATTAACCTTGGCTAATTATCAGTTAATTTAGAAGCAGTCTGCAGAGAAACAGTATATGCACTTTAAAGGAACAGTAACACCAAAAACATGAATGTGTTTTTTGACGGAATGAAAATATAATATAATGTTGCCCTGGACTAGTAAAACTGTTGTGTATGCTTCAGAAACACTGCTATAGTTTATATAAACAAGCTGCTGTGTAAACATTTGGGGAGCACAGGATACACAGTAGACAGTGGTGTAACCAGGGGAGCAGGGGGTGCAAGCCGACTCCAGCAGGTCGGCTTAGTGGCATAGGAATTCCGCATGGAAGAGGGTGGGGGCCCGCAACAGTATCTGTCTAGATTAGTAAAAGATGCCACCTTCTCCCTTTAAAACTGGACTTGTCTCTTGCTGTTGCACCCCTCACCTACTCCTTATCCACTAATTTCAGGGTCAGATAACACTTTATCTCTTTATTGATTGCTATAGTTATCATGGTCATGTGTATATATATATCAATTATTTCCAGACCAGCACTCCCTTGCATAAAACATTATCATTTATTGTTACATGATATCAAACTCCAACGTTTCGGTCCCCATTGGGACCTTTTTCAAGTGGTTTTGCCTTGGAGTGCGGATTTCCTATTGAAAGCTATATACAGTGGTGTGAAAAACTATTGGCCCCCCTTCCTGATTCTTTTGCATGTTTGTCACACAAAATGTTTCTGATCATCAAACACATTTAACTATTAGTCAAAGATAACACAAGTAAACACAAGTAAACACAAAATGCAGTTTTTAAATGAGGGTTTTTATTATTTAGGGAGAAACAAAATCCAAACCTGTGTGAAAAAGTAATTGCCCCCTGAACCTAATAACTTGTTGGGCCACCCTTAGCAGCAATAACTGCAATCAAGCGTTTGCGATAACTTGCAACGAGTCTTTTACAGCGCTCTGGAGGAATTTTGGCCCACTCATCTTTGCAGAATTGTTGTAATTCAGCTTTATTTGAGGGTTTTCTAGCATGAACCGCCTTTTTAAGGTCATGCCACAACATCTCAATAGGATTCAGGTCAGGACTTTGACTAGGCCACTCCAAAGTCTTCATTTTGTTTTTCTTCAGCCATTCAGAGGTGGATTTGCTGGTGTGTTTTGGGTCATTGTCCTGCTGCAGCACCCAAGATCGCTTCAGCTTGAGTTGACGAACAGATGGCCGGACATTCTCCTTCAGGATTTTTTGGTAGACAGAAGAATTCATGGTTCCATCTATCACAGCAAGCCTTCCAGGTCCTGAAGCAGCAAAACAACCCCAGACCATCACACTACCACCACCATATTTTACTGTTGGTATGATGTTCTTTTTCTGAAATGCTGTGTTACTTTTACGTCAGATGTAACGGGACGCGCACCTTCCAAAAAGTTCAACTTTTGTCTTGTCGGTCCACAAGGTATTTTCCCAAAAGTCTTGGCAATCATTGAGATGTTTTTTTAGCCAAATTGAGACGAGCCTTAATGTTCTTTTTGCTTAAAAGTGGTTTGTGCCTTGGAAATCTGCCATGCAGGCCGTTTTTGCCCAGTCTCTTTCTTATGGTGGAGTCGTGAACACTGACCTTAATTGAGGCAAGTGAGGCCTGCAGTTCTTTAGATGTTGTCCTGGGGTCTTTTGTGGCCTCTCGGATGAGTTGTCTCTGCACTCTTGGGGTAATTTTGGTCGGCCGGCCACTCCTGGGAAGGTTCACCACTGTTCCATGTTTTTGCCATTTGTGGATAATGGCTCTCACTGTGGTTCGCTGGAGTCCCAAAGCTTTAGAAATGGCTTTATAACCTTTACCAGACTGATAGATCTCAATTACTTTTGTTCTTAGTTATTTTTAACAAGGGGGGCAATCACTTTTTCACACAGGCCAATGTAGATTTGCAGTTTTTTTTCTCCCTTAATAACGTAAACCTTCATTTAAAAACTGCATTTTGTGTTCAATTATGTTATCTTTGAATAATAGTTAATGGTTTTTGATGAGCAGAAACATTTAAGTGTGACAAACATGCAAAAGAATAAGAAATCAGGAAGGGGGCAAATAGTTTTTCACACCACTGTATATATGAAATTTATAAATGTTTAAAAAACTTTCATTCGGACCTAGATATAAACTCTAATGCATTTTGTGTCTATTGGAACATTTAATCATAGTCTTATTTCATGTTACCAAATGATGTGCAGTAAGGTCTGAAAGTGAACCCAACAGTGAATCATTATCACCCTTATGACATGAAATTAGCATACATATCTGGGCAAGTACCTGGTCATATTTATGGTAAGTTTGACTTCATCAGTCGAAATGTCCTGTGAGCTGTAAGTATCTAGTAAGTAGCTGTAAGATTACTTTCCACCTCCTCTTTACCACTTGTGCTCTGATACCATTGGCATCACCGGGCAGGGACTGATGTAAATGATTTATAATCTCTGTTAATCACTGCAGAATATGTTGGTGCTATATAAAGGATATTGGTAAAGTCAGGTGGTTTCTTGCTTTCTACACCCAACTATCAATACATTTCAATGAGAATGTGTTTCCTCTACACAGTTCGATGGCACGTCTTTTGTATAAGGCAGTTTAATTATCACTTTACTATACATTACAATTTTTAGACATGCACAACTACATCTGGCCAGTTCAATTTTAATATCAATCACATTATTTTTAGACATTAGCAGTTACATCTGACCAGTGCCATTTTACTAGTGCCAGAAAAAAAGGCTGCCCCTTGTAACTTTTACTGCAGATCATGCAACTGTGCTAGCAGTTTTTGCCCCCTACCCTCACCTTGGTTGGTTGACTTGTAAGATGTGAAGTGTTCAAATGCTTCCATGTTCATCCTGTAAGCTGGCACTGTACATTGACCTGGGCCCCACAGGGACTTCTATACTCCCAGAAGCCTATACACCACCAGCAGCTGTAAGCAAAATGCTGGCTGTTGTAGTCGAATAAGAGCTTAAAGGAGTTGTTTATCTTTAATTTAACTTTTAGTATGATGTAGAGAGGGATATTCTGAGACAAATTGCAATTGGTTTTTATTTTTTGTTATTTGTGGTTTTTGAGTTATTTAGCTTTACATTCTGCAGCTCTCCAGTTTGCAATTTCAGCAATCTGGTAGCTATGGTTCAAATTCCCCTAGCAACCATGCATTGATGTGAATAAGAGACTGGAATAGGACAGGGCCGGATTGGAACGACAAGTAATAAAAAGTAGCAACAACAATAAATGTGTAGCCCTACAGAGCATTTGGTTTTTAGATGGGGACAGTGACCCCCTTTTGAAAGCCAGAAAGAGTCAAAAGAAGAAGGCAAACAATTAAAAAAAAAACTATCAAATTTTTTTAAGACCAATTGAAAAGTTGCTTAAAATTGGCCATTTGCTACAGATGAAAGTGCTCCATTAAGAATGTCTAACATATTTGGAATAACAAAGTCCCAACAAGTCGCACCCTAGTAAGGTACCAGTGCATCCCTGCCTTTGTTAATTTCACTGAGTCACCGTGGGCCAGTTCAGTACGTTCCCTTGTCTCCCCACAAACCTGTCTGACAAGTCCTTAGTGTTTGGGGCAAAAAAAAAAACACTTGAGAAGGAGGGAAAATAAAGAAAGGGAAGGGAGGAAGAGAAGCAGATAGAAACTCTGCAAGCAAGAAAGGAGTAGCAAGAAGGGGGGTACTCTCTCTAGTAGTGTGTAACCAAGGTAAACAGCAGAGAATGAATGGGCCGAGAGTTCATGGGAGTGATTGCTAAGGGAGTTACAGAAGAGTAGCTGAGTCTGTGTTTACAGGTTGCCACCACACACATTCCATTCCAGTGCAGGTAAGAGTGCTGGTGTGTTTATGGGGAAGGTGTGTGGCATGCTGCAAGGTGTAAATAGGGATATAAAGCTGGTGTGCATGTAATGTCTTATCTAAACCCTTTCTTCCTCAGATTTTGGACTTTGCAGGTGCCTCTGGGTGCTTGTTTGGGTTCTGTTCTCTCATGTTATACTTTAACTAACCCATCCCCTGCTGGTTATATATTAATCCCTGAAATATAACTCCAGATTTAAGTCCTCTCTGAACCTGACACTGAATCACACTTAGTTCATGCAGGAGAAGCAATTCAAAAAACATTGGGCTACAGGTATTTTAGCCCTGTATTAGAGCAACAGGGGCCCCCAGTTGGGGGGGATTCTGGAACCAGCACAGATCAGTCAGATGGAGAGAAGCAGATTAGATGTCTAAGCATAGGTATGAAATGGGAAACAGTGGTCTCAAGGCAACCTACAGCAATGGTATTGCTAAACTGGGGCACTCTAGATCAGGGATTCCCAACCTTTACAACCTGTGAGTAACATTTAGAAGTAAAAGGAGTTGGGGAGCAACACTCGCATGAAAAAATGCTCCTGGGGTGTCAAATAAGGGCTGTGATTGGCCATTTGGTAGCCCCTATGTGGATTGTCAACCTACATTGAGGGACATTGATACCTGTTTAGCAGTACATCTGGTTTTTATACAACCAAAACTTGCATCCAAGCCTGGAATTCAACCTGCTTTGAGGCCACTGGGAACAACATCCAAGCCGGTTGGAGAGCAACATTTTGCTCATGAGCTACTGGTTGGGGGAACTCTAGATGTTGTTGGACTAAAACGTTAGCAAAGTCTGATCATATGAGTGTTTAGTAGTAAGACAGACTTTACAGATGTGCATGGACTTAAAGTGGAAGGATAACATTGCTTATAAAATCTCAGTGTTTGGCTTGTAGCTTATCCAAAGGTGGTGAAGTAAGTTGCTGTCTATGTGGTTTTACTAGTCACTCAGCTAAAAAAAAATCACTTGACCTGAACGTCTGGCATAAATGACAAACCTGTCAGTTAGAAGAGGTCACACCTTGTCTTTGTAAAAAATAGGTCTGTTGGGTCTCTTTAAAGGGCTGTCACACAGGGTTTTTCTTGTTTGTTCATGTTTACTAAAAGCCCCCATAGTGTAAAACAAAATAATATGTGTGAAAGAAATATCACACAATCTCCCCCCTTAACTCAAGCAGCACCTCACACTAAAAAATAAGCATCTGTTCTTTATTCAACTTGAATGTGGAAACCCACAAGCCTGTGATCAGGCCATCTAAAATACCAGACCCTCATTTGGGGACCTGAATACTTCATCACATCGCAACATCACAAGACATGAGAGATTCTGCCAAATCCTGAACCAAATCCTGGACTTGTTGCATCCCTAGTTAAAATGTTATTTTTCTTTTCTAAAACCTGTGCTTCTGTGTAGATGTTAATGTTACAAGTCATCTTGCTGTTTCAGCCATGTGTATACTGCTATTGTATAAGATTGGCTGGCCACAAGTACAGTTTATCTCCCATCTTCCCATTGTTTTATGTCCTTCTAACAATAAATTACCATCAAGGGATGAGACCTGTGATTCCAGGGAGTGTCCAGTGATGTTACTGAAGGTCTGACCCACAGACTATATGTATATATGTATGCATATATATATATATATATATATAT
>CM044436.1:26712923-26728898 GCA_024363595.1 Xenopus borealis | reverse complement strand
GTAAGTGGTAACGTTCAGGAAAATGTTCATCTTAGTGAATTTGCGTAATTACGATCCTTTTGCACAAGTCTATCTACTTCGCTAGCGTAAATTCGCCAGAGCCGGTGTTAGGGAATTTCCAAAGTTACTAATTGACGTCACACTGGCGAATAAGTGCTAGCGTTAGACGCTTCTGCTATAATGAATTTGCCCCTTAGTTACACCCCTGCTTTTACAGTACAAGGATTGGTGTATTTGGATCATAGTAGCTATGACACACCAATCAAGTTCAACCTATTGCCCTAACAAAAACTTCATACCTTCTATCTAATTGTCTGCGTAATGGATACAAGGGTTGTGGCCAAGAAAACTTGTACTATGCCCACAAAGTTTCCGATGGCATCCCTGCATACAAACATCACTCTAATATGAATTTATAATTCAAGCTGAGCTTTCAGGTTTATCTAGGACAGCAATTTCACCCTAACTGAACTTCAAGCTGACCACCTGCCACTGCTTTGGGCCTCCTTGGGAGATGATCAGCCTCACAGTCTGGGAAACTGTACATTTAGAGTAGTAGGAACTGATTTTGGTTCAGGGTTAAAAAGCAAGGGACAAACCCAGGCACAGTTGATTACAAATATTTTATATCAGTTTATGAGTAATCTAAAATTATTTTGCTGTGATTAACCATTTGCCCTTCAGTAAGGACAGCTTGAGTTTGCCATAGTTGTGTAACAGGTTTTAAATATGACTATTATTCTACTGTGTATATTACTATATGCAGCCATTCCTATTTCTTTAAAGGTTTAAAATAGAATTGTGATTCAACTGTGTATTCTACTATATGCAGCTTTTCCTGTGCTCTGGTAGAGATTGTGCGCAGAATGCTGCCCTCCCCATGCACATCTGGCATTCGTTCTTGGCCTTCCTCACTGCTTTCCTTTTCTCCACGCACCTCCCGGAACGGTTAGCCCCTGGACACTTTGATTATGTGGGTAAGTGGCTGTAACTACATACTGATCTTTACAGTTTTACTACGTGTTCATAGTTGTATTGTATAATTCCATTTTGCTCTTAATAAATGAGTCCTCGTGTATATTCCCACACACTTATCCTCAGGAAAGGAGAGGGTCTGTTGCACTGCAGGGAAGCAGTGGTTTATATGCTGAGAATTGTAGTTTGTGGGCTAGCATCTGGACAATCCTGATTCATATAACAATATAACATTCCAACCAAGGACATGATCTAATGCTGGATGGATCCTAAGGTGAATGGCTTAAAATCTCCCTTGCTCACACTGATACTGAGACAAAAAATGTTAGTCGTGCATTCAAATAACTATTGTTACTTTATTATGGCCTTGATTATTTTTGTGAAACCTCTTCCCAAAAGCACATCACAGGCAGTGGAGTAACTACTCCCTGGTGGGCCCCGGTACAGGATGGGCACCTGGGACCCCCTGTCGGGCCCTTACTTCTATAAATCAAATACTGGAATGTTGATGGCATGTGTACTGTAAAATCTCCCCATAGATAACCGCCTGTCATAACCATTATCGTGGCTCGGCTGGGCCCCAAGGGGGTGGGGGCCCTGGTGCAATTGCACCCCCTGCACCCCTGGTAGTTACGCCACTGATCACAGCTACTGTGTCCTCCATTCTAGAGAGAGAACTATAGCCAATATGCTGTCCTACTAACGATGCGCTGACAGCTAGCGAACATAACTCGACAGAAGGAGGTTGTGTTCTTTAGGTAAAACTGAATATACTTCCGTGTAGAGTTGTTTATTTTGTAAAACTGCAATACAATCAAATAGACTGAAATTACAATATGCGATTGCATGTGACATTTATAAACACATTTCAGAGAAAGAACAGCTATCATACCTCCCAACTGTCCCTTTTTTGGAGGGACAGTCCCTCTTTTGAGAGCTCAACACGCTGTCCCTCATTTGTACTGGAAAGTCCCTCTTTTCTCTGCACTGAACAGCCAGAAAAAGAAACAAAGATTTTAACTTAATTGGCTTTTGGCAGAGAGTCCAGAACAGCTAATAGGTGCAAATAAGATACTTTGCAACACTTTTGAGATAAGAAAATAAGTAATTGTAACAGTTTAGATAAGGAGAAATATTTTCAAATTTTCATAACCTGTCAAATTTAGTAAAATAAACATGGTAATTGGGGGTGTGGCCTCAAAAATGGGCGTGGTCACAATAATTTTGCCGTGCTGTGGGCAAAAAAAATTTTTGTCCCTCTTTTTACATCTAGAATGTTGGGAGGTATGCTAATATTCACATCGAACATACAGTGATGCAATGCACAATAAATCTAACAAATAATATGCAGACTTACAAGCATATATGTATGGAGGGAAGAGAGATGAACTTCCTAGAACACTCCTGAGAGGTAAGATGGCTCCTGCAGCCTGAGGGTGAAACTTTATTAACCAGCCAAAAAACTTTATTAACAAGTGTAAGACACTTCCTTGTTTCTTATGAGAGGAGCTAAACTGCAGTTACACAAATGACCACTAGATGGCTAAACACAATAGTCCTGTGATGGACAGCACAGCCAATGTTAAACATTTAAAGGGACAGTAACACCATTTTAAATAATTAAAAAAAACGAATGCATACACATTACTTACCTCCAATATGCTGATCTTTACTGCTGTTAGTACAAGACATTGGAAAAAATGCAAGCCGGCACTGTCCCACGGCGTCCATTGGGTCTCCGCCATTTTCTTACTTGTTCTCCTTCTTCTCCCATACGTGCGCGCTGCTGTGTGTCTCTTCCGGGACTGACTTCCGGGTTTGTGACGTCACTTCATAGCAACCAAATCATCGGCACTGCGCTTCAGTTTCTAGCTATACTCCAAGTACCACCATATACAGCCTCCTCCACGAACACTGCCTTTCCCCTTCACAAACGGGCCATTCCCTCTCTGCCCATAGCATCTCTTGCCCATCATTTCTATGCCTCTAAACAGCATCTCTTGTCTTGGTCGCCCAGCTGTTCTGTTCCCTCCCCCCAGAATTTCTCTCTCTCTCCACAGAATTCTGTCCCCGCAGCCTTTTTATCCCTCAGCCTCTCTGCCGGCACTGGCAGTCTGTCACCTCTGCCTCTCTTTCCCGCAGCGTTCTGTCCCCACAGCTTTTCCATCCCTCTGCCGGCAGCCTGTCACCTCTGCCTCTCTCTCCCCGCAGCATTTTGCTCGGCTCACATGACCTTACTTACCTACTGGGCTGCGCTGTGTTCTGACTTCCGGTGCTGTGAGGAACAGTATCGGGAGCGTGCACGATGTCGCGCGCTTGTCGCCATGTAGCCTTTCTCCAATGTAATGGAGAAAAGGTATTTTGAAAAATTTTTTTAAAAAAAGTGCTAGCTGTATTATATTAATGTATTAGGGTAAGACCATTATTTTAACATACAGAATGGATTTTTTATATAATATTTTTTGATGTTACTGTTCCTTTAACTAAAGCAAATGCACATCCAAACACAGTTATCAGGGCTGAAACTAGGGGAGGCAGCTGCCCAGGGTACAATGATAGGGGGCGTTCTGCCTGCCCCTAGTTCACACATTGAGATGTAGGACATTTCTATCCTTAATGTGACTGTTGTTTTCAGTAACACAAAATAAAATCAAATGTTTAAAAGAATTCATTTTTGACAAGAAATCAGTATATTTGCTTTTCTTACTGTGCTCAGGCTGCTTTGTTCATGACAATGAATTATACCAGGAGCAGCCCTTTAGGTGTGTACATTTGTTCATGTATAGTCCATTGCCGCTGTCCATTTCTCACAGCTTGAATATGAATATCTCCTCTTTTCAGGTCACAGTCACCAGCTGTTCCATGTGTGTGGTGTGATGGGCACTTACATCCAGATGGAAGTCCTGATAAAGGACATGAATCTTCGAAGGGAGTGGCTTGTGGAAAAGGCTAACATTCCATCTTTTTCTAATACCGTGGGAGCCTGGGGCATAGGAATGACCCTGAGCTTCATTGTTATTGTCTGCTTCTCTTTGGCTCTGTACTGGAAGCCACAGATTCAGAAGAAGAAGAAGAGAATGTGATCTGGTCAGTACAAAGGGGCAAATAAGTGGCTTAATGTCGGAAGTGGCGGCTCACCTTTAAGTTACCTTTTAGTATGTTATGGAGAGACCAATTTTAAGCAACATTTCAATTGGTCTTCTTTCTTTATTATTTATAGTCGCTAGGCAACGAATCTCCCTGAATCTTCCCGTGTGGTCTAGCCCTTAGTGATCAGTTGGGCATGCCACCAGCAATTACTGGCAATAGATACGCATGCTAATGACATGCATTAAAGCTAGGTGACGCAGGACTGGAGGACAACCATCATAAATTGTAACAAAGTAACAAAGTTAGATCATATACATTTGCATATTATCTCCCTTCTCTCCCCAGGGCCTCTTGTTATTAGACAGACAATCCCAGGTCCCCTGGGCAGTTTGTTCTGCAAATTATGTAGGATTAAAACCCAATTAAAAAAATACAACCAACCATTCCCATGACCTACCCAACTCCTGTCCCATGACCATACCTCCCAACATTTTGGAAATGGAAAGAGGGAGAAAGAGATTTGCTGCGAGGAGTGCAGCAAAATCTTTTTACCACGTCCCCTTTTTTGTGGCCATCCCCCAAAATTACCATGCCCATTTTACAAAATTGGCCAGGTTCTGAAAGTTTGAAAACATTTCTGTAGTTTTTATGTTTTATTACAGTTTTGCTAATGAAGGTGAATTGCCCTTTAAGCTGTGAATCTTCTTCTCCCAAGGGACAAAACTGTTAGAAATGTATCAAGTATTTATTTTGGGCTCTCTGACAAGAGCCAATTAAGATAAAAACACTGTATTTCTTTTGGCTGTGCAGAGAAATAGGGACTTTCCCCTTTCAGTGCAGAGAGATCGGGACTTTCCCCATTCAGTGCAGAGAGATCAGGACTTTCCAGCATCAACCCGGGACAGCGGGTTACAAAAAGCTGTCAAAAGTGGGACTGTCCCGCTCAAAACGGGACACTTGGGAGATATGCATGACACGGTGGTCCCAGACATGCATTAGACAATGGTGTCAGCAATATATTGGCCTCAGCAATTCATATGTGACTCCAGCTGTCAATAAAAGGGTGAAGAAGTGAATGGCTGAAGCAGTTAACTGCCTTGAAGAGGATGCTGGCTGTTTCTGCAAAAATAAGACAGTGTATAATGATCTGTAATGACTTCCACTCATGGTATTAAATACATGAATGTGCTTGACAATAACCCTTTTATATAATTGAATTACTTGCAAGACACATCGTAGATTATAGTACAGGTAAGGGACCTATTATCTAGAATGCTCAGGACCTGGGGCTTTCTGGATAATGGGTATTTCTGTAATTTGGATCTTCAAAATACCTGAAGACTACTAGAAAATCATGTAAACATTAAATAAACCCAATAGGCTGTTTTTTCTTCCTATAAGGAATAATTATATCTTAGTTTGAATCAAGTACACGGTACTGTTTATTATTACAGAGTAAAAGAAAATAATTTTTAAAAATTTGGATTATATTATAACGGGTTTCTGGATTGCGGATCAAAAACTGCAACATCAAAATTTTGACAGTATCCCCCAGAGAGTTTTTTCAATTAGTTCTGGTGCCCAAGAGATTTCTCCCCTCAATTTCACTGCAAGGGCCTGCACTGCGGTTCAAGGATATAACCAAAGCAAAGAAATAGAGTCAGAATTATTGTATAGAAGCAGAGCAGAGGATTTCTATTCCTTTCTCAGCAAAAGGAAGGATTAAAGGGAAAGTAAAGTCTAAAATAGAATAAAGTTAGAAATTCTGTATTTTGTATACTAACAATAAAAATTAACTTACTGCACCACAAGCCTAATCAAACAAATGATTTATGCTTTCAAAGCTGGTTGCATCTTGTAACTTTGTTAAATTCCTTGCAAGACCAAGACTGTGCACATGCTCAGTGTGATCTGGACTAAGTTTAGGGATCGTCATAAATTATCAAAACAGCACAAGTCAAATAATCTGCCAGAAGCAGATACAGCAAGACTGATTACTAATCGAAATTTACAGACTGCACTGGGTCCTGTGTTGTCATGTAATCTAATGTGGATTTTATAGATTTTATTTTGTTTAATACAAACTTTCTCTAATTCTGCAGAACCAGTGGCTGCAGCAAAATAATCCTCCAAATAGAATCCCAGTTTATCTGTTTAAATTTGGCTTTGTGATCTTTTTCCCTGCATCTGCAGTTGGAAACCTTAAAGGGGATGTACAGGCAAAAATAAAATCCAATACAAATCTCTACACAGTAGCCAACTGCTCTACAGGGGAACAAACAAAAATGCTCGAGTTCTGCATGGCTGGGAAGTAAGGTGGGGGGCTCCCCCTGCTGTTCATAAGTATGATTGTTTCCCTGCAGAGCAGTTAAGGACCATCTGACAATTCCTATCCAGCAGTAAATGAAGGGAGAATTTCACTGCATACAATCAGGTTTCTTATAAAAACGGTACACATTTTTTAATTAACGTATATTTGAGATAGATTTTTTTTTTTTGCCTTTACATGTCCTTTAATGAGTGACAAACACAGCAACAGCAATAATCATTTTGTTTCTCTGTTTCCACACAGCATATCCTAAGATATATTGCACCAATGCCCAATGGTGGCTATTCTCATCTGGTGTAGTTGGACACTGATTTCCAAAGAATTCGTGACTCCATTAGAAGCTTAGATCTCATGCCGGGCACCTTGTATAAAATCCTCAAGTAACTGAAACCGAAACTGAAACTGACCTGGCAGATCTCTGGAATGCTATTCTTACCACAAATATACTTCTTAGAACTACACTCCAGCCTTAACATATACCTCAAATAGAAAGCTGTACGAAGACTGAAGGAGCTACAAAGCCTTGCAGCAAATTTGGTGTTACCTGTGCTACTGTATGTCTAAAGCACCTCACAGGCAACACTGAAGCCATTATCAGATAAATGATAACAGGGGCCTCCTTTTGCAATGATGCGCCCCATACTAAAGAACTTTTAGACTAGTGGCTCTGTGAATGACCCTGTATTGTGCTAAAGACTACTTGCTGTTAATGAAGAAGTGGAGCTGTTTTATATGAAATCCAATGGCATAATATATTAAATATATTTATTAATAAGACATTTACTAGTACTTTATGTATGCCTAGAATAACAGATGGTCTGCTTTTACTGTGTGTGAGCTTGCCTGTGCATGGTTTCTATACACTGAATACTAGGGATGTAGGGTTTTTTTTTTCTAGAATACTGAGCACCATGCATTAAAGGGTTGTTCACTTTTAAGGCAACCTGTTATAGAATGGCCGGTTCAAAGTAACTCATTAACTATTCTTTTTATAGTTTTTTTTGTATTCACTTTTTTCTTCTGACTCATTCCAGCTGTCAAATGGGGGTCACTGACCCCATCTAAAAACAAATGCTCTGTAAGTCTACAAATATTGTTGTTGCTACTTTTTATTACTCCTCTTTCTATTCAGGCTCCTCTCCTATTCATATTGCAGTCTCCTGTTCAAATCAATGCATGGTTGCTAGGATAATTGGGACCCTAGCTACCAGATTGCTGAAATTGCAAATTGGAAAGCTGCCGAATTAAGAGCTTAACTTAAAAATGGAAACCAGTTGCAAATTGAATCAGAATAGCACTCTCTGCATCATATTAAAAGTTGATTTAAAGGTGAAACCCCTGTTGCTATAAAAGCATTTGAACATTAAAATACCTAAAGGTATTTGCTATCAGAACTATGTGCTAGCTCAGATCACATCAATTACAAGGTGTATTGGCTGCTCCACTCCTGACCACTTGCTAAGCAAAAGGTTCTGTCTGAAATCTAAAAATGACCTGATGTTCAGCTTTAAAATCCCATGGGAACAGCCATAGAGCTGTCTGCATATTCAATTAACACTTCAGCAGTCTGAAAGAGCTCTACAGAGTCAAACCTCAATTTAGTGGTATAAAATGGCGTCTCTGAAATGACAAACAGGAGATTAAATGAAATGAGAGGTGCACACATAGAAAATTTAATTTTTGACCCCTTTAAATAATGAGATTGACTGAACTTCTGCATACAATAAAGAGTACTTATTCAGAAAAAAAATATGCTACACACAGAAGGGCAGTAATAAAAGGATCAAAGTTTGCCACATGTCTAGGCAACTGCTACAACAGCATGGTAATAGAAGAAGATGCAGGACCACTGAGGTTAAAAAATAACAGGGGGTAATAATGTTCAACAAGGTCATAACTAGGGGTGGGGCTTGGGGCTGGAGTAGGTGGAACTGGAGTGGGCGGGGCCCCAGAGTTTTGTTGCATGGCCCTGTGATTTCTAATGACGGGCCGTCCCTGCCTTCTTCGGCTGCTACATTGTGTTAAGAATCTGAACCAGGAGTGCAGGGAACAGAAAGAGGTAGATTCTGCTTTCGGCAGAAATTCAATTCTTAGGTTCATGTGAAAATACTGGGGATGTGTAGCGTTTACTGAGACTCTGAGAGCTGCTCATATTGACATTGCTGAGCAGCTGATATCAGACCCCTATACCATACACTAAATAGCCCGTCATAACATGGCTGGGGGTCGAGAGACGTCAAAAAATGACACGCTTGTTGCTGGGGAGTTTTGCAGGCTACTATGTGCTTGCAGTCCGCGAATGACGTAGTGCGCTGTGTGATTGGATTCATTTCAAAAATACCATGCGCGGGAAGAGGTAGTTTCGAGGTTGAATGTGCGCAACTGGCTGATACTGGGAGAGCAGCAGCTGGGAGAAAACTCGGTGCTGACGGTGAGAGAAAAGCTGCGCCTGAGGTGGAAGGGATCGGAAATGAAGAGCGCGTAAGTACTGAGTGTTTTGGGAAGGGTTGTGCCTTTCATTAGATACCGTGTTGTGAGGAG
Organism: Xenopus borealis; assembly: GCA_024363595.1. Classification (NCBI taxonomy): domain Eukaryota; kingdom Metazoa; phylum Chordata; class Amphibia; order Anura; family Pipidae; genus Xenopus; species Xenopus borealis. Next base: position 26,719,963 of record CM044436.1, on the reverse strand, counting down.
GAGAATGGCGAAAAGCCAATATACTCGTGTCTATGTCTTGCTTCTCAAGCTAAAGTGGAATAATGTAACCGTGACTGGATAGTTATTGGTGACTGCGGCTGTGCTCGCCCATAGTGCCTGAAGGTACAATGTGTATAAAGCAGTTAACATGACATGAGCTACAGGCTATTCCTTGCTGAGGGCATTGTGGCCGGCCGTGTGCCAGGACGAGACGGTGGCCGGCCGTGTGCCAGGACGAGACGGTGGCCGGCCGTGTGCCAGGACGAGACGGTGGCCGGCCGTGTGCCAGGACGAGACGGTGGCCGGCCGTGTGCCAGGACGAGACGGTGGCCGGCCGTGTGCCAGGACGAGACGGTGGCCGGCCGTGTGCCAGGACGAAGATAATAGGAAAGAAGAAAATGGCATCTAAAAACTACAAATCTGTTGGGACAGAAGCTGCATTTAATGAATATAAACACTGTAATAAATGTTGTAAATCAGCAATCCGGAAGGCAAAGAAAGGAAATGAAGAATTAATTGCGGTGCAGGTGAAAAGTAACCCTAAAAAGTTTTTTAAATATATTTATAGTAAAAAGATGCAGGGTGAGATTGTTGCTCCATTAAATAATGGTACCAGTATGGTTGTAACCGATACAGAAAAGGCAAATGTGCTAAATCAGTTTTTTTCTTCAGTGCAGGGAGAATTTCACTGCATACAGTCAGGTTTCTTATAAAAACAGTACACATTTTTTGATTAAAGTATATTGGATATAGATTTTCTTTTTCATTAAAGAAAATAAAAATGGGATTTTATTTTCCTTGCCCTTTAAAGGACCAGTAACATCAAAACAAATTTGTATACATAAAAAAGACAAATTAAACTTTAAAATCACAAAACCTTTATTAATAAATAACATACCAACATTCCAAGTATGCTTTGGTGTTCATACACCTGTTTTTTTGTTATTCCCAGCATGCGACCAGCTAAACCCCCTCGGAGACTACCACCCAAAAAACCTTCTGGCACAAACCAAAAAGACCCAGTTGGGGTAAGTATGCGCCACTCAGGGACACTATATTCAGTATTGCTATTGAATATAATGAACCATTTGATGCAGACAGCCTTGGGATGCAAGCTTAGCAGTCAGTTACTCAGTACACAGTAGTGTTGCCATTTTTGAAAGTGTACAAGCATGTAGCAAGTGTATGGTTTGTGGATGCATTTTTTTTTTTTTTTTTTAAGCTATCGCAAAAATGGAAATTTAATATGATTCGTCATATGGAAATAAGAAACTTCCTTCTGAAATAATCAAGTTCATCTTCACTATTCCTCTCTCAGCATCTGTTTCTCTTCATTCTGTCTTTATGCAGCAGTTGGGTGTCAGATATTCATTGACAGATCCAATATATCTTGCAGGGGGCTTCTTTTGCCTAGAAGATGTATCAGAGCTCACTCTATTAAAATCAGCAGACATCATGTCAAGAATTTGTGCAAAAGGCAGTTATTTTGTTAGATTTTTTGTTTGTACTGGAATCTGTTATTTGAGTGAGCTCTAATACATCTGCTAGGAAATGAGCCCCCTGTTCGATATATTGGATCTAACTGTCAATGAATATCTGACACCCAACTGCTGCATGAAGACAGAATGAAGAGAAACAGATGCTGAGAGAGGAATAGTGAAGATAAACTTGATTATTTTCGGAAACTGTACAGATTTTTTAATTGTATTTAGAAAGTTTACGATTTCAGTATGCCGAAGCTTATATTAAATTTTCATTTTTCCGATAGTGCCCCATTAAATTCTTTTTCATAGGTATGTAAAAATGGAATGATAGGAACAGTTCAGTGTAAAAATAGCTAAATAGGCTGTGCAAAATAAAAAATGTTTCTAATATAGTTAGGCAAAAATGTAATGTATAAAGGCTGGAGTGACTGGATGTCTAATATAATAGCCAGAAGATTTTCAGCTCTTTAACTCTGAATTAGTTAGACTTGAAGGGGGGCCAAATGGGACATAACTGTTCAGTGAGTTTGCAATTGATTCTCCGCATTCAGCTCCGATTCAAAACCAACTGTTATGGCCTGTGTTGCCCCCCCAAGTCACTGTTTGATTACTGTCTGGTCACCAGGGTAATCAGTCAGTGGAAAACGAGCTGAAAAGCAGGAAGATGGATTCTGGCTATTATGTTAGATATCCAGTCACTCCAGCCTTTATGCTTAACATTTTTGGCTAACTAACTATATATAGAAACATTTTTTTATTTTGCACAGCTTATCTATTTACCCAGTTTTTATTTTTATACTGAACAATTCCTTTAATATTGGTAATTTCATTAAACATTGAGAGAAAGGGAGGAGTAGATAGAAAAAAAGGGATATCTTGGCATTGGAAAGTCCTTCTTTGTGTCGTAATAACATACCTTCTAAATAAATGACTTGGGTATTGACCCTTTAGCTAACTGCTTGCCAGCCATTTGTCTTGTACTGCCAGCACTATAGTTGCTGTGTCCCCCCTGTGTGCTTTATCTATGCCACGCTACCTTTTGTCTGGCAAGGTCAAAGCTGATCAAAATCCAAAGGGTTAATAATTGGTTCCTATAGTTTTGCAGTGTGGAAATGCAGATGTCAAAAGTTTGTAGCTTGTTTACATTTTGCTGGGTATCACCAAAGATCATCCAGGTAAATTTGGGTTGTTCTAACTTATACATTTTTCTCTAAAGGTTTACTGCAGAGTGCGTCCTTTAAGCCCCCCTGATCAGGAGTGCTGCATTGAGGTTATTAATGAGAGCACTGTGCAGCTGCACCCACCAGATGGATGCAGGTCCAATCGTAATGGGGAATACAAAGAGGTGAGGTTCTCCATTTGCTGGTCACTGCTTATTGTGGAGATATTGTTAAAGGTATTCTTTTATAATTAATTTGATGCTTTTTTATTTTTACTTATTTATATTGCAAACTCTACAATATAAAATTTAATTCTTGAACCAGCAAATGTATTTTTTTCGTTGTAATATTGGTGCGTAGGCAGCCATCTCCAGTCATTTTGCCTGGTCATGTGCTTTCAGACAGAGCCAGCACTTTATAATGGAACTGCTTTCTGGCAGGCTGTTGTTTCTCCTTCTCAATGTAACTGAATGTGATACAGTGGGACCTGGCTTTTACTAATGGGTGTTGTCGTTCGATCCACCGGGCAGCTGCTATCTTGCTATATTAGGTTGCTGGGGGAAGGAAGGGAGTGATATTACTCCAACTTGCACTACAGCAGTAAAGAGTGACACTTATGGCCTCGGGGGACACATGAACCACAGGGTGCTGCATCCAAGGAGGTAGGGTTTGGCCTCTAGGAGGCCCCACGAAAGGAATGTCTACGGTCAATGGATAGCGTTGACACCTGGGGTGAGACCAGAGTCAGGAACAATCCTGCACTTCACGGTTAGCCCCCATCCTGATGGCAATTGCTTGAGCCTGGTGAATTTCTGAGTTGAGTGCTCTCCCCATAGCACCTACGTTCATGGTTTTCCACTCGGACAAGGTAGTTTTACGAACTGTACCATCCTTCCTTCCCAAAGTAGTGTTCGCCTTTCACGTGAACCAAACTATCATTTTGCACAGACCCCAAGAACGAGAAGGAAGTTCGTCTTCATTCTCTCGACGTTGTCAGGGCATTCTCTACATACAAGAAGAGAACCTCTACCATACAAAGAGTCATTGTTTGTGATTCCCTCAGGCCCTCGAGTGGGAACAGCAGCATCTAAGGTTACAATTTTGAGGCGGATTAGAGAGACAATCCGCCAGGCATATTTAGCCGCCCCCTGGAGGGGGTCACAGCTCATTCTACTAGAGCCTTAAGTACCTCTTGGGCATGGAGGAACAATGCCTCTGTTGATCATCTGTGCAAAGCTGCCGCATGGTTCTCAATACATACCTTCACAAAATTCTACCGTTTTGATAACTTTTCTCTGCCGAAGCATCCTTTGGCAGGAAGGTCCTGCAATCAGTCATCTGTTCAGACTGAAGCAGACAGTTGGCCTCTGTTTCTTCCCTCCCTGACCTATGGGATAACGGGACTACTTTGGTAAGTCCCCTTGGTTCCTGTGTCCCCCGAGGCCCAGTGGCGTAACTACCAGGTGTGCAATTGCACCAAGGCCCCCACCCCCTTGGGACCTATCGTAGTCACAAGAATGGTTATGGCAGGGTATTATCTAGGGGGAGATTTTACAGCACACATGCCATCAACACCCAAACAGCTGATTTATAGAGGTAAGGGCCTGACAGGGGGGCCCAGGTGCCCATCCTGTACCGGGGTCCACCAGGGAGTAGTTACACCACTGCCAAGGCCGTAAGAGAAAAGGAAATTTTTAGTATAACTTACCGTTAAATCTCTTTCTCTCCTTGGGGACACAGGAACACCCACCCTGAACTGGGTCTCAGTTGTTGGCCATTTTCCTGTGGTTTCACCTTAGTTATATGTATATAGTTCCTTTTTGTTCTGCTTGCTATTCAACGAAATTGTCGGAGTTAAGCAGGAGGAGTAAATGGGAGGGAGAAGGAGGAGTCCAGCTTTTCTCCACGTCAGCTTGGGGAACACAGGGACCATGGGGTATAGCTGGTACCTCTAGGAGAGCAATACACAACAGACAAAGAAGCTAGCCCCTCCTCCACTGGCTATACCCCCAGGAGGCGGAGCTTAGCCTCAGTTTTTGTTGTGTCCTCAGGAGGAAAGAAAGGACAGTTATATTTTCCCTTCTTTTTTTGTTTTTTCTAAATCTGTCACTTGGTGACACCAGGGGATGCCCAGGCCCTCTACACTGCGTAGAGACTTCCCATGGCATCCCCCACCGTGGGATCTGTCTCCGGGATGCCTTTGGGCACTGGCCACCCATTTTCCCCTTCCCATTGCAGGTGGAAAATGGCTGGCCGGATGACATTGGAGATGGGCACCTGTCGCAGTAAGTATGCATGCCCCTCCTAAGCACACCCCCACTCTATGGGAAGGGGCTATGTGACTAAACGCCATGTCCCCCTGGCTGCCTAGACTCTTCCCCTCACAGAAGAGTGACAGAGCAGGAGCTCAGCTGTGGGAGGGGGGACGATGGTGTGCCCTGTTTTGCCTGGCGCGGTTGTTACTAGGCATAGTGACTGGGGACATCGCAACACTAGAACCAGGCTACCGGGACTTCCTGGTGTAGGTTCAGTGTGCATTTGTTCTTCGCGCCTAAGGTTCCCATAGCGAGGTCCCGGTCTCGCGTGAACTAGCACAGTTCCCGGGAGCCATTTTTGCCGCACTATGCTTAAGTCCCCTAATGGAATCCTAGTATCGCGCGACCAAGCGCATTCTCGGGCGCCATCTTGGTCTCACCCAGAGCACGCACTGCTACGGGGAACTTCATCTGATACTACACCGGCTGCATAGGGAGATGGTTCGCTTCCTCCCTCCATTTTACAGCAGAGACGGCATCTTCTCTCCCCTGACCCTATCTCAGCAGGCTAGCATAAGGACTTGCTTCTCGGTAAGCTCTAAACCCTAACATGTCTGAGGGGGCAGGTGAGGGCCTTTTTTTTTCTAGAGGGGCACCTACTGCCTCCATAAAGTTCCTAGCTTGTGCCAAATGCAGCAAACCGCTTCCTAAAGGCCACAAGGATCTGCTATGTGGGAGGTGCAAGCCAGCTGAACTGGGTCCTAATTCCCCTGAACATACTCCTTCCCAGGTGCACCAGGCTAGTCAAAGGGAGTCCCCAAGGGATTCTTCACCTGCCAGACAGCAAGCACCCCCAGAATGGGCATCTCAATTGGCTACCGGGATTCCCAGGTTGGCCCAGTCCTTAGACAAGCTGCTTCATCGCCTCGACAACCCCAGAGGAAGAGGATCAAAGCGCAGAGCCCCATCCCTATCTGACGAAGATAGTGATTCCCCACCCAGAATGTCATCTCTACCTGACTCAGAGGATGATTTAGACGGATCTGAGGTTGAACTTTCTTCTTGTTCTGATCACGAAGGGGAGGAGTCGACAATACTCCTCAGAATCGGTCTGATTCCCTCATAAACTCTGTTCTAGAGACCCTTAATTTCCAGGAGCCAGAAGCCTCTTCCGATTCTTTCAAGACCCTTTTCAGAAAACGCCTTAGCAAGACTTCCGTTGCTTTTCCTTCCCACACTCAACTTGACCATCTCATCCAACAGGAGTGTGACTCCCCTAAGAGACGTTTTCAGAAACTCTATACCTTTCGTAAGGAACTCACAGACAGGTGGTTAACCCCTCCATCAGTTGACGCACCAGTATCCAGGCTCTCAAAGAATACAGCCCTTCCCGTCCCAGACGCCTCCCCCTTTAGGGACCCCATGGACAAGAAACTAGAGAGCCTCTTGCGCTCAGCATTTACGGCCTCTGGCTTATCACTGCGACCGGTCCTGGCCACAGCATGGGTCAGTAGAGCCATACAATCCTGGTCTGACTCCCTTCTCAATGCTATTGATTCAGGGGCTCCTCGCCACAAACTCTCGCAATGGGCCTCTTGGATCAAGGAGGCGAATAATTGCATCAGCGAGGTCTTTCTGGATGCAGTCCAAAGCATTAGTAGATCCTCCTCCTCTTTTAGTGGCAGCCCGCAGATCACTGTGGATGAAACTCTGGTCAGCAGACCTCTCCTCCAAAAAATCCTTGACTTCCATTCCGTTTAAGGGTAAGCTTCTCTTCGACCTGACCTGGACAAAATCATTAGCCAAGCCACAGGGAGCAAGAGCACCTTATTACCCCAGCCTAATGTGCGCTCTTCCTTTCGCAGTGGAAAGCCTTTCCGTAGCTCACTCTCCAGAAACACGAGATCTTCGATAGCTCGAGGACGTTTCGCAAACAAACAGAAAGCTCCTTGGCAGGGCCGAAAGCACACCCAAAACGGGACAAAATCGCATCCGCATGACTACGACTTAACACCGATGGATGCCTTGCCTACAGGGGGGAAAATAAGGTTTTTCGCAGAAACATGGTTATCACTTATCCCAGATTTCTGGATCCACGAGGTCGTATCTCGAGGTTATCATCTGGAATTTTCATCATCTTC